>SJYV01011042.1:0-16399 GCA_006410875.1 Neotragus pygmaeus | reverse complement strand
CATCTTTTAATTTCCTGGCTGCAGTCACCATCTGTAGTGATTTTGGAGCCCAGAAAAAAGTCTGACACTCTTTTCCCATCTATTTCCCATGAAGTGATGGGACCAGATGCCATGATCTTTGTTTTCTGAATGTTGAACTTTAAACCAACTTTTTCACACTCCTCTTACACTTTCATCAAGAGGCTTTTTAGTTCCTCTTCACTTTCTGCCATAAGGGTGGTGGCATCTGCATATTGGAGGTTATTGATACTTCTTTTGGCAATCTTGATTCCAGCTTGTGCTTCTTCCAGCCCAGCGTTTCTCATGATGTACTCTGCATAGAAGTTAAATAAGCAGGGTGACAATATACAGCCTTGACGTACTCCTTTTCCTATTTGGAACCAGTCTGTTGTTCCATGTCCAGTTCTAACTTATAATAATCTTAGAGGATTATTTGAACTCAGATGGTTAGAGCCACAGTTAATGACTCATGTTAAAGTTGGTGGCTCAGGTAATCCTGGTATTTCACAGAATTACCTCTAGCACAGGGAACAGTTGAACTATGAACTGATAATTCCCTATGATATGTTTTATGTTTATTTATTTGCACATGTGGTTCTTGCATAACTTTCTTCCAGTCTTTCTACTGAAAGCCTTTCGGGTTCTCAAAGATTTGTTCAATACCAACCTCTCATCATAGCACCAGGGTGAATCCTTGCACACAACCATGTGATCTGGACACCTAGAGCTAGAATTGATGGTCACCCAAACTTCCATGTTTCCACATATCTTAAGAAATAGATTGAGTTAAAATATAGCTAATCATGATCACTAAGGGGCTTCTGTCTGATAGCTCAGACAGTAAAGAATTGGTCTATAATGTAGGAGACCTGGGTTCAACTCCTGGGTTGGGAAGATTCCCTGGAGAAGGGCATGGCAAAGCATACCAGTATTCTTGCCCGGAGAATCCCGTGGACAGAGGAGCCTGGTAGGCCACAGCCCGCGGGATGGCAGAGAGTCAGACGTGCCTGAGTGACTAACGCAACCACAATGCCAACAATCGTGCTCACTAAAGTCTTACCTATAGATTTCCTTTAAATTTTCACTTACATTTGGGAAAAAAAGAAGTCAGTCTCATAGAAACAGAGTAGACAAGTGACTAGCAGGGGCAGGGAGTGGTACAAATAGGGAGAAGTTCGTAGAAAGGTCCAAACCTTTGGTTATAGGATGAATAAGGTCTTATTAATGGAATCTAATGTGTTACTTGATAACGCTGTATTGCATATTTGAAATTTGCTAAGAGAACAGAACTTAAATATTCTCTCACATACAAGAATAAAGGTGTTGACATGATGGGAGGACTCCTTCCACAGTGTCTGTGTCCATGCATATCACATCATATCTTACAATTTTGTCAATTATTCTTCAAAAAACTGAAAAAAATGAAAATCTGTTAATTTAAAAAATTCCTGATGTTGCAGAAACGACCTGTAATATTTCTCTCATTTTTAAAAAATGCATTTCACTCATTTTTTAAAAAAGCAGAAAATTAAAAATAAAACACTAAATCAAACCAAAAAATTAAAAACAGTGAACATCTTATACAACAAAATATGTATCTCATCAGCATGAAAAGCTGAATACAGAATTTACTGCTTTAATTTTAAAAAACTTACAAAAGAATCTGAAAATGTTTAAATAGTTTAAAATCTAAAATTTCTGTTTGTTCAAAAAATGACAAAGGTAATAATGACTATCACCTCTGAAGAGGGAGACTCGGAGTCAGTGAATCTGGTGCTGCCAGACCTTATTGGAAAGCAAGATGCCACACTGTCACCTGGAGTTGCTTGCTCCTATCTGGCCTTGGGCATGACATTTCTGTCTTCAGATGGCACAGAAGTAGTCCCTCCAGGTCAGAGTCAAGATTCATTTGCAGTCAAGATTCATTTGCAAGAGATTTCTGTCTTCAAATGGCACAGAAGTAGTCCCTCCAGGTCAGAGTCAAGATTCATTTGCAAACCATACCTACCCCAACCACCTGCAAAGATGACTGGAGAGTGGATGACTTAGGCAGGCCTAAGAAAGGACTTCAGAGTGGCCACAGACACTTAGGCCATATCAGTGGATGACTACTGAGCGCCATTGTTCCCTTTGTACTACTGCATAAAAGTACCCTCGATTTAGCGGTCCAAAGCAACAACTCTGTTAAGCTCAAGGATACTGCAGGTCAGCAATTTAGGACAGGACTTGTCTAGGTAGTTCTCGCCTGGGATCTCTCATGCAGTTGTGGTCAGGTGTTGCGTTGAGCTTTAGTATCTGAAGACTGGCCTGGGCTAGACATGGCAGTCTAGATGTGATACTGTTGGTTGGAGTTCAGCTGGGATGGTCTCGAATATACTTTGCTTCTCCATGTTGTCTGAGTGTCTAAACTTGGCTGCTGTATGTGGCTTGGCTTCCCACAGTATGGGAGGCTCAGGGGAGCTGGACTACTTACATGGTAGCTCAGGACTTAACATCCAGTAAGCAAAGGGAACTGAATGACCTTGGAAGGCATACAGCACTGCTTTTCTGGATGTTGCTGGTTATGAGTAGGTCACTAAAGGTAGCTTATGTACAAGGAGAAGGGACAAAGACCCCCAGCTCTAGGTGGAGGAGTTTTAAAGAATGTGAAGACATATGCAACCTTGCAGTGAAGCCACTGCGACCAGTCTTAATGACAGCCTGCCCTATTGAAAGGGGGTCTGGCACTTCTTCCTGAAATGGAGATCTAATAATTTCTTATGTATTTATCTATAAAACTTGCTTCCAACTTTGTCAATTAGAGATCCACACTAACTGGAATGTTGACAACATTCTTACAGATATCAGAAGTCTGCATAGAGCTACCAATGTACTTTTATAGCTTGTCAATGATCCCAGTCTTTAAATGACATTTCGTGGATCTGAATAGAATAAAAATTTTCTGGGGACAATTTCCAGTATATTGATTGACACTTGTTTCTATGTGCATCTTCTTAGTGTATTCTCTTTTCTTTTCAAAGAGAATTCTAACTTGCCTTCCCTTGGATAAGCAGCCGGATGTTCTCACTGAGCAGTGCTCTGACCAATCATATTTCTCTTAGTGATCAAGTTGGTTTTTGAAGCTGGAAATTGCCACAGAAAGTGCCTGAGGAGAAAGTGGGAAAGTGATTGATGGGAGGCCAGAGAGAGTAATGAAGGTGTAAAAGAGGAAAATGAGCATAGGAAATTGCTCAGGATGGGTGGTTTGGCCCTTATGATAGTTTCTGCAGCCTATTCTCTTATTTATAAAGCTCGTACATTTTGTAACCATGCAGCAATCCAAACTGACATAAAAACTCCCAATATCAGGTCTTGCCACAATGCAGGAGACGTGGGTTGGATCCCTGGGTTGGGAAGATCCCTTGTATTCTTGCCTGGAGAATTCCATGGACAGCGGAGCCTGGCAGGTTACAGTCCATAGGATCGCAAAGAATCGGACATGACTGAATGAGGAACACTTTCACTTTCACACATACCTACATCTTACCTGTGAGGTCTGACATTACCAGCATGTTTCAGGTTGTAGGTTAAAAGTTATTACTGATGAAACCTCTAAAATCTGATCACCAAGTCTTTCTTCACTCTACAAAGTTTTATTTATCTTTCTTAATGTCATATTAAGTTGCTGCCATGCTGGGGGGAAGGGTTAATTCAACTTGTCCAATATTCAGCAAGACAGCCTTAGGTGAAATTCACTCAGATTCAGAATGGTCCCTTTTATCTGCTCTCAGCATTCCTAAAGCATTGCAACAAATAAAAAGGACTGCAATTTTTTTTTCCTGCCTCAGATATTCTCCAAATTTCCTGAGAACTGCAATTGCTGATTTTGAATCCCCAAGCACCACAGATTCTGACAAAATTTTCTTAGAGATTTAACAGGTTCCTGCCCACAGATAGACTGATAAATGACTTTGGAACCTTCGAGAAGGGGGTGGGGATGAAGGGGTAGGGGTGGCCGGAAGTCTGCCTGTGGTGCGGGCTGGACCGGGTGCAGACTGAGCAATTCTGGGTGTAGAATCCACTAGAATACCGTGTGCCAAGACCAACTGGCAACCCACTCCAATACTCTTGCCTGGAGAATCCCATGGAAGGAGGAACCTGGTGGGCTACAGTCCATGGGGTCGAAAGATTTGGACACGACTGAGCGACTTCACTTCAAGACCAACCTCAGCCGATTATAGAGGTGGAAATCTGAGACTGATGGAATACTGCTGGGAGGTGGGTGCTAAAGGGATGAAAAGGAGCCCCAGCTTCCACCACTTAGGAAACGAAATGCGTGTTTGCCTCGTGGTTTTTTGTGTTGCTCTCTGTACCTGATTTGTTGGCCTGGTTTCCAAAGGGTCCCCGAGGTAGGGCAGAGAAATCGGATCCCAGCCACACTTCGAGGCTGTAACTTCGAAGCCAAGTTTTTCCAGCCACAGAGAGCGTGTGCTGCATGAGGTGACAGGAAATCCCTTTTTCTTCTGTCCACACGATGGTTAGACTTGGTGGCTAGGGAGGGGTTTGAGGGGCTGGCGGCTTCATTGCTCGCATAGAGGTGATGAGAGCGGTCACCTCAGCCTGCAGCCCTGGGGCACGTGAAGGGCCCACACGGGTCATGGAGAGGCGGGTGGGAAGGGCTTGGTCTGAGAAAGCACTGGACTTTCTCGAAGGGGCCGCTCTGCAACCAGCATCTTTGCTCTCGACCCTTACGGACGCCCAGTCTTACCAGGCTCCGCTGCAGCCTGCAGAAATGCAGTTGACGGGCACCTCCCGGCCCCCGGGCTTCGGAGGGGAAGACGGCAGCCGCAGGCAGGGGCAGGGGAGAGCCGGGGAGGATGCTCTCTGCGCCAGAGGCTGCCCCTGCCAGAGCCCTCACAGCGCGGCCGCCACGTGGGCACAGGGCCCGGGCCCCCTGCACAGCTGAGCCGCGAGGCGCCTGCCCGCCTTCTGACACTCCGAGCCACTTATTTTTCCTCCTGCTTAAAAATTCTTATCACTGAAATTAGAAAATATTTTATGAGAAGTTTTTTATTTTTCCTCACAAATGGATTTACTTCTTGGTCTTTATGCTTAATTCAGTATAGATATACTCTGTGTATTCCTGAACTTCCCTGGCGGCTCAGACCGTAAAGCGTCTGCTTACAGTGCGGGAGATCTGCATTCGATCCCCAGGTCGGGAAGATTCAATCCTCTGGAGGAGGAAGTGGCAGCCCACTCCAGGACTCGCGCCTGGAAAATCCCATGGATGGAGGAGCCTGGTGGGCGACAGTCCATGGGGTTGCAAAGAGTCAGACACGACTGAGTGGCTTCACTTTCTATACTCTCTGTAAATATTCTTACTTGAAGAACTTTCAAATATAAATATATGTTTACCCTTTAAAATATAACAAAAACCCCAAAGTTTTCTATTTAGGAATTTTTTATTTTTATTTTTAAAGAAAGCATTGGAGCAGTGTTTGTTGATTTTTCTTTCTCTGATAAACTGGAGTTTTATATAGAATTCATATCCTGTGAACCTATAAATCATGTTTCTGAATGAATAAAATATAACAACTTTTTCTTCTCAAAGTATTAATATGAAGAAACTAATATATTAATATAAGAATATAATTAATATAAGAAAGAGAGGTATACCTTTTGTTTAATGAAAGTTGTGAGAAAATAAGTTATAATTGGTAGCCTTAATAAGAAATTTAACACTAGCTGCACCTCTGGAATATGATTTGAGACTGTGTAGCTTTCCCAAGCCTACCAGATCAAAGTGTATTAGAAAAAAAATACAGTATTTTCCACCCTGTGCGGTCCTTGATGCCTATGTACTACTCTGGATTTTTGTGGACACAGATAAGGAATGGACAGTTGACAAGTAAAGGAGGCACTCAGTGTTTGGGCCTGTGGAGAAACATGGGAAAGCAAAACGCTTTTTAATAGATTTGATTTTATAAGAAGAAAACAAGAATAGGGAAAGTACCATAGGTTAATTAAAATCAACGTCTAAGGCCCAGTGAAGAATGAGACATAACAAGATTTAAGGCTCCTGAAAAAGATATGCTTTGCCTCAGATATGCTTTGCTTTGCTGTGTTTCCAGTGGGTGTACAAGTCATGAGATGCAACATCTCTTACTTTTGTGTGATCTAGATAATACAACAGAACTCTTTTATTTCCCTCATAACTTCCTCTTAATGTTTATGATTTTCTGCATTTGAGGCCCCTCACTGGGCTATAAGATTGGAATGTAACTGTTAATTTTAGTTCGCTGTCTCTGTGAAATGCATTCGGCTATCCACACGATATTTCTCATTTCTTGTTCCTTCAGCTTGGTGTATGCATAAAACACGCCATAGTGGAATTGCCGGTTAAATGCCAGCACGTTCATCTGTACCTGAGGAAGGAAAAAAATAAAAACATGGACCATCAACTTATGTGGAACATTCTACATTAATGAAATAATATGAAGCTACAGACCAGCTAGTGCTTGTTTGGTGCTTATCTGTATTTAAATAGACAGCTTCCAAACTGGGTCAAAGAAAGGAAGGCAGCAGGAAATTTAGCAAGTCTAATGGGAGAGGGTCACTTTGCAGAGAAATGCAGGCAACCAGCAGTTTAAGAAGTAAGTTTGGAAAATTACAAGACAAGCTCCAAATCTCAGTAGCACTGCTAGCACTGACTCACACATTCCTAGGAGGACTTCGTGTGTGTGTGAACTTGGTAGTGATATTGATTTGGCTTCTAGCTAGTGGGCTTCTCTCATTTAGATAAGATATTTTTCCTTGACCACAACAGTTTACAATTTTCAAGTCGTTTTTAGGCTGTTGAACTCCTTTTCAGGGCAATGTCATACAGGACTCTGGAATCTGGACCAGGTGACACTATGAGTTTCCTTAGAAANATTTTTCCTTGACCACAACAGTTTACAATTTTCAAGTCGTTTTTAGGCTGTTGAACTCCTTTTCAGGGCAATGTCATACAGGACTCTGGAATCTGGACCAGGTGACACTATGAGTTTCCTTAGAAACTTGACATATAGTTAAACTGTTTAAAGAAATTAAAAAAAAATTTTTTTTAAACTAGGATACAGTCTGAAGTGGAACAATCCCTTTATTCTTTTCCATTTAGGAAAAAGAAGAGGTATCAAGTCCCTTACTCTGTTCTGAAAACCTCAAGCAAAGCTGTCAGGAAGGGGAGGCTCCCCGCAGTCAGGAGCAGGCAGGCATTTTTCCTGCCAAGGGGGACCCTCTTACAGCGGTTTTTGCAGCAGAAGTGCAAGAGTATGGGCTTTTAAAACATCCCTAATATAGGAAACAACTTGCATTGCTTTCACTTCCTTCTAGAGAGCTGATAGAAAATGTCTAGAGTAGGACTTACAGGAAGACTCTGATACTGCTTTCTGGAGCCAGTCCGACCCTAAAGTGTGGGTAAATTTCAGGCTTCTCTCCAAAACCAGTGGTTTTAGGGAAATGAATAAAACACATCATAAAAAATTCTCCAGATGTGGGGGGCCCACCATCAGGCTGCCTGCCCAAAGTCCTCTCGTTACACGTTTTAGTAGCCCATGAACTGGCTATAAGATTAAAGTGCTCTTCTGCCTTTTCAGGGAAACAGAATAATCTAGACTGGATGGATTTCCATGCAAATAACTCCCAAGTGTTATAACTGCACAGGAGTGATAAACCCTCCTTGAAGAAGGGATGGGTTAGAGGCTGTGCCCTTAACAGAGCGTGCTCCATGACGGCTGTCAACACACAATCATGAGGGCATCCTAGCTTTAGTTCTCTGGATAATTATGGACGAGCTACCTGACTTCCATATTCTTGCCTGGAGAATCCCCTGGAGAGAGGCGGCTGGTGGGCTACAGCCCATGGGGCCGCACAGAATCGGGCACGACTGAAGCGACTTAGCAGAGCACAGCCGGCTCACTCCCGGAACGCCACGATGGGCACATCTGTCTGGACGGGACAATCCCCCAGGAAGCCATCATCTGTGAACCTCAGGGCCTCGACGCTCCAAGGCAGAGACACTAACTAATACCTGTCCAAGCTACGGACGTGCCGAGTCAGTTGGCCTGGTCAACTGTAAAGAAAACCCAAGGCATTAAAAAAACCCAAAAACGAAAACCCAGAGTATGGGAAAAAGGGCGTGGACGCTAGGAACACTTCCATTTCCACCATACCTCACGCTCGTAAAACACATCCTCCAAAGTCTTTCCCCCACTGCTGTCACTTACAGCCTCAAACAAAGGCTTGTATACCTGAAAAAGAAAGGCAAGACATTGTTTTTTTAAACAAGTTTTCACATTTTATAAGCATAAAAATTATATCTTTCCAGCAACATAAGAATTGCACATCTATTTTAGAAAATCTATCCAGAAGGTCTGAATGTTTTTTGTAGGCTCTTTGGTCTCTTGAGGAAACAACCAAAAAATCCAACAAGGAGAGGAAGGATGGCATTCCTTTCTGTTGGCTTATTCAGGCCTACAAGGCGGGAGGCAAACACAATTCTACTCTGTGCACACGGTTTGAGCTAATTTCCACATTTGTCTCTTAGGGCTGCTTAGACACATTACAGAGTCTAAATGAGTGCTCGTGGGTTAATGAGTATGGCTTCACGGGTTTTGAGATAACAACTGATAAAATTCATACGGAAGGGGTGAAAACCACAGAGAAGCTCAAATTTTAGGATTATGCTCAAGAGACGTTACAAAGGTTCATGCATGGTTGGTTGGCTTATCTTTCCCCGGGGGCAAAAATCCATAGGCAAAGATGTCATTCTGGTTTTCGAAAAGCTCCCTGGAGGGTCTGTGTGTTACTGTCTGCACGTCAGAAGGGAGGGTGCCAGGGGATGAGGTTATAACCTTGAGCTGAGAAGCTGCGGGCTGTCCAAGAGCAGCCGGGTGCCGCAGTGAGAGAGGAGGTGGCAGCCCTCTTTCCCGAATCCTGGCCACCGAGCAGAGGGAGTGCTGCAACCAGTGTGCCCATTTATCCCCCGTCCTTCTGGGAGACATTCTGTACCTAGCACTGTTTGTCCAGTGGGCACTTGAAAGGGCAGCTAGGGCAGGCTCTTTCACATAACTCTGACATGAGCTCACATTTCCACTGCACCAGTCCCTTGGGGAATTTGCTCTATCAAGCACTTTATTTAAAAAAAAAAAAAAGGCTCAAATGACCGTTCCCTGGAGATTTAAACAAGTATTTGCTTGGCAGGAATCTTAAAAAACACACTAGCTTGGGTTAGAAACTCAATGTATTTCTTTGGGAAAGACATCATAGCAAGAGATACTGCCTTCTAGCCTAGAAACATTATAACCATGTTAGATAAAGTGTAAATGTGATGTGTGGACTTCTAAAGCATGCGAGAGGAAAGCACGCGAGACATTCCGGGATAAGCACGCACTCCGTAACTGTCCGCCACCCTCTTCATCTGCTCGAAGTCCTCAGCCTGGGCCAGCAGGCGCAGCCCCTCGGGGTGGAGCTTGCCACAGGTCGGGTAGAGGGTCTCCCGGTCCTCTTTGCTCAACTCGGTGCCAAAGGAGTTCAGAGTGATGATAAAAGCACGCCGGTCAGCCTCAAACTGAATTTGCAAGACATCAGAGTCAATGAAATTGAACCACCTACTAAATGCTCTAGACAAATTCATTTTCAAAACGATCTGCTTTCTTTCCAATCTATGGCTAATTATAATACAGACATGTGTTATTAATGCTCCCACAGTCTCTTCCTGCCACAGAGCAGCTCTGCTGGCCAGAGAAGGAGCCCACAGCCCAGGCGGCCAGGGCATCCCACTCGCTGCAGTTCCCAGGCGCTCTGTTACCAGTTCCTCAAGCATTTCTCTCGTGCACGCTCCTAGAGTCCCAAATGCCCCTTCCATAAAAATCAGAATAAGACCTACTTGCCGGAATCGNCTGAAAATGATGCACTAGCTCATTTACTGTAAGTTGATACGTAAAAACTTATTGCAAGCTTAAATACTGCAAAGATATTTCTGGTATATCATAGATGTCAGTATTTAAAATGAAACTGTTAAATCAGTCAAATTAAATTATTCAGTGAAGTGTCTGGATACTTACCTGCTATAGGCTGATTTTTGTCCTCCTAAAATTCACGTTGAATGAAATTCCAGCAGAACAATTCAAATTCTTAAAGGATGAAGCCATCAAGGGTTTGCTTTCATTACGTCAGCAAATCTGGAAAACCCAGCAGTGGCCACGGACTGGAAAAGGTCAATCCTCATCCCAGTTCCCAAGAAGGGTAGTATAACGAGTGTGCTAACCATTGGACAATTGGCACTCCTCTTCCAGGCTAGGAAGGTCATGCTTAAAATCTTGCATGCTAGGCTTCAGCATTATTTGAACCAAGAACTTCCAGATGTCCAGGCTGGGTTTAGAAAAGGAAGAAGAACTAGAGATCAAACTGCCAACATTCACTGGATCATAGAGAAAGCAAGGGAATTTCAGAAAAACATCTAACTCTGTATCATAGACTACACTACAGCCTTTGTGTGGATCATGACAAACTTGGAAAGCTCTCAGCGAGATGAGAATACCTGTATGCAGGTCAAGAAGCAACAGTTAGAACCCTGTATGGAAAAAGGAGTATGACAGGGCTGTCTGCTATCACCCTGTTTGTTTAACCTATACGATGAGCACATCATGAGAAATGCTGGGCTGGATGAGTTACAAGCTGGAATCAAGACAGGTGGGGAAAACATCAACAGTCTCAGATATGCAGATGACACCACTCTAATGGCAGAAAGTGAAGAGGAACTGAAGAGGAACTTGATGAGGGTGAAGGAGGAGAGTGGAAGAGCTGGCTTAAGACTAAAAATTAAAAAAAACTAACATCATGGCGTCTGACCCCATTTTGGCATGGCAAATAGAGGGGCAAAAGGTGGAAGTGGTGACTGATTTGCTCTTCTTGGGCTCCAAAATCACTGTGGACAGTGACTGCAGCCTTGAAAGCAGAAGATGATTGCTCTTCAGCAGAAGAGCGATGACAAGCCTAGACAGTGTGTTGAAAAGCAGAGACTTCACTCTGCCAACAAAGGTCCATATCATCAGGGCTATGGTCTTCCCAGGGGTCAGGTATGGCTCTGAGAGCTGGACTGTGAAGAAGGCAGAGCACCAAAGAATTGATGCCTTTGAACTGTGGTGCTGGAGAAGACTGCTGAGAGTCCCTTGGACTGCAAGGAGATCCAACCAGTCTATTCTGAAGGAGATCAACCCTGAATATTCACTGGAAAGACTGATGCTGAAGTTGAAGCTCCGGAAGTTTGGTCATCTGATGCAAACAGATGACTCATTGGAAAAGTCCCTGATGCTGGGAAAGATTGAGGGCAGAAGGAGAAGAGGGCATCAGAGGATGAGATGGCTGACGGCATCACTGATGCAATGAGCATGAGCTTGGGCAAACTCTGGGAGGTGGTGAGGGACAGGAGGCCAGGTGTGCTGCAGTCCATGGGGTTACAAAGTGTCAGACACGACTGGGTGACTAAACAAAAAATTCACGTTGAAGCCCTAGCCCCCGTGGGATGGTGTGTGGAGGTGGGGCCACGGAGGCTGTTAATTAGGTTTAGGTGAGGTCCCAACGGTGTGGCCCGCATGATGGGATTAGTGCCCTTCTAAGGACAGACACCCGGCATCTTGCTCTCTCTCCTGCTGTGTGAGGACACAGGGAGGAAGAGAGCCTTCACCAGGGGACCAAACTGGATGGCACCGTAATTTTGGACTTCTGTGCCTCCAAAACCGTAAGAAATTAAAGTCCAATTATTCAAGTCACCAAGTCTGTGCCATTTTGTTATAAAAACTCAAGCTCACTAAGACACCATTACTATTCAATTACAAATACATAAGCAGAAAGAAATTATATTGTTCTTTTTTTCCTGGAAATGTTATTTCTACTCCAATTCTCTGATGAAATTTTACACTAATGTAGCGTTTATGTCTTTATATTGAAAAGTCTTTTATGTCTCTCTATAATTCTCTATACATATAATTAAACACTAATTTTTCATTTCCTGTGATCATAGGCTTCAGATGTTAGAAGAGATTTTATGAGTTATTATTACTGTTACTACCATGTGGATACAACAATATGGAATACATTTTTAAAGCTTTTTATCTTGAAATAATTATCGATTCTCTAGGAAGTTACAAAAACCGTGCAGAGAGGTCCTACGTCCTCTTCACCCAGGTTCCACCAGGGGTTGCATCTTCATAGCTATACTGTTAGCATCAGACAATTGATATTGGTCCTCTGCATGTGTGTGGTTCTGTGTTACTTTACCCCACGTGTAGGCTGTGCAGGCACCGCCATAGTCAGGGCGCGGAACTCCCTTGTCATCTAAAGGCCTCCAGCGTACCACCTCTTCATCGTCAGACCTCTTTCCCATCAACCAGCTCCTGCGCTGTAAAGTTTAGGCAGTCAGTCATGACTCTTTGTGACCCTGTGGACTGCACCCCACCAGGCTCCTCTGTCCATGGGGATTCTCCAGGTCAATAATACTGTAGTGGGTTGCCATGCCCTCCTCTAGGGGATCTTCCCAACCCAGGGTTTGAACCCAAGTCTCTTGCATTGCAGGTGGATTCCTTACCATCTGAGCTACCTGGGAAGCCCAGCCCTGAACCTCTGGCAAATACTAATTTGTTCTTTCTATAGCTTTGCTATTTTTGTGAATAATACTTAACAAGAATTATGTGACATTTTGAGATTGGATATTTGAATTCAGCTTAATTCCCCTGAGATACATGTAATACATACAAGCTGTTGCCTGTAAATAATGTAAATATGGACACTTGTGTGTCAGTTTTTATGTAGAAATAAATTTCAACTTATCTGGAATAATGCTTAGAAGTACAATTTGAGTTGTATGGTAGAGAATGTTTAGTTTTTTTAGAAACCGCATCAATCTTATCTCTTAAAATTTCTCCTTACCTTCCCTACTTATAATAGAACTGTCTTAAATATTTCCTCCATATACAGTAAAGACCACATCAGAAAAATAATTTTTGCTTCAACTGTCAACTATAATATAGAAAATCAAGAGGAGGAAGTCTGTTGTATATATTCACATTTTCCTCCTATTTTGTTGTTCTTTTTCTGTTAGTTCCATATTCCTTCTTTTATCATTTCCTTTCTGTTTCAATAATATTGTTCAGCCATTCTTTTAGGGTAGGAAGAGGAACTAAAAAGCCTCTTGATGAAAGTAAAAGTGGAGAGTGAAAAAGTTGGCTTAAAGCTCAACATTCAGAAAACGAAGATCATGGCATCCAGTCCCATCACTTCATGGGAAATAAATGGGGAAACAGTGGAAACAGTGTCAGACTATTTTGGGGGGGCTCCAAAATCACTGCAGATGGTGGCTGCAGCCATAAAATTAAAAGACGCTTACTCCTTGGAAGGAAAGCTATGATCAACCTAGATAGCATATTCAAAGGCAGAGACATTATTTTGCCGACTAAGGTCCGTCTAGTCAAGGCTGTGGTTTTTCCAGTGGTCATTTATGGATGTGAGAGTTGGACTGTGAAGAAAGCTGAGCACCGAAAAATTGATGATATTGAACTGTGGTGTTGCAGAAGACTCTTGAGAGTCCCTTGGACTGCAAGGAGATCCAACCAGTCCATGCTAAAGGAGATCAGTCCTGGGATTTCTTTGGAAGGACAAATGCTAAAGCTGAAACTCCAGTACTTTGGCCACCTCATGTGAAGAGCTGACTCATTGGAAAAGACTNGGCTGTGGTTTTTCCAGTGGTCATTTATGGATGTGAGAGTTGGACTGTGAAGAAAGCTGAGCACCGAAAAATTGATGATATTGAACTGTGGTGTTGCAGAAGACTCTTGAGAGTCCCTTGGACTGCAAGGAGATCCAACCAGTCCATGCTAAAGGAGATCAGTCCTGGGATTTCTTTGGAAGGACAAATGCTAAAACTGAAACTCCAGTACTTTGGCCACCTCATGTGAAGAGCTGACTCATTGGAAAAGACTGATGCTGTGAGGGATTGGGGGCAGGAGGAGAAGGGGACGGCCGAGGATGAGATGGCTGGATGGCATCACCGACTCGATGGACTTGAGTCTGAGTGAACTCCAGGAGATGGTGATGGACAGGGAGGCCTGGAGTGCTGCAGTTCATGGGGTCGCAAAGAGTTGGACAAGACTGAGCGACTGAACTGAACTGATGGGCCACAAATTCTTAGTTTTCATTCTTCTGAGGCTGTTTTGAGTCACCCTTCATTCTTGAAAGATGCCTTCATTGTATATAGAATTCTGGGTTAACATTTCTTTCCCTTTAGAATTAAACAGTGTTATAACCCTTCCTTCTGAACACCATGGCTTATAATGAGAAATTCACCATTGTTCACGTTGCTTTTCCCCCATGAGCATCACAGCTTTCATGCATTTTTGTGTTTGTCTTTCACAAGTTTGACTCTGGCCCATCTTCGCTTGGATGTCACTGGGTTTCTGTTATTCGGGGTTCGTCTAGTTCTTGAATCAGTCGGTTTGTAAGTTTTGCCGAATTCTGAGGGTTTTCAGTCATTGTCTCCTTGAACAGCGTTTCACCCTTTCCTCTCTTCTCCTCTCCTTTGGGACTCACTGCTGCTTTGCGTTGAGTCCCTGGTGTGATGGACGGTGAAGCCGGGGGAGTCTTAATCTTAAAGGGTGCAGAGGGAAAAGCTGGAAGCTTGAAATCCAGAAGCTTGGAGAAGGGCTCTGCCCCCACACACCCCCAGTCACCCCTGCAGACGTGTGACTGCACCTCCACCTGCAGCAGAAGCAGAGGAGCCCCTGCCATCACCTTCTATCAGAGGAGGCTCCTGGCAGCGTAGTTCACGACACCCTGTGCCACCACGGGCACCGGCGGGGGCAGCGTTTGCCAGACTCCTCCACCGAGAAGGCCCAGCCTCCTCTTCCCATACTCTTCTCTCTGGAAGTCAAGCATAAGAGAGGGAGGAAATGGGGTACCCCCCCCAAGGGTGGAGCGTCTACACAAATCATTCTGCAAGCGAGACATGTCTCTTCTCCCTCAAGTATTAAGTTAGCCAATCATTTATTTAGACAAGGATGGTCTTAAAAAATATTTATTTTACATTTTGGATGATAATTCAGTACAACTTGCCTTAATTCGCTGCTCGAATTGCTCCAGTTTGGGCCCCTGGGGGCTCCTTTAACACACCCCAAACCCTGCAGGCTCTTCTGTCTCATTTTTCACATCCTCATATTGTGATGTTACAAGATAGTTCAGGTTCATCTTGCATATTTTTCGCTCCAGTCCTAGAATAGCTGTTTTTTTTTTGCAAGGATTGTCGGTTCCCTTTATGGGGGAATGGTTTTAGAAATCAAGATCTAACGAAAGGACTGAAAATATACCCATTAGACTTATCAACTAGAGTGATTTTGAGGGCAT
This sequence comes from Neotragus pygmaeus, assembly GCA_006410875.1. Classification (NCBI taxonomy): domain Eukaryota; kingdom Metazoa; phylum Chordata; class Mammalia; order Artiodactyla; family Bovidae; genus Neotragus; species Neotragus pygmaeus. Next base: position 985 of record SJYV01011042.1, on the reverse strand, counting down.
CGTGGGGTCGCAAATAAGACTGAAGTGGATTGAGAAAATCAGTGAGAAGACAGGAGTAGAGACCACCCTTTTTTAAGAAGCTTGGCATCAAGGGGTGGGAAAGGGCAGAATATACCATTGTCTTCACACGGTTGCTGTGCAAATTAAATCAGATCAAACACATGAAAACAGTTTGCAAATCAATCATAACAGTAAAAGGAGGCCAAGCTTCAAAACAGATAAGCTTAATTCTAAGCCCAGCTCTGTTACATAAAAACCAGTTTAAAAAGAGCTCCATTTCCTCAGTCTCAAATGGAAATATTTATTCAACTTGAACTGCTGGCACCAGGATTAGTCAGACATATGAAAACACTAGTTCAGTGCCTCCAGTAAAGGAGAGTCACATACCCTTAGAGGAAGCTAGTTCCCTGTAAACTGGACCTTAGAGGAAGAGGAAGAAAAAATTAGAAGCTGCATATATAACATGTAGTGTAAAAATGTTGCAATGTTTATACTCTTTCATCAAGCCTGAGATTTCTATATCTCTATACTTTCACACTTAGTTCTAGTTAACAGAATCCTTTCTAAAGTTACCTATTGCTCTTAGAAGACAAGGGATTAACCCCTGGTATGGCATGGAGATATGAGGCTGAGGGCTACAGTCATCTGGGAGACAGAACATCCACAGGACATGTACCACGATACCTGTTGGGATATTGGCCCTCAGGTTTGATTTGTGCCTTTTACAAAATCTGTTAGCAACCTGTTCTGCATCTTATAGCCTTAGAATTATCCTTGTGGGGTCGTCATTTCCATACGATGTCTCCGTTAAGGTATCTGAACTTGAAAATGTTTAATGTTTTCTCTTTGGAAATGTAACACTAATTTCAGAACATGCTGGTTAATTCATCATAAATGATAGCTGGTTTTATGTATAAAAAAGCCTGAGCCCCTTAGTGAAGATGGAAGCTCTTCATGACTCAGACTGAACTCCCTGCTCCAGGCA
>SJYV01011041.1:22972-39040 GCA_006410875.1 Neotragus pygmaeus | reverse complement strand
GGGGACGACCGAGGATGAGATGGCTGGATGGCATCACGGACTCGATGGACGTGAATCTGAGTGAACTCTGGGAGTTGGTGATGGACAGGGAGGCCTGGTGTGCTGCGATTCATGGGGTTGCAAAGAGTCAGACACGACTGAGCGACTGAACTGAACTGAACTGAACTGCACTAAATACCTTTCACAATCAGAACAAAGTCTACATTTTAATAATTATATATGTTTACATATATAAGAATTATGAAAACTAAATAATAATAATACAAAATAAAGCACTTAGCTAGCATGTGGCACTTAGTAGTGAAAAAAAAGAGAAATGGCTTCCCTGGTAGCTCAAATGGTAATGAATCTGCCTGCAATGCAGGAGACCAGGTTCAGTCCCTGGGTTGGGAAGATCGCCTGGAGAAGGGAATGGCTATCTATGCCAGTATTCTTGCATGGAGAATCCCATGGACAGAGGAGCCAGGCAGGCTACAGTCCATGGGGTCACAAAGCATGTAGCACTTAGTAAGTAAGTGCTCAGTAGATGGTAGCTAGTAGCCATAATGGCAGTAGCAGGAAATAGCCCTTAAGTTTCTTATGTCATAAGTCACTGATATCATCATCACCAGTATAGCTCTGTGCAATATTTTATTCTTTATACATATAGTCTATCATGTAAGCTAGAAAATAATATTAAGCTTATTTCTAGAAAATTCTTCCTAGAGATTTCAATTCACCATATAAAATCCTTTGAGCAGTTAATCGGAGACATGAATGGTGGTGAGCATGAGCTTGTAAAGAGTATTAATAGATGTATGAAGAAAACATGACTCATTAAGAGAAGTAAATACAGCTCTATGGATGAAATTATAGTGATAAAACGTTATGTGGAGTCATATGATATCATTTATTAAGGTGACTATGCATTATAACCATGATGATAAAAGCAAAATATTAACGGAAAATATGGGCAAGGATTAAAGTTTCTGAAGGTTGGGATTAGAAAAGCTCTTAAACACCCCATCAAAATATTCACTTCAAGTTAAAGTGCTCTTTAATAAAAAATTAGTTTGCTTTTCAAACAATTATTGATCAATCAAGATTTCCCCTTTAGTAGGCCCTGTGATTCATTACATGAATCATAAGTAAAATTACATGGTCAGAAAAAGTGTTGAGTACAAAAGCAATCTCCTCACATCTCATAAGATTGCCACTAATTTCATTAATACCCTTGATTTTGTCACACCAGTAAATACAAAGGTAAAATGCACTATATTAAATATATTTGAATTTTTAACTCATATAACCAAAGTTTAAAAGTAAACCTTTTAAAAATGTAAATTTTCATTAAACAAACATTCAGTTAAGTTCAGTTTAGTCGCTCAGTCATGTCTGACTCTTTAAAAACTAATAATTTTTCTAAACCTTGATCTACAGATTCTGTAGGTTAGTAAGAAAGTCATCAAAACCACAGCAGTTACAAATGATTAAACACTAGTGCAAATAATTGTTCCATTAAGAAATACAATTAATAAAGAAAAAAATGTTTAACCTTGTTTGATATCAAAAAACCTGAAAATATATGAAGGTATTAAACTTAATCATTAAGTCAGCAAAAATAGTAGAAACTTCTAGAGTAATAATGCTTAGTGATGCCCAGATTGGCTCAAAAGGACATAGGCTTTCATGTCTGACAGTTCAGATTTGAATCCTAGAGCCCCAGATCTTTTAATTGCTGTGTGATTTTTAATACATTCGTATCCTGTATGAGCTACTTTTTTCTTTTCTGAAAATCTGCAGATAAAATATTTTCTTCCTGGGACTGAGATAAGTTAAGAAGAAAAGGATCATTTCTGTTTTTTCTCATCAATGACTATCAGTATGTGGCATATTATTGATCTCATTCAATATTTGTTAAATGAATAAATGGATAAACAAACAAACATGAAAATTAAGAACGGTAGACAAAGAGATCCCATAAATATTTATCACTATACTTTTTTTGATAAATGTTGCAATAGAACTTTATATTGCTGATGGCAATGTAAACTGATTCAATCATTTTGAAATTAATTTGAAAGCTTGTGATAAGTGACACAGGTTTTCAAATGTAATAATCATTCTTCTAGAAATTTACATTCAAAATTTATCAAAATAAGACAAATGCCTTATGTAAAGACATTTTCTAAATAGTTATAAATAGACTAGTGAAAAAATTCAAGCAACCTGTATGTTTATTGGCTAAGAACTTATGGATGAAAATCTAGTATATTCAATCACTTGAATATTTTACAGATCATTTAAAAGACTTGTAAGAAGGTCTTATGTCAAAGTGGAACATATATTTTGTTTAGTTCTGGTTTCTTGGTAGCACTTCTACAGCTTATTGTGTTATATCTTACTTTTTTACTAGAAAAATATAGAAAATGTAAAACAAGGAAGTAAACATAATCTATTGATTTGTAAAATTATCATACAAAGTATAAAATGAAACATTTTTCCACTATCAAATATCCAGTGAGACTTCTGCAGAGGTGATCACAATTAACAGTTTGTGATGTTCCTCCTGAAGTTTAAGATCATATGATATGTATTGGTTGGAATCATCAAAGCACAGAATTGCCTATTTTCCAACTACATGACTATGGATAAACTTTTATATGTGTAGATATAGGCATATGAAAAAGTGAATGAGTAAAATATCTGCCATGAGTACTGGGATTATATTGATTTCTAAATTTTCTTCAGTGTAATTCTAATGACTCTATGAGCCTAAATACAATGAGACAATTGCCTACAGTAGATATGGGCAAATACTGATACAACAAGTAAAGCAATATTATTCAACTAATTAGAATTTGGGAGAAGGGGACTTTTGTTATGTAAACAAAAAGGGAGAAAGAAGATTAGAACATTTTAAAGGATCTGATAGATGAAAAATGGTGCCACTATAGCCTTAATCTCTTGGCTAATTTATGTCAGCCAAGGAAGTACTTGTGTTCAAACTGTGCACATTATGAGCATTATCATGTATGAGTGACTGCTTAGTCATTCTGAATATGAATGTTAAGATGGTCACACCAACAGTGATTCATATAATACTATCAAGTTATTATTATTTAAATATAAACTAAACTTGAGTAGAATAAGAACGCCATTGTTATTTGAATAAATTTGAGTCACTATAATTAAGAAGAAATGTTTTCCAAGAAAGATGAAGCCTAGTTGTACAATGTTGGAAAACAAGAACAGATGGACAAATCGTGATATTATTTTTAGGTGATTTATTCAGACCATTTATAGATATCTGACCATATAAAAATTAAAAAAAAAAAAAGGTCAACCAAATAGCCAAAGCAAGTTTGAGAAAAAAGAACAAAGCTGGAGGTATCACATTTCCTGACTTCTGACAATTCTACAAAGCTACAGTAATCAAAACAGTATGGTACTGTCACAAACCCAGACATATAGATATATACAGCAGAATAGAGTCTAGAAATAAACCCATACACTTATGGTCAATTTATCTATGATAANCATTTCCTGACTTCTGACAATTCTACAAAGCTACAGTAATCAAAACAGTATGGTACTGTCACAAACCCAGACATATAGATATATACAGCAGAATAAAGAGTCTAGAAATAAACCCATACACTTATGGTCAATTTATCTATGATAAAACATGCAAAACAATGGGGAAAAGACAATTTCTTCAATAAAGTGGTCCTGGGAAAACTTCACAGCTGCAAGTAAATAATGAAATTAGAATATTTCCTTACATCATATACAAAATAAACTCAAAATGGATTTAAGACCTAAATGTAAGGATAGAAACCATAAATCTCCTATAAGAAAACAAAGCAGAGCACTCTTTGATATAAGCCATAGCAACATTTATAAGGATCTATGTCCCAAGGCAAAGAAAACACGAGCAAACATAAACAAATGAGACCTAATTGAATTTAGAAGCTTTTGCACAATAAAGGGAACCATCAAAAGAATGAAAAGACAACCTAGTGAATGGGAGAAATTAATATTTACAAATGACGTGACCATCAAGGGGTTAGTATCCAAAACATAAATAGCTCATACAGCCCAATATCAAAAAAATAACTCAATTGAAAATGAACAGAATATCTGAACAGGAATTTTTCCAAAGAAGACAGGCACATGAAAAAGATGCTCAATATCGTTAACCATCTGAAATGCAAATCTGAACCACAATGAGTGATCATCTCACACCTGTCAGAATGGCAATCAGCAAAAAATCGCAAATAATAAATGTTGGTGAGGACATGGAGAAAATGGAACCCTGGTACACTGTTGGTGGGAATGTAAATTGAAATGGCCACTATGGAAAACAGCATTGAGTTTCCTCAAAAAAACTAAAAAATAGAGCTACTAGAAATTACATTGGAGAAGGCAGTGGCACCCCACTCCAGTACTCTTGCCTGGATAATCCCATGGACGGAGGAGCCTGGAAGGCTGCAGTCCANTGCTACCTGACTTGCATATAGGTTTCTCAAGAGGCAGGTCAGATGGTCTGGTATTCCCATCTCTTTCAGAATTTTCCAGTTTATTGTGATCCACACAGTCAAAGGCTTTGGCATAGTCAATACAGCAGAAATAGATGCTTTTCTGGAACTCTTTTGCTTTTTCCATGATCCAGCGAATGTTGGCAATTAGATCTGTGGTTCCTCTGCCTTTTCTAAAACCAGCTTGAACATCTGGAAGTTCATGATTCATGTATTGCTGAAGTTTGGCTTGGAGAATTTTAAGCGTTACTTTACTAGTGTGTGAGATGAGTGCAATTGTGTGGTAGTTGGAGCATTTTTTGGCATTGTCTTTCTTTGGGATTGGAATGAAAACTGACCTTTAGGAGTAATTAAATTAAAAAAAAAAACAGTTGAGGCTGGATTACATGGTAGGAAAATGTGTTGAAAAAGGAAATTAAAAATTCAAAGAGAAACAGTCTTTGAATTTGGTAGCTCTAGTACTCTAAGAATTATCTCAAGTTTCCAGGTCATTGTATCTCTCTGTCATGATCTTCATCGTCCTTCTAATATACCTTTTAATATTAATTCCTTACCTGGTTCTAGAACAGCTGACAGTTGCAACAGAAGGTACATGCATAGTTATTCATATCAGATGTAAGAGAGGGTGGCTTCCAGAGTTCTTTCAGAGTAATGAAGAGGATCTTTTCCATAAGCTTCCTGCAAATCACTATAAGAATCTCAGTATTCTGACTTGCCTTTCACTGTCTCTGAGCCAAAAACTAAAAATGGGAGTGGAAGGAGCATTAGAACCACCAGACCCAACTTTCTATGAGGCACTTAGGCTACATGGCTGAGATGCATGTAACTAAATAGTATCAGGATGCATTATGGAACGTGAAGGAGATAATGAATTCTGACTACTGAACAACATATCTACTGTAACATCTCCCAAAACAAAATGTTCCCGTGTTTTTAAGGTCAGTGTACATACAAGGAAAAGGGCTATTAGCCAAAGGATGCTTTCCAATGACGTAAACTGTTGTCAGGGGTCGTTGCCAAGTGGTAGGATTTAGGGAGGGAGATGGAAGATGCGCTTGTAAATAAGGATTTCCTGCCTGGCATGCCTCGGTGGAACAGTCAGAACCTCATTAGCTGTCCTTCAAGCTCTGCCTCCTTTGCCACCTGGTTCTTTGGAAGCCTGTTTGTTTTCTCTGAGTAGAGCTTGCTCTCTAATGGCATGGCCCAGACACTTTCAAACTTTCAAATGACTAAGTCATTTGAATCAGAAAGCACAATGATCATGTCAGCTCAGCTCAATATTTGCCACAACAAAAAATACTCCCTTAATTAAGAAAGCTGAGCGCAGAAGAATTGATGCTTTTGAACTGTGGTATTTGAGAAGACTTTTGAGAGTCCCTTGGAATGCAAGGAGATCCAAACTGTCTATCCTAAAGATCAGTCCTGGGTGTTCATTGGAAGGACTGATGCTGAGGCTGAAACTCCAATACTTTGGCCACCTCATGCGAAGAGTTGATTCATTGGAAAAGACCCTGATGCTGGGAGGGATTGGGGGCAGAAGGAGAAGGGGACGACAGAGGATAAGATGGCTGGATGGCATCCTGGACTCGATGGACGTGAGTCTGAGTGAACTCCAGGAGATGGTGATGGACAGGGAGGCCTGGCGTGCTGCAATTCATGGGGTTGCAAAGAGTTGGACATGACGAGTGACTGAGCTGAACTGAACTGAGTCTCTTGTTGCAGGGGGCTTCACTGGTGGCTCAGACAGTAAAGAATCCACCTGTTGTGCAGGAGACCTGGGTTCAATTCCTGTGTTGTGAAGATCCCCTGGAGAAGGGAATGGCTACCCACTCCAGTGTTCTGGCCTGGGGAGTTCCAGAGACAGAGGAGGCTGGCGGGGTTGCAGTCTGTGGGTCACAGAGAGTGGGACACGACTGAGGGCCCAACACTTTCACTTCACTGTGCAGCTGGAGTGCTTTGAGCCCTTCAGCTGTTCAACACTGACAGAGTGCTTATNTCTGGCCTGGGGAGTTCCAGAGACAGAGGAGGCTGGCGGGGTTGCAGTCTGTGGGTCACAGAGAGTGGGACACGACTGAGGGCCCAACACTTTCACTTCACTGTGCAGCTGGAGTGCTTTGAGCCCTTCAGCTGTTCAACACTGACCGAGTGCTTATGAGACAAGAACTTTCTACAGCTTCCTATAAATTCTGGCCATAATTAAATGGACATTAGTTTCTAGATCAGTCAAGAATTTTTATAATTTCAGTATTCTGTTATGCTATAATACAGTAGTTGAAGATCTAAGAACCCACATATTATAAAAAATTGATTCTAAAAATTGTTTTAGTAGGCAAGAATGATATTAAGGTCTAGAGAATTTAATAATAAATAGAATAAGTTTATTTACTCTATAGATGATTTCTACTGTAAAGCCATTTTATTGCTCTGAGACACACGATAGTAAAGTTCAAGCATCACTGATCAAGTCCAATTCAATTACATTGCTTCTTATATACATCACTCTTAAAACACATTTACACATTAAATGAAGCAGAAAGCTCTAAGTTAACAACTGTATAGTCTACTCAACTTATTTTTTTCATACCTATGCAATGACTTTTCCTAATAACCGCTCATTCTTGATCTTGCTTGTTTATAATCAGCAATTTTAGCATGAACTGATAAATATATATAGATTATGTCTCCCTCTATTTAATCACTTGAATCATATCCAGTTCTACTAATGAAATGTCCCACTTTAGGGAAAAAAAAATGCCTCATGGATTTATATTAGTTCTCCTTTGATGTTAGTTTATGATGAAGGCTGTGTAGCAAAGAGGTACAAAAAATGCAATGGTTCCAATAGAGATAGTTTATTATTTTCTTCTATGTAAAAGTCAAGGAAGGGTAGTTGGGCTTTATGACATCTCCCATAGGCAATGGCTGCTTTACCATTCACCAAGGCACTGTCCTCATCTGCACATTGAAGTCTGATTGCCACGATGTCCAGTTTCTCCCAGTGGAAACAAAGAAGGTTCAAAGGAGCACGAGTGGTGTGGTAAGACCCAGCCTTGAGATGGCCCAAGTCCCTTCTGCTCATATTCCAACAGTGAGAACTCTCTCACATGTTTACTCTGGCTGTAAGAATAGGTGACTAAGAGTAGCTCTGAATGACCAAATATGGTTTTAATCCTTTGTTCCTATGGATGGAGAATAGAACAGATTCCAGAGGACAGGTGGTCTCTAACAATTTTAATAAACATTGACATTTTGCACTTATTTTGTCATGTATCTGAAAGTGAGAAACAGAACAACTTAGATTTTGTAAGTTTGAATGAAAAAACGAATTTCATATTGGATTATTGTGTTAACTGATCATTTCTTTTTAGTGGTGATAATATTCTTTGATGAATATGAGTTCTGAGGAAGAAAACTGCTACTGTTTATCAAGAAATCACTCAAAATTTCCTTTGAGTTTAAAAATGGCCATGCTCTTAGCTTATAAGCAGAACTGAATAAGTAAGTTTTCTAATTGCTCAAATGACACCCACTGCTCCTCCCATCATGATTGCGGGTTTAGTCAGGAGTAGTGATAGCTTCCAGAGAAGGCAATGGCACCCCACTCCAGCACTCTTGCCTGGAAAATCCCATGGATGGAGGAGCCTGGTGGGCCAAAGTCCATGGGGTCACTAAGAGTCGGACATGACTGAAGCGACTTAGCAGCAGCAGCAGCAGCAGTGATAGCTTCAAGGCAAATACTTTGGTGCATCAACCATTTCAATTTCCCTATTTTCCCAACTTACTGGTTTATAACTCCCTGCCCCTTAGATGTAATTTACTTTACAAATATATTTATTTTATTTTTAGCACTTTTTAAAGTTAACTTTTATTGGAGTATAGTTGATTTACAATGTTGTATTAATTTTTGCTGTACAGCAAAGTGAATCAGTTATAAATATATATGAATCTGTTCTTTTTTTAGATTCTGTTCCCATATAAGTCATTACAAGTGATTGAATAGAGTTCCCTGTGCAGCATGGTAGGTTCTATTTAGTTATCTATTTTATATACAGTAGTGTGTATATGTCAGTCCTAATCTCCCAATATATCCCTTCCTCACCTTCCCCCATAAGTTTGTTTTTTTACATCTGTGATTCTATTTCTGTTTTGTAAATAGATTCATTTGTACCAAATTTTTAGATTGCACATGTAATATGATATGGCATTTGTCTTTCTCTGTCTGACTTACTTCACTTGGTATAACAATCTCTAGGTTTTCCATGTTGCTGCAAATGGCATCATTACATTCTTTTAATGGCTGAATAATATTCCATTGTATACATGTGCCACAACTTGTTTATCCATTCACCTGCTGATGGGCATTTAGGTTGCTTCCATGTCCTGGCTATTGTAAATAGTGCTGCAAGTTTCTTTCAGGGTGCATATATCTTTTCAAATTATGATTTTCTCTGGATATTTGCCCATAAGTGGGATTGCTGGATCATATGGTAGCTCTATATTTAGTTTTTCAAGGAATCTCCATACTGTTTTCCATAATGACTATAAATTTCCATTCCCTGCATCATGTAGGAGGGTTCCCTTTTCCCCACACCCTCTCTAGAGTTTATTGCTTGTAGATTTTTTTTTATGATGGCCATTCTGACCAGTGTAGGATGATACCTCATTGTGGTTTTGATTTGCATTTCTCTAATAATTAGTAATGTTGAGTGATATTTAGTGATATTCAATTTCCCTGTTTCTCCCAACTCACTGCTTTATAATTCCCTGTTCCTTGTATAAATTTAGTTTAGAAATTTAAATTATTACATCTGTGTAATATTTTATTGAATTTTTAGTTCAAAAGTAAACTAGAGCAAATGCTTTTCCACCATAAAAAGATGAAATAAAGAAAAAGGATAAAATAGAAAGCAAAGTATATTGAATTGAAAATTCTGAAGAGAAATTTCATTTGAATTAAAATTTGATTGGGAGAAGGGATACATGTATTCAGGAAGGCATGGGGAGAATCAGGATAATCATCCCACCACTGAGAAATAGAATGTATCTTTCTAAGTAACACACAAGTAACAGTAAATTGCGGTTCAAACACTATTATAGTTAGCTGGAACACTTTTAAACTTAGAAGAAAACTATATGTGAAATTAGAAGGAAGAGTGATGGGGTTCTCCTAGCATAGAACTTCTAGAGTTCTACAGATCCAGAAATTATCTAAGGGAATATATTAGACTTCTATCAGCAACTCCACTTTTATATATTTAGCTTGAAGATGTGCAAAAGTTAAACATATACAGTTTTTCTAAAGAATAATCTTTTACCTCCCTGTACTTTGCTAACATTATGTCGGTGAAAAACTAGGCTGTGCTGTGCTTAGTCATATCTAACCAACCGCATGGACTATAGCCTGGCAGGCTCCTGTGTCCATGGGATTAAGACTGGAGCGGGTTGCCATGCCCTCCTGCAGGGAATCTTCCCAACCCAGGGAGCAAACCCAGGTCTCCACACTGCAGGTGGATTCTTTACCATCTGAACCACCAGAAATGCCCAAGAATACTGTAGTAGGTAGCTTATCCCTTCTCCAGGGAATCTTCCTGACTGAGGAATTGAACTGGTGTCTCCTACATTGCAAGTGGATTCTTTACCAGCTGAGCTACCAGGGAAGCCTGACAAAATAAGCTATCTTATTACAAAATACGAGGAAACAATTCTTATCTTTGCAGTGAGAAGCTTAATGATGATTAAAATAAAAGTTAGTGGACTACCTTTACAAATTACTCAGTATCATCCTTTGAAAAATATTGTCAAACCACAACAAGAAAAGGGAGCTGCAGGCTGGCCCTACCACTGGTGAAACGTTTTCCTTCACATTTCACATACTTCCTGTACTTTGAATCTACTTCTTTCTATTTTAACTCTAGCACAATAGTGATCAGTTGGCAGTTTTCACCTTTATAACATACCAAGTCACCATTATTAAGCTGCTCAACTTTGCTCAGGCTGAACAAAATCCTTTCATCGTGAGATGCCCTTTTGGTCCAGTTCATTTGAGCCATATATATAAGCTGTGTGAAATCTACAAGAGCCCACAGTATCTTAACTGGGCTTCAGAGAGCATATATTTATTTTAAAAATCTTTTTAGAAGAAAAACATGTTATGGTTTGTTTGGACTGGATCCCTGACAAAGGGCAAGAGTCTGGCATGACTTCTGAGAATTCAGGATCTTTCTGCCCAGGGACCCATATTGTGTGCCCAAGGACATGACCATAGTTAGGTTCCAGGCTCCGTGGGGAACACTTACATCTTGGTTGTGCTCTAAGATGTTCCAGAAACCCCGAGAAACACAGCTAGCCCTAAGCAAAGTTTCAAGCTGAGAATTGTCTGATAATTATTTATTTATTTATTCTGTCTTCCATCATATTCTATACCCCAGAAGCCCCATACTCTCATCATAGTTCTCATTTATCTCCACTTTTACTATGTCACCTGTCAGAAGCTAGTTTGGATTATTATAGTGAAAAGGACAAGTGACAAAGGGGAGCTCAGAGCAGTGACTGCATCCTTTACTATCATGTATTCTAAAGGCACATGTGATGAGCTCTGCTCGAGAACAATCAAATTTAGAGGTTAGATTTCAGACAGAAATGCAAGCAGGTGATTAAACATCCTAGACAAGAAGTCCTTTTCTTAACTTCTGAGCCATGTCTTAAAGATGGGCTGAAGTTTCATTTAAGCATGCATTTGGATCTGCTGGGAAAATGAAGTAACTTATTTTAGGTGTGGCTGGTATTTCATGTTGTTGCTTTGTAACTAAAATTTAAGTCAGCTGCCTGGATGCAGGGACTCTATAATCTCTGGAACATCCTCTTGAGAAAGGATCCTGCTGCCCAAAAGATTTCTTTTGTTAAGTCAGTGTAAATAGTGAATTTGAGTCATGTGGAAATAGGCAGTTGCCCAAGGGGCCAAAGCAATCTATTTATGGCTTTCTTATTAAGGTGTGTATTTAGGCAACCATCCAAGTCTAAGGTACATATTCAGACATAGGAGAATGTGATAGAGGCCTTCTTGGGAAGAAAGTGGAAAGATGTTTCACAGATTAAATTCAGAAACAGCCAACTAAAGGACTTAGGGAGATATGGCTTGTCCAAGTAAAAGTGATTTATTCAAAAAATGATTTAATAAAACTGGAATAAGCACTACAGGGAGGTTTATGTAAACTAGCAGGTATGGTCATTATCTGTAAGATAAAAATTTGGTGAGATAGGACACATGATATGAAACAAAGACATGTGCAAAACTATCATCAGATCTAAACTGAGAAGTTCTCAGCGATGGCTCCTAAAAGAATACTCATTGAAGTTACAAGAGTTGGGAAATTTAACTGTTAGATGTTATGTGATGGATAACGGGTTATTGATATGAGAGAGAGTACTATGTTTTAAAAAATTGCTAGACTGCCACCTGACAATTCAAGTGGTCTAAGACTCTGTGATAACTCATTACTCTTTACATTTGTAAGTTGTCAAAATTCCAAGACAATGAGGTATAATGGTAAAACACAGACATGGGAAATGGAGAGCTTTCCATCATAAGGTGGTAGCTATTCAGTCTCTCTGAATGTTAGGCACAGGACTAGATTGTGTGAGAAGCTTTCAGCTGTATAATTCTGTGATTTTGTGAATATGATGTACATGAAAACACCACCAAAAAATACTGGCTTAAAATCATAGAATTTTAAAAGAATGCTGTGGAATGGGAAATTTTTAAATGTTTTATTTGTGGGTTTATTCTCAAGTTTCTAGCAGTAATTAGCATTTAATTGTCTATCTTTTGTCAAAAGAAACCCATATATGTATTGTTACAGAGCTAAAAAAAAATGCAAGCAGTGAATGGATATTTAGGGCAATCTGAGTCTTAATGCCATTCTTGGGATTGAGTTGCCTGCCAGAGACCTAAATCTCTAACATTAGAAAGAGAAATGCCTTCATCTATGTGAGCACAATAAGTCCTCTGTTGGAGTTTTGGGAGACGTGGACAAACAGAGATATGATCCATTTTATTTTTCTGTGTAGAGACATTTATGCCTCCTCTGGCTTGCTCTTACTGGGACAGAGAGATTTTGAGGCTGGAGAATGCCAGCATCTCAAGAGGACCACAGTCGCCCACAGGATGGAAATGGGTGGAGGAGAAGGTCACAGCTGCCAGAGCAAACTCTGCCTCCCCTTGGCAGGTCACGATAACAGTTGATTATTAGCAACAACAGGAAGGAACTGGCATATATCTTAGGGATGAAGTAACTTCTACACGCTTTACATCATTCCGAGAACATCAGTCTTTAAAACAGTGTTAAGTTTTTAAGGAATTCTTTTTGGATCTACTTTAACATAATTTTTAATCAATATATTATAGTCCAATGGATAAAAGTTCAACTCTGATTGGGAATTAGACTGCCCTGTCTCAAAACACACTTTACCATTTACTTCGAGCAAATTTTTTAACCTTCCTGTGTATTATTTTCCTTATTAATAAACTGCCAATAAAAAGAATATGTACCTCAGGATAGCAGAGAGGATAAAAGAGGTACTTAGCAAGTGTTTATCAATAGAATGGCCAGTATTTATTAGTTATTAATATTGTTTCTATGTAAAACAAACAGATTTCTGTAACTAAAACCTCAGATAGTTGATAAATGTGGTTATTAAACCTGAACTTCACTAGCATTTCATTCTTTTTAATTTATATTATACTCAGATGTACTCTTCAGAATCTTTCAAGATTCTAATTGCTCTCAGGGCCATCCACCTTTGTTCTTGTCATTCCATTTTTTTTCTGTAATTCCCCATTTTCTCTTACCAGGTTTAAACAAATTTGTAAAAGGTATGAGATCAGTAATCACTAAGCCTAATGCCATTGTCTCACAGTCTGAATTATTAGTTTTAAGCATTTTCCCTTGCCTGTCTTGCTTCTTTATTAAGCATCTCCCTAGGAAGGCATAGATTGGAAGAATGGGATTAACACAGACACACCATATATACACACCATATATATAACTAACAAGGACATACTGTATAGCATGGGAACTCTACTCAGTACTCTGTAATGACCTATATGGGAAAAGAATCTAAGAAAGAGTGGATATATAACTGATTTACTTGCTGAACACCTCAAACTAACAGAAACTTGTAAATCAACTGTAACTCAATAAAATTAATTACAAAAGAAGAAAAGATTGAGAGTTTATGTACAAAAAAAGGCATCCCACCCAAAAGCCTTCTNTAAAAAAGAGTGGATGTATAACTGATTTACTTGCTGAACACCTCAAACTAACAGAAACTTGTAAATCAACTGTAACTCAATAAAATTAATTACAAAAGAAGAAAAGATTGAGAGTTTATGTACAAAAAAAGGCATCCCACCCAAAAGCCTTCTAATGATATGGTATGGACCTTTCATTTTATTCTCTCAATTATTATAAAAATTTAGACAGTAAGTATCTCTTAGAAGTATGGAACTGTAAGTCATACTTCTCCACTCCACTGTTACCACAGCTGCCTGCGTCCATGCCGCTCGCCTTTCCCCCCTTCATGACTGGCTAAGCCCACAAACTAAGTGCTGAGGAGGAGGACCAGCTGCTGCCAAACCCACCTGCCATGAGGTGGAGGGAGCCAGAAAGACAGGATGCCATCTGCAGGCAGTTCCATTTCAGTAGGGCTTTTGCCCTCCTGATGAAAGTGGCCTGAAGACTGAAAAACTGGACCAGTATCCTGAATGGTTTAACCTGTGCACCAAGGTCCACACCATCCTGAGTACCCACAAGTGTGCAGGCCTTTCAGAAAGGGACATAAATATGGACAGCTTCATGGAGCAAGTGGCAGTGTCCATGACATAGACCCCACCCTTTGTCTCTGAGTTTTTCAGGGGATCCAGGGAACTGGGGAGCCCTGAGATGTTGCTGCAGTCAAAACTGCCAAGTCAGTATTGCTGGCTCTGATTAGAGGCAAGTTCTTTCCCTGGAAGGAGAGGGCCATATCACTGCCAAGATGATGAAATTAGACCATTTTGCCCATACCACTCTTCCTCCTTGGACTTCTGAAACAGGTACACTGATTTGAATAGGTTTTACCGTTGCTTCTCAACTTCTCAGCAGCAATAATGATTTTTTTTCCAGGCCATGTCTTACTTGCTCCTTTTCTGATTCATTTCCCAAGAAGCTTGATGAAAACTGTGTCTAAGACAAAGTCTTATCTTAGAAACCAGGACCCTAAATCCTCATCCTATGTGACAGAAATACATTCACTCTTTGCCTCAAATAAAATCACTGTTTCACTTGAGGGAAAAGAAAAAAACAAAAGAAATACGGTACTATATAAATCTCAAAATTTCCACTCCTTTATTTTATAGATGATCAGAAAAGCCCCCCTGAACTAAGAATGTCTTTCAAAGTCCCACAAATATTTTCTAACTAGCACTGTTATAAGATAAATGTTAGATTCTGTGGTTCTGCAAATTTCTCTTCTTAATGCACACCCTGTCTTCATCTCCTATTCTTGCACATTGTTCTTAGAAAGCAGTGAGTAGAAACCTCTTATTGGCATCAACAAGTGAGAAATGACAACATTCTAGTGTCATCTCCCCTAAAATAGATAAAACATTAGCTTAAAATACTTCATGATGATTTCAACATGACCACAGGCAGAGGAAATGACAGGTTTGGATGCTGGCAGCTTCTCAGGACCATAAAATTAGTATATGTAGGCACTTAGTTGGAGAAGGAAATGGCAGCCCACCCCAGTATTCTTGCCTGGAAAATCCACATGGACAGAGGAGCCTGGTTGTCTACAGTCCATGGGGTCGCAGAGAGTCCGACATGACTGGGTGTCTAAGCACGGCACAGCACAGGCACTAATTATTCCATCAGTGGCTCTAAGTAAATTATCTTTGAAGATAAAACATGTTCCTTGTTTGGGTCAACTCTGCCTGAAATGGTATTTTATACAAGCTTTATAAAACAACTCACTAAGACAAGCTAGTTTTATCTGCAGTGGTTTTTCACTATAACTCTTATGAGTGACATTGCTAATATGGACTGTGTGTTGATTGAAGACAACAGATCACTTTTTATTACTTTAGAATCATTTACGCTTTTGCAAAACCTTCTATAAAGCCAGAGTACTGGGATATTTATTTCTCTTCACCTAGAACATCTTTCTAACAATTGAAAAAATTATCTGAATGGGACAAAAAAAAAAAGGAATGAGAAATATCATTCCTCTGTTCTTCCAAGAACAGAAAGCATTTCTAGAGTGACTACCACTCTCCAGGAAGTGTGTTTGGCATGAGAAATATATATGCACTCTAATGAGATATTTTCCTTGTCAAGTAGTTTATAATTTTTAAGAGAAATTTAGAAGGATAAAAAGGACTAATCATATAAGAATAGAAGTATGTGCAAGTTACTGTAAGAGTTCAAATGAGGGGCATTTCATTTAGACTGCAGATACCACAGAAGTTTTTCAGAGCAGGTGACTTTCACTGAAGTGTGTGTGTGTGTGT
>SJYV01011041.1:0-22960 GCA_006410875.1 Neotragus pygmaeus | reverse complement strand
GGGAAGGCAGAGGATGAGATGGTTGGATGGCATCACCGACACAATGGACATGAGTTTGAGTAAGTTCTGGGAGTTGGTGATGGACAGGGAAGCTTGGCATGCTGCAGTCCATGGGGTTGCAAAGAGTCGGATACAACTGAGGGACTGAACTGAACTGAACCAAATACAAAGCCTTGAAGAAATTTAACCCATACAAAAGCTCAGGTGTATGTACTTTCTGTCAGAAGTTAATGTCTCCTGCAGATAGGGAGGAATCATTTCTTGCTGTGTGAATCTGGAATTTTTATGGTTGGCATTTGAGTGAGGTTAGGTGGGTAGGATTTAGACATAAAATACAATGGTGCTGAGGGACAGCAGAAGGCATTCTAGGAAACAACATGGATAAAGGCATACAGATTTGTTTAGATAATAATAGCATGCTATTTTAAATTCCTCTTATAAAACACCTTGAGTTCTAAAATTCAACAGATCATTGTGAAACCTTAACTTGACCTTGTCACATTTGTCTCCCACTTTTCTTTGCAAGAAATTATGTGTGTGTGTCAACAGGAATTTTGTGAGCTGCACCACAGGTCTTCTTCATGCATTGAGCAGTAAGGAGAGATGAGGTGGAAGGGCCATTTGTCCTATCTTCACTGTATAGTCATGCTGGGTCTTGTAATAAACAGTGAAATGAAGGAGGAAAGGCCAGAAGGTGACGCTCATCAGCTAAGGGGTTCCACAAAGATGGGGTGATTGCCAAGGCTATGAGACGTTTGGGCAATCCAGTGCCCACCAGGTCTGGTATAGTGAGGGGAAGGATGTAAAGCTGTAAAGTGATATAAGGGAAATGGAAAGTGGCTTATTTCTTTGAATTTGTTTAATCTGTTCTCAACTGGTAATGTGATTTACATAGATGATGTATTTCTGGATTCAAAAAGGAAGTCATTAGGTTATGATTGTCATCGTTTCCTTTTCAGAAAAACTGACTTCACCCATTAGCCCATCTAGGAAGCAGTCTTCCTTAAGCTTATCAACTATCTCCATAATGCCTCCTCAACTACTCACAAGGATTATTTCACAACCTATGCTTATTCTCTGTCAGGTTGGCAGGGGTTTTATTGCAATATTTCAGGTTGATTAACATAAGAACAAATAAATAAGGACTTAAATTATTGATCCCACAAAGACAGGTGGGGCTGAAGATGGCAGCTGTAGATAAAATAGTTGATGGTACAACAAGGTCATATTTTTAATAAAGACACATACGTCCTAAGTAATAACTCTCTTAGATCTATCTGTTTCTACAGCTTGAAATCGTCTATCCTCTTGCAATTGTCAGGCACCTGTCATATATTAAGCATTTAATACAAATAAGGTTGATGTTTGGGTAAACTGGACAAGAGAAAGATTTTAAGATTTAATCCTGGAGGGCAGTGGTAAAAGGCAGAATTTTCATGAACACTAGTTCCCTAGAATTTCTCCAACTCTGTCATTTGCAGTAATACTTCCACTTATTGATCCAGGCAATGTTTATTAAGGGTTTATCTGTAATAACCACTGTGCTAGAAGTTAAAGATCAGTGTGACCAGGAAACAGAGAGTCCTTGCATCACTGAATTACAGGAAAGGAAACAGCAAGGGCAAGACGAATGGGAAAACTGCAAAGGATGGAGAAGTAGCAAAGCCAGGTTTTGAGTCTCAAGGCTGCCTTCTGGGAAGAAGTACTATATAGGCTGAGACTCCGATGAGCACGTGTTAGTGGACTGATAGGTAAGAAGGTCACATAAATGTGAAAACGGCTCTTTCAGGAAAGCTATGGCTGGAACATCAGGATTTGGGTCCCTGGATAACTAAGATAAATTATGCCATGTGCTAATTCTCTTTCAATTTTCCCTCTTCTTTTCCTACATAATACTTGCTGCTGCTGCTAAGTCGTTTCAGTCATGTCTGACTCTGTGCAACCCCAGAGACGGCAGCCCACCAAGCTCCCCGGTCCCTGGGATTCTCCAGGCAAGAACACTGGAGTGGGTTGCCATTTCCGTCTCCATACTTAATACTTAACACTATGTAAAATTCTATATTTATATGATTTTTTAAATGTCTATTATTTCTCTATTTTGTTATCTCACTTTTTGGCACACAGTAGGCACTCAACCTTTATTTTTCCTTTGG
Source organism: Neotragus pygmaeus (assembly GCA_006410875.1). Classification (NCBI taxonomy): domain Eukaryota; kingdom Metazoa; phylum Chordata; class Mammalia; order Artiodactyla; family Bovidae; genus Neotragus; species Neotragus pygmaeus. Next base: position 20,807 of record SJYV01011041.1, on the reverse strand, counting down.
AGTATAATTGCTTTACATTATTATGTTTCTGCTGTACAACTATATGTATACATATATCCCTTCAATCTTGAGCCTCCCTGCCACTTGCACCATTCCACCGTTCTTGCTCATCACAGCACACCAGGCTGAGGCTCCTGTGTTATACCACAGCTTCCCACTAGCTATCTGTTTCACACATGGGGTGTGTATGTATCAACGCTACTCTCTCAAGGTGTCCCTACTCTTTTCCCCTTCCCCATAGCCACGTGTGCATCCTCTACAATTGCATCTCTATTCCTGCCATGCAAACAGGCTCAAATGTACCATCTTTCTAGATTCCACATACATGCATTAATAAATGATATTTGTTTTTCTCTGTTTGATTTACTCCACTCCGTATGACAGAATCTAGGTCCATCCCCATTACTACACATGACTCAATTGCCTACCTTTTTCATGGCTAGGTATTATTCCATTGTATGTATGTACCACATATTATCTGTCCATTCCACTGTTGGACATTTAGATTGCTTCTATAAGGTGTTGTACTATTTGTTGAATCAGCAAATGGCTGAGAGGTGAAGGAAAGAATAACAGAAAAGGTAGCCAGGAGACAAATTAAGCAGGGCTTTCTTGACTAAATTAAGTTCTTAATTTTCTTCCTGGGGTTTCTTTAGTGGCTCAGCTAGTAAAGAATCCACCTGCAATGCAAGAGATGCAGGTTTGATACCTGGGTTGGGAAGATCCCCTGGAGGAGGGCGTGGCAACCCAGTATACTATTCTTGCCTGGAGAATCCCATGGACAGAGGAGCCTGGAAGGCTATAGTCCAGTCAGACATGACTGAAGTGGCTGAGCAAAAATGGTAGCTTCATTCTAAGAGTAGTGGGTGATAAAGAGCTTTAAGTTACTGTGTGCATTTCAGAAAGATCTCATAGACTACAATGGCACAAAAGAGATTGGAAAAGAGTAGACTCAGCCTGCTAGTTACCTGAACCAACTGAAATTATAATTCTGGGAGTGGATGTAAAAGAGAGTTTGGAAGAGAAATTGATAAAGCTTGGTGATTGGTTAGATAAGAATGGAGATTAGAGTGGAGTCCTCCAAGATGACACACAGGTTTCTGATGCTATGTGAATCGTGAAGTAGAGCAATATTTTGCCTTTGTTTTTGGTGATGAAGAGAGAAATGAGATTCCGTTTTGAGCATATTAAGTTTAAAATGCCAATAGCATCGTCTAAGAAATATTTGGGAAGAGGTTGGATCCCTATCTTTGAAGTTCATGTGAGAAATTTTTGTTGGAGATAGACATTTGTGAGTTATCAGAAGATGAAGCAGTCTTTTGCTGATATGGCTAGAAGATTCTTACAAGACTGGCTTCCACAGACACTCTCCTAAAGGTCTCTCTTCTAGGCTGACTCCAGCCAATCCACACACTGAGAAATAAATCACAGAGGATGCTTTATAACTTTGGGGGAAAATGCATGGTCTTTTTCAGACATCATAAAGGCCAATATGATGGGAGAGCCAGCAAAATGTCATCTGGACTCCATAGGTTTCTACACCCCAGTTCAAAGGTTCCTCTTTCATCTCTTTGCTGTGTAGTGATTCTGTATCACTAGTTTTCTTTGCACCTCTTTGAGTAAGAGACACCCACAACAAGAAATCTGTTGGGGCACTGTTAAACTAAAATGCCACATATCACTGTATTTCCATATCCGATTTCCCTCTACCTGAAATTGAAATTGCTTTTATTTGCTGCTTCTCAGTACAGATCTCTCATTTCATAACTACTCTGATCTGTGTAGCAAAAGACTATGTATTTGGATGTGTTTTGTCTGCTTGGTTATACTAACAATGTTTAAAAGAGCAGTTTAACTTGTAGGTGTTCTGCTTAGTTACAAGTACCTTAGCATGAAGTGTCTTTCATCCTATCTATTTCTGGCATTTATGTTGAATGCACACTTTCTGCAGGTGTTTGGTTTGTAACCCTTACCCTAATGTTAAGATCAACAACAAAAGCACATACATGGTACAAAGATAGGGTAGCAAAGGAAAAGATGAGCTGTGTGTGTTAGGTACGGGAAGGAGGAGTATTTTATCAAAACCTCCATATAGAGATTTTACAAAACAAAAAAGCCTTTGCCATTTTTCCAGGTAGACTTTGCAGAGGAAACTACACAATCAAAGGCATAGCATGAATGAATGAAGTGTTTTCAAGGATGTACAGGCAGTAAGATGTTTAATGGTATGAAATATTTGCAGGCAATAAAGAAGCATCCTAAATACTGTGGTAAGAGTTTAGGGATTATCTTGGACACTAAGGAGAAAGAAAGTATTTGATGCCACAGAAAAAAGTCTTACTTTTCATTTTAAAAAGAGTTCCCTGGCAGCATTATTGATCATGAATTTGAAGGAAGTAAAGCCAGAAAAACTATTATGCCATTTTCCACAGCATTCATGTCAACACAAATTCAGAATCTACCCCACCACTGAAATCGTGATCTCTGAAATCTTTTACTATAACAAGTTGGTCTTTTAGTCTACCAGGAGACACACTCTCATTATTTTTTAGGACCAATAACCCTTTAATCTTTCTTCTTGGTACAAGCGTATTCTTCCTTCTTGGCTTCATCCCTACCCCTATTCAGCTTGCAATGCAGGGATCAACATTTCTTACTGTACTCTCCTCCCATTCCTTTCACCTTTGACCTGAGTCCAGCCTTTATCTTCCAATCCTCTTACTCACTCTGAGTTAACTCCCTCTCTCTGTGGTGTCTAGTTTCCCACACCTGGTAGTTATAAAAATCCCTCTAGAGGCTTGTTAAAAATTTTAGAATCGCAACCCAGACCCAAAGAAACACTCTCCAATGAAAACTTGCTTTTAAAGTAATATTAAGGTTGATAATCTGGTAAATTTAGAGAACAATTCATAGATAAGTCTATTAATCCCTCAATAGCAACTCCTCTGAAATTATTTTATAGTCTTAAACTTCAGCTTAGCCCTCCTCCTTAATTTGCTTACATTTAACACCGAAATGAGATCAAACCAGTCAATCCTAAAGGAAAGAAAACCTGAATATTCATTGGAAAGACTGATGGTAAAGCTGAAGCTTTAATGTTTTGGCCACTTGAGCCAAAGATGGCCAAAGTGGACTGATGCAAAGAGCTGACTCGTTGGAAAAGACCCGGATACTGGGAAAAATTGAAGGTTAAAAAGAGAATGAGATGCTTAGATAACATCACTGACTCAATGGACATGAATTTGAGCAAACACTGGGAGACAATGGAGGGCAGAGGAGCCTTTGCACAAAAAGTGGGTCCAAACCAACAGATTACCAATTACAATAGAGTCTGACTGCCATGGGGTCTATCCTACCGTGTGGTCTGTAATGACTCAATTCTTCCACAATTTTTAACTTAAACTAATGAAAAACTTTCCTTCCTAAAGCATCTTATGCTGTTACCTCGGTTTTATTTGATGAGAACACACCTATGACACAAACTCAAATGTGAACATTCAAATTACAGATTGTCTTCCAAAAGTTACAGAATGCACTCAAATTAATTTTGATTTCACATAGAGAATTCTAGGACATCAAAGAGTACATACCAGTTGGAGAAATTCTGACCTAAATGAAAAACAGGCCATTTCCAGGAACACATACCCTGTTCAGGAAGTGTTAACATCACAGTGGCTACAGTAGAAGTAAGATGAGGGAGATATAAGGACACAAAAGTCAAAAGAAAATGAAATCTCTTTAAAGGCCACAACATAGTTTAATAAATTGCTCATGTAATTATCTTCCTGACTCAGGCCTTGTTCTTACTCTTAAAAGACTCAAGGGAATGGAAAGATAGAAAATCTATTGAAAAGTCACTATACAGAGACTTATTGAATCACAGTCAAAGCTCCATCTTCCTAGGAGAATATTGCTTGTTTCTTACTCCTCAGAGGTGAATAAGGAAGAGTGTTGCTGCTGCTGCTGCTGCTAAGTCGCTTCAGTCATGTCCGACTCTGTGTGACCCNGGACTGTGAAGAAGGCTGAGCGCCAAAGAATTGATGCTTTGGAACTGTGGTGTTGGAGAAGACTCTTGAGAGTCCCTTGGACTGCAAGGAGATCCAACCGGTCCATTCTGAAGGAGATCAACCCTGGGATTTCTTAGGAAGGAATGATGCTAAATCTGAAACTCCAGTACTCTGGCCACCTCATGAGAAGAGTTGACTCATTGGAAAAGACTCTGATGCTGGGAGGGATTGGGGGCAGGAGAAGAAGGGGACGACCGAGGATGAGATGGCTGGATGGCATCAAGGACTCGATGGACGTGAGTCTGAGTGAACTCCGGGACACGGTGATGGACAGGGAGGCCTGGTGTGCTGCAATTCATGTGGTCTCAAAGAGTTGGACACGACTGAGCGACTGAACTGAACTGAAATGTATTGTGTTAAGCAATTTGAAGAAAGGCATGAACCTGGCAGGGGTGGAGTAGTCTTTGTGATAAAAATACATCATTTTGACACATCCAGAGCGATGTGTTTTATATATATGTATATATAGATACAGATATAGATACACACATACACACACACACATGTATTCCTGCACATGATACCACTCTAATGGTAGAAAGTGAAGAGAAACTGAAGAGCCTCTCAATGAGGGTGAAAGAGAAGAGTGAAAAAGTTGGCTTAAAACTCAACATTCAAAAAACTAAGTTCATGGCATCTGGTCCCATCATTTCATGGCAAATAGATAGGGAAACAGTTAAAGAAGTGACAGATATTATTTTCTGGGGCTCTAAAATCACTGTGGACAGTAACTGCAGCCATAAAATTAAAAAACACTTTTCCTTGGAAGAAAAGCAATGACAAACCTAGACAGTGTGTGAAAAGCAGCAGTATCACTTTGCAGACAGTCTGTATAGTCAAAGCTATGGTGTTTCCAGTAGTCATGTACAGATGTGAGAGCTGGACCATAAAGAAGGCTGAGCACCAAAGAATTAATGCTTTTGGACTGTGGTGCTGGAGAAGACTACTGTAGAGTCCTTTGGACAGCAAGGAGATCAAGCCAGTCAATCCTAAAGGACATAAATTCAGCTTTATACATATGAATAAGGTTTGCCTGGTGGCTCAGCAGTGAAAGAACCTGCCTGCAATGCAGGACGTGCAAATCTGCATGTTTGATCCCTCAGTCGAGAAGATCCCCTGGAGAAAGAAACGGCACCCTACTCTAGTATTCTTGCCTGGGAAATTCCATGGATAGAGGAGCCTGGCAGGCTACAGTCCATGGGGTCGTGAAGAGTTGGACATGACATCAACTAAACCACCACCACAACATATGATTAAAATGAACATCAGCCCAACTTTGTGCAATACACTTAAAGATTATTAGTTTTCACATATGAAGATTCTCCTATGTCCATCTTTCAGATGGGCTTTAGAATAATTTTCTTGAGTGCCAACACCTTTAAGGATAATATGCATCTGTTGTAATTAGCTACAATTATTATATTGTTACTATTCCATTTTAACTACAGAATTCAAATTAAGGTTAATTCTAAGATATTTCATAGAAACTTGTAATCACAATTTACAATAATTTTAAAACTTCTATTATCTCTAAAATTACTAGAACTATACAAAGGCCTACAATCAAATTGCCTCAGTTTTCTCATCTGTACTATAAAACAGTAAAATAATCAATTAATTCTGAACTTAGCTGGTGATCAAAATAAAATTGGAGGTATACTTCTTTGATGGTCCAATGGTTAAGACTTCACTTTCCGGTGAAGTGGGTGCAGGTTTGATCCCTGGTCAGCTGAGATCCAGGTGCCTTGTAGCCAAAAATCCAAAACATAGAACAGAAACAATATTGTAAAAAATTCAATAGAGGCTTTAAAAATGACTCACATCAAAATTAAATCTTTAAAATAATAAAATCAGAATCTCTTTAAGTTTTCTTATTTTTTATCTAATGTCTTTTTTCGGTTTCAGGACTCTATCCAGCATACATTACATTTAAACATCATATTCCATAGGCTCCTCTCTTCCGGAGTCGTTTCTTAGGTTATTTTTCCAAGACCTTGACAGTTTTGAGAAATGCCAAGTATTTTGAATGTCCCTTTATTGGGGGTTACTTCATGATGCTTACTAATGTGTTATTCCTGATTAAACTGGGGTTATAAGCTTTGAACATAAGACTGAAGATTTTCTAAAATGTACATTTCTGTATTTATTTATAATTGTGTGGATCATACATGAGAATTTTTCAAAACCTCTCCAGGATTCAATCACTGCTTAAATTGTCTCTTCTCTCAGGTGCTATTTGCTCTGTTTAGTAACAATCAGATACCAGTTAAGGATTAAGATCTGAGAATCTATTTTCTTCAGTTTTTGGAAAACTCTTAGCTATATTATTTCTTCTTTTTATAGTTCCTCCTTTCTTTTCTTCTGAAACTCCAGTTACAGGTAAAATTGAGTTAATATATCCTCCTGGTCTCTTAATGTTGCCATGCACGTTATATGTGTCTGTTTTTCTCTCCTCCATCCTGAATTTCTCAGAACAATCTTTAGATTTACTAATTTCTCTTCACAAATGTGTAGAGTTTATTCCTCACAATGAACTGTCAAGATTTCTTTTCCTTTTTCATGTGCGAACTTTTCTTGAGATATTTTTGCCTTATAAATTGNTTTTTCTCTCCTCCATCCTGAATTTCTCAGAACAATCTTTAGATTTACTAATTTCTCTTCACAAATGTGTAGAGTTTATTCCTCACAATGAACTGTCAAGATTTCTTTTCCTTTTTCATGTGCGAACTTTTCTTGAGATATTTTTGCCTTATAAATTGGAAATGAATTTGTAATTTTGATTTTAAAAGCTTTGTCAAGTAATCCCATAAAATTAATATTATAATATAATGTAATTAATATAATTTACAAAGAATCCATGCTTGGAGCACTGAGGTTTTCTTAACTTTAGAGTTCTTCCTGGGACTTTAGTATACATTTTATTTTGACTGGAGAAGACAGCTTTTTCCTTTGGTCTGGCTTTTTTTGTCTAAGTTTTCAGGTGCCTATGATTGCCTTCACTTGGCACTCTTGAACCACCAATCCAGAACCAAGTTTGGTAACAGCACTTTAAGCTTCTTGCTCTGGGGAAATATTGGGGGTACAAACTTTATGCAACTAGAGTTGGTGAGCAGCTTGATTTGATTCCCAGTTTGGAGTCCATACCCCCTTTAGCTATTGTTTTCTATGTAGCCAGGTTTTTAGCCTTTCATTCAGATTGCATTCAACTTCGTGAGAGTCCTGGCCTCGCCCTTAGTTTCTCTTCCTGAATGGAGTACTGATCTAGTTATCTATTGCTGGATCGCACATTACCACAAACTCAGCAGACTGCAACAAGACACGCTTACTATCTAACAGTTGTGAGTCAGGAATGTGAAGACCGATTACCTGGGTCTTATGACCAGGGATTCTCAAGGCTACACACCAGGTGTTGGCCAAGAAGCCTTTTGGCTGGGGAAGAAGACTTTAAAGTGCATTCAAAAGCAATTATACTCTAGTTAAAATAATCTAAAGTAAATAAATAGGTAAAATCAGTTTCTTTAGACTGCATTAAAACAAAGGGGGAGCGTTAGGTTGTTTTGCAGAGTTCATTCCCCCGCAGCCGTATGACTGAGGACCTTGGCTTCTTGCTGGCTGTTGGCTGGAAGCCACTCTTACGTCCGTGGAGCTGCCCTCAGCTGTTTGCCACAAGGATTTCCTCCACATGGCAGGTTATTTCATCAAACTTGCAGGCAGGGTCTCTCCTCTCAAGAAGGACCTTCTACATCTTTTAAGAGTTTTCCCTGATACCCTTAAAGTCATACACACAGAAAATCTCCCTTTTGATTAATTCAACATCACCGGATTTGGGACCTTAACTACATTTTAAAAAATCCCTTTACCTTTGCCATTTATGGGCTTGCCTTGTGGCTCAACTGGTAAAGAACATGCCTGCAATGCAGGAGACATGGGTTCAATCCCTGGGTTTGGAAGATCCCCTGGAGAAGGGAAAGGGTACCCTTTCCAGTATTCTGGCCTGGAGAATTCCCTGGACTGTACAGTCCATGGGGTCACAAAGAGTTGGACATGACTGATCAACGTTCACTTTCACTTTCTTTGCCAGATTATAGGGACCAGAAGCAAGTCAAGGTCCCAGCCATACACAAAGGGAAAGAATTACAGACAGCATGATGTCAGAAGGTGAGAATCATGGGTCACCCTGGAGTCTGTTTACGACAAGCACCTTCATCTCCCAAACCACCATCGATGTCTAGTTTCAGAAGACACTCTTGGCCCCAGCTTGGCTCCCTGCTTTGCATTTCTGTTCTTTCACTAGCTCAGGAAGATGTTTACCTTGTTCCTTACTTCCTCTATGTCTATCCAGTATTATTTATCCTTTTATATTCTATCAGGTGTAAGTTTTTGTTTGTAACAGAGAGGTTCTGCAAAAGGATAAATATACAAAGCCAANCATGATACCACTCTAATGGTAGAAAGTGAAGAGAAACTGAAGAGCCTCTCAATGAGGGTGAAAGAGAAGAGTGAAAAAGTTGGCTTAAAACTCAACATTCAAAAAACTAAGTTCATGGCATCTGGTCCCATCATTTCATGGCAAATAGATAGGGAAACAGTTAAAGAAGTGACAGATATTATTTTCTGGGGCTCTAAAATCACTGTGGACAGTAACTGCAGCCATAAAATTAAAAAACACTTTTCCTTGGAAGAAAAGCAATGACAAACCTAGACAGTGTGTGAAAAGCAGCAGTATCACTTTGCAGACAGTCTGTATAGTCAAAGCTATGGTGTTTCCAGTAGTCATGTACAGATGTGAGAGCTGGACCATAAAGAAGGCTGAGCACCAAAGAATTAATGCTTTTGGACTGTGGTGCTGGAGAAGACTACTGTAGAGTCCTTTGGACAGCAAGGAGATCAAGCCAGTCAATCCTAAAGGACATAAATTCAGCTTTATACATATGAATAAGGTTTGCCTGGTGGCTCAGCAGTGAAAGAACCTGCCTGCAATGCAGGACGTGCAAATCTGCATGTTTGATCCCTCAGTCGAGAAGATCCCCTGGAGAAAGAAACGGCACCCTACTCTAGTATTCTTGCCTGGGAAATTCCATGGATAGAGGAGCCTGGCAGGCTACAGTCCATGGGGTCGTGAAGAGTTGGACATGACATCAACTAAACCACCACCACAACATATGATTAAAATGAACATCAGCCCAACTTTGTGCAATACACTTAAAGATTATTAGTTTTCACATATGAAGATTCTCCTATGTCCATCTTTCAGATGGGCTTTAGAATAATTTTCTTGAGTGCCAACACCTTTAAGGATAATATGCATCTGTTGTAATTAGCTACAATTATTATATTGTTACTATTCCATTTTAACTACAGAATTCAAATTAAGGTTAATTCTAAGATATTTCATAGAAACTTGTAATCACAATTTACAATAATTTTAAAACTTCTATTATCTCTAAAATTACTAGAACTATACAAAGGCCTACAATCAAATTGCCTCAGTTTTCTCATCTGTACTATAAAACAGTAAAATAATCAATTAATTCTGAACTTAGCTGGTGATCAAAATAAAATTGGAGGTATACTTCTTTGATGGTCCAATGGTTAAGACTTCACTTTCCGGTGAAGTGGGTGCAGGTTTGATCCCTGGTCAGCTGAGATCCAGGTGCCTTGTAGCCAAAAATCCAAAACATAGAACAGAAACAATATTGTAAAAAATTCAATAGAGGCTTTAAAAATGACTCACATCAAAATTAAATCTTTAAAATAATAAAATCAGAATCTCTTTAAGTTTTCTTATTTTTTATCTAATGTCTTTTTTCGGTTTCAGGACTCTATCCAGCATACATTACATTTAAACATCATATTCCATAGGCTCCTCTCTTCCGGAGTCGTTTCTTAGGTTATTTTTCCAAGACCTTGACAGTTTTGAGAAATGCCAAGTATTTTGAATGTCCCTTTATTGGGGGTTACTTCATGATGCTTACTAATGTGTTATTCCTGATTAAACTGGGGTTATAAGCTTTGAACATAAGACTGAAGATTTTCTAAAATGTACATTTCTGTATTTATTTATAATTGTGTGGATCATACATGAGAATTTTTCAAAACCTCTCCAGGATTCAATCACTGCTTAAATTGTCTCTTCTCTCAGGTGCTATTTGCTCTGTTTAGTAACAATCAGATACCAGTTAAGGATTAAGATCTGAGAATCTATTTTCTTCAGTTTTTGGAAAACTCTTAGCTATATTATTTCTTCTTTTTATAGTTCCTCCTTTCTTTTCTTCTGAAACTCCAGTTACAGGTAAAATTGAGTTAATATATCCTCCCGGTCTCTTAATGTTGCCATGCACGTTATATGTGTCTGTTTTTCTCTCCTCCATCCTGAATTTCTCAGAACAATCTTTAGATTTACTAATTTCTCTTCACAAATGTGTAGAGTTTATTCCTCACAATGAACTGTCAAGATTTCTTTTCCTTTTTCATGTGCGAACTTTTCTTGAGATATTTTTGCCTTATAAATTGGAAATGAATTTGTAATTTTGATTTTAAAAGCTTTGTCAAGTAATCCCATAAAATTAATATTATAATATAATGTAATTAATATAATTTACAAAGAATCCATGCTTGGAGCACTGAGGTTTTCTTAACTTTAGAGTTCTTCCTGGGACTTTAGTATACATTTTATTTTGACTGGAGAAGACAGCTTTTTCCTTTGGTCTGGCTTTTTTTGTCTAAGTTTTCAGGTGCCTATGATTGCCTTCACTTGGCACTCTTGAACCACCAATCCAGAACCAAGTTTGGTAACAGCACTTTAAGCTTCTTGCTCTGGGGAAATATTGGGGGTACAAACTTTATGCAACTAGAGTTGGTGAGCAGCTTGATTTGATTCCCAGTTTGGAGTCCATACCCCCTTTAGCTATTGTTTTCTATGTAGCCAGGTTTTTAGCCTTTCATTCAGATTGCATTCAACTTCGTGAGAGTCCTGGCCTCGCCCTTAGTTTCTCTTCCTGAATGGAGTACTGATCTAGTTATCTATTGCTGGATCGCACATTACCACAAACTCAGCAGACTGCAACAAGACACGCTTACTATCTAACAGTTGTGAGTCAGGAATGTGAAGACCGATTACCTGGGTCTTATGACCAGGGATTCTCAAGGCTACACACCAGGTGTTGGCCAAGAAGCCTTTTGGCTGGGGAAGAAGACTTTAAAGTGCATTCAAAAGCAATTATACTCTAGTTAAAATAATCTAAAGTAAATAAATAGGTAAAATCAGTTTCTTTAGACTGCATTAAAACAAAGGGGGAGCGTTAGGTTGTTTTGCAGAGTTCATTCCCCCGCAGCCGTATGACTGAGGACCTTGGCTTCTTGCTGGCTGTTGGCTGGAAGCCACTCTTATGTCCGTGGAGCTGCCCTCAGCTGTTTGCCACAAGGATTTCCTCCACATGGCAGGTTATTTCATCAAACTTGCAGGTAGGGTCTCTCCTCTCAAGAAGGACCTTCTACATCTTTTAAGAGTTTTCCCCGATACCCTTAAAGTCATACACACAGAAAATCTCCCTTTTGATTAATTCAACATCACCGGATTTGGGACCTTAACTACATTTTAAAAAATCCCTTTACCTTTGCCATTTATGGGCTTGCCTTGTGGCTCAACTGGTAAAGAACATGCCTGCAATGCAGGAGACATGGGTTCAATCCCTGGGTTTGGAAGATCCCCTGGAGAAGGGAAAGGGTACCCTTTCCAGTATTCTGGCCTGGAGAATTCCCTGGACTGTACAGTCCATGGGGTCACAAAGAGTTGGACATTACTGATCAACGTTCACTTTCACTTTCTTTGCCAGATTATAGGGACCAGAAGCAAGTCAAGGTCCCAGCCATACACAAAGGGAAAGAATTACAGACAGCATGATGTCAGAAGGTGAGAATCATGGGTCACCCTGGAGTCTGTTTACGACAAGCACCTTCATCTCCCAAACCACCATCGATGTCTAGTTTCAGAAGACACTCTTGGCCCCAGCTTGGCTCCCTGCTTTGCATTTCTGTTCTTTCACTAGCTCAGGAAGATGTTTACCTTGTTCCTTACTTCCTCTATGTCTATCCAGTATTATTTATCCTTTTATATTCTATCAGGTGTAAGTTTTTGTTTGTAACAGAGAGGTTCTGCAAAAGGATAAATATACAAAGCCAATTTACCTCATCAGAAATGTCTACATTATCAGGGTTAGGACAGGTTTTTGACACCTTGGTGTGTTTTAACGGTAAAGAAGTATTTAAAACAGCTTGGGGAAGATGGTTAAAGAAGAGGATTATTTTTAGTGTGAAAGGATAGGGAATTGGTCAATACAACTAGGGGCATTTAAAACTTTGCCATCACATTTTAAAAACAATTTTAAAAGTCATCTATACCTGCTTTACAGCAACAGCCTCAATTTCTAATTATACTCTGGAAAGACCCACACAATCTTTGTATCTTCACACTATAGAAATAGCACTGTCAATTACTAGGTTTTTCCCTACCTGGCTTTGTAAGGGATACTTCATCAGACAATTTATTACACTATGGTTCTTTATGACACAAAAGTAAGGGAGGCAATGAATGAAAAATAAGGCAAGAAAAGAGATACTCAGAACAGGATTCTAACCATAAAATAAAATACACACTATAATGTAATGATCTGATCACTAGGGGCAAAGTCCTTAGTGTTTCTTGTTTTCCACTGATGCAGAAACCCTCTTTCTTTGCAGACGTTGGGAGAGTTACACTTAGGGCTGACACTTATGAACAATAGTTTAATAGTCTTAATAGTTTCACCTGAGAGTTTAAGCCCGACCTGAGAAAGTGACAATTTAAACACCATGATTTTAAGATAACCGTATGAAATAAGGGTCACAAAATATTGCTTATATCAATCTGCCAGGGCAAGTCCCTTATTTCTTTTCTGAAAATAACTGGTTCTTTATGTTAAAAGGCAGAGGATATAGTCCTTAAAAATTTTTTGATTCTGGGGTTCTTCAATCTTCTCAATAAATGCAAGTTGACTAAGCAGTTAAATTAATGTTTACTTTGGGAAGCTCACAGACCACGGTACTAGGGGGATATATTTTAGACATATTCAGAATGGCTATAAAAATTAATGCCTGCAAGATGAATGGGGAAGGAAGCTGCTGTGGCATGGGCTTAGCTTTACTGTCATATAGCACCACCTGATTCTCTCTTAAATCTTGGTTGATGTAATGGACAGAGACTCAATATAGGGCTCCATCAGACACGACTGAGCGACTTCACTTTCACTTTTCACTTTCATGCATTGGAGAAGGAAATGGCAACCCACTCCNTGGCTCTCGACTGAGGGTCCTCTCGCTTCGCGCGTGCAGGCTGAGGGGGCATAACGCGGCGCGGATCTGGCCAAGGACTTTGCACTTGACCCCGGAGGGATGGGCACCACGGAACCCCAAGGCCGTAGCCCGCTGCCAGGGATGGGGGCCCCGGGAGGTGCTTCTTCGGAAACTCTCCAACTCTCCTCCACTTCGTTCTCTCCTTGAGGGGGAAGTAGACCTGGGTGCGTTGGAGGTAGGGAGTGGCTGCGGACACCGACCCAGGGACCCTTCAGTGCCCGCGAGCCCGTGCGACCCTGGGGAATGCACGTAGTGGCAGGGTCTCCGCGCGGATGCGGGGACCATATGGCGTGCCCTTGCTCTAGGGAAGCCTGTGCGGGTGAGAGAGAAGTCGACAGAAAGGACGCGCTGCAGGAAGTAGGGCGCCTTCCGTGGACCGGAGGAGCGGTGAGGGGGCCTGGGATATGCGGTTCGGAGTTGTGCTGGGCAAACCGCGTACGGGGGCGCAAGACTAAGCTGTGCGACCCGTCAGAAGGACGGTCACGGGTGGCGAGGGGTTTATTCAGGCTGTGTAAATTCACTGCTTTAATTGAGGGTTTATGAAGTTGAGTACCGGAACGTGCCATTCTGCAGCACTTCCTTAAGAAAGGACCACCTCTGTACCTGGTTCCCATCACCTTAAAGCAACTCTGGGGGCGTGGAGGGAAGAAGGTGAGAGAACTTCTGAAAGTCTGCAGACTAACTCAGTCGGCTGGGTTGTGTTAACTAGTCATCCTCAAGGGGAAGAGGGCGTATCACAAGAGTGAGGAGTGGGTAGCATTTTCATTTTCAACTAGGCATGACCCGAGTCACCTCTATTATGAATCAGTGTTAGTGATAGAGGCAGCCTTTTATTTCAGGTGGCTTCTATCCAGAAAAGGTAGAAAAAATGCTACTCTAAACCTTCTGTTTCCCTCAGGCTGTCATCTTGTATAATGAATTTTTCAAGATTAATGACATGAAGATGTGGTAGTTTGGCTAGTTGCCAAGAGTGCTGTTGTTTCTATATCTGATAATTTCGTGTTCAAAGAAAGACGTCTCCACTCAGAACTGGTGTAACTGGTGTACTTTATTTCCACTTATTCGCAGAAAAAAAAAAAAAAATGAAGAAAGGAGGGAAAGTGCTTTTTAAATGGTATTTTTATAGTATTAGAAGTAATCGTATTTTATTCCCTGGAGATTTTTAAATTAATTGTAGAGTCATCATATCAATATTGTATAGTGAGGGAATCCGCACTTTGCATTCATTGAATCTGATCATAAATCAAACTAGTGGACTAGTTTTCTCCTGTAGAAACATGTCCAGACAGTTTGAGGTTTGCTTTTGGAATGTCTCTGTTCAACTATTCTAGATAATTCCAGAAAAAAAACTCTAGAGTATTATTTGTTTTGCTTATGTTTTGTGATTTACTGCTATAGGAGTGTTTAAAAACTACAATGAAGCATAGTGCCCTGACATTTAATAATAGCCTGATAATATATAAGTAGCTTGGGTGTAACTGAGTAAAAACTGTACTTGTGACTTTCTCCTGATGATACTACTATAGAGATCAAACTCTTATTTCTAAACTTTCCAGAGCTTTATGCTTATGGTGTTAATGCCTGGTGCACATATTAGAATAAGTAAACCAATGCAGTAAATAAAAATACTTATAATTTGTCTTTTGTAAAGTCTTTTTTGTATGTAAAGAGTTTGATAGTTCACATTTGATTTAAATTACTTAAAACACTTCATGGTATCTTATAAATAACCATTAGCTTAATTACTATGTAAATATTGATGGCCAAGGAACAAAATAACCACACTCTCAATTCTTAGACTCCTTTTCAAGGTTATTATGTACCTGTTTATCAGATAATATTGACTTGATGCTGTTTAATTCACATTAAGTTTCCAAAGTACACCGAGAATAAGACACTTTGGATTGTTTTTGCAATATGTAATGAAACTGCATTTATTTGATACCGTCTGGGTTGTTGCTTATTTACATAAGCACATTTTCTAAGTAGCTGACCCCTCACACCATTCATTACTGAAACTTTAAAAATTTAGCTATTAAAACAAGTAGTGTCTAAATGTTCTCCTCTTAGTTGGTCCCCAGGATGTAAGCTAAATTTTTTGTTACATTGTCTTTATGAACATGAATTGTGCTATTTCTTGAGGTGTATAGAGCTGTTTTTGTTTATGGTAAATGGTCTCAGCCTGCCCAGTTGAAATACTAGAATGGAGACATAAGTACTATTCTCTTCCTCGTTCTCTCTCTTTTTTTTAATTTGTGGTTTTTCTGTGCCCTCTTTCTGTTATCAGCTATCACTTTCTACTGCTGTCAGACTGTAAGCGGGCCCTGCTGCTGTATCTGTTGTCTTTTTTTGGCTTCCGAGATGATGTGGGCTATTGCTCTAGCATAAAGCCTGTGTAATTTGTGATAGATAGATGCTGTTCTCATCCTTTGTTTCTGGGCTATATAGTGAGCTCAGTTGCTGAGGTTCCTAGATGGGTAGCTTCTATATAAGTGGTTTTAAAGTGCTTTTTTTTTTTTTTTAATAGAAATTTTGTATATGAGATCTTTAGAAGGGTGTCTTAATTTCAGACATGCAGTCTTCCGGAAGATCTTTGCTTTTCTGAGAAATCGAAGCAACCCTTTAATAAAAGAGTTTACTTTTCTAATGGTAGCCCCAGGTTATCTTTGTGTAAGGATACATAGATGATGACATTTTACATCTTACTTCCTGCCACTGAAATTGACTAGGTGTTCACAATGTTGACAATATTTCTCTTCTCCGAAAGCCATGAACAGTGTGACTTGATAATCCTGGTTCCCATACTTGAAGCTAGGTGAATCATTTCAATACTGTTTTGCATACCCATGTACGGAGGGGCTACATAATCAAATGAATTTGAATAAAGTTGTTTTAGTTAGTCTTGAAAGCAGTGGTAATCGTATCTTCCTAATCTAAAGCATTTTACAAACATCCTTCTTTTTTTCAATAAATACTTATTACTTTCAATAAATGCTTATTAAATACATACTATGCATTGGGCACTGTGGTCTTGTACACTAGGGATATGCAGACATAATGACTATGGGAGGACTCTGGATTTAAGAGAATTAGACAGACAGAAAACAAGTTAGTTTCAGTATAGTTTTAATATAGTGCTGTATGTTCTGAGAGTGCTGTGATAGAGATACCCAGGGCGCCCTAAATAGGCATTTGGACGTGGCCAGTTCTACATGGAGACAGAACACTAGAGAGGCTTCATAGGGAAGGTAACAGCAGAGGTTAACCAGACAAGGTAATCAGAAGGTAACCAGTTAAGGGCAAGATCATGGAGGACTGTTTGTCATCCTAAGATGCATAGACCATTTTCTCTTCAATGTTGTTTTAAACTAAAGAGTGACGAGAAGACAGCTGTCACAGCTGTCTAGCAGGATTGATCTGAGTTGGGAGACAGGGATAACAAGTCAGAAAGTATTGAGGTGATCTTGTTAAGAGAAGTTGAGGATGTTATACCAATATGGTGGCAGTGAGATGAAGAACAGGGCTTGGTCACACAGATGTTAAGGTGGTAGAATCTCTTGGATTAGATGACTGGTTAGATGGTGGGTGGTATGGAGGACAGGATAGGGACTTTAAAGGAGAAGCAGGTTCAAAGACCAAGGATGGTAGAGTTCAGTTTTGGACATGTAGAATAAGAAGTGCTTATAGAAAATCCAGCTGGAAATTAGTGTCCAGTGGATCATTGCACAGAAGTTCTGAGCTGAGAGGTCTGGGCAGCATTTGTTGTTGTTCAGTCACTCAGCCATGTCTGACTCTTTGTGACCCCATGTTCTGCAGCACACCAGGCTTCCCTGTCCTTCACCATCTGGAGTTTGCCCAAACTCATGTCCTTTGAGTCAGTGATGCCATGCAACCATCTCATCCTTTATTGTCCCCTTTTCCTCCAGCCTTTAATCTTTCCCAGCATCAGGGTCTTTTCTAATGAGTCAGCTCTTCATATCAGGTGGCCAAAGTATTGGAGCTTCAGCTTCAGCATAAGTCCTTCTAGTGAATATTCAGGATTGATTTCCTTTAGGATTGACTGGTTTGATCTCCTTGCAGTCCAAGGGACTCTCAAGAGTCTTCTCTTGAGATAGGTAGGTACGTAAATGGGTGGATAAATGGGTGGACTCCTTTAGCCATTTTCAACATACAGGTTGTTGCCAAAAAATGAAGTCAGTGGATCTTCTTGGGCAGGTTCACAGAGTAAGAGGGAATTAGAGGCCTGGGGAGATCCTAAAATCTAAGAGTTGATAAAGATATAGGGAGTAAGGCAATGGCAGCCCACTCTGGTACTCTTGCCTGGAAAATCCCATGGACGGAGGAGCCTGCTAGGCTGCAGTCCATGGGGTTGAAAAGAGTCAGATGCGACTGAGCGACTTCACTTTCACTTTTCACTTTCATGCATTGGAGAAGGAAATGTCAGCCCACTCCAGTGTTCTTGCCTGGAGAATCCCAGAGATGGGGAGCCTGGTGGGCTGCTGTCTATGGGATCCCACAGAGTCGGACATGACTGAAGTGACGCAGCAGCAGCAGCAGCAGCAAAGAAAGAGAAGGTAAAATGCAAGTTGGGAGGAAAATTAAGGGAGAGTTGTTTTTAGCAACTGAAGGAAGGAAGAATTTCAAGATATGAGAAGCTGAGTACTAAGACTCGGGGCGGGAGGGTAGGGGGACAGGCATATAAGACAGTCCTGGTTCTGCCCCTGACTATGTCTGTGACCTTGAATTCAGAGCTTAGTTCCCTTTTCTCATTTACATAATGAAGATCAAAGTGTGACTTCCCAGGGCTACTGTGAGGATTAAATGAGGTAAATCAAGCTCAGTGACTGGAAGGTTACTGGTTTGTGTTCAATAAGTGCTAGCTGATTTTATGGAAAGCTCAGTCATGCTGGACTCTCTGTGATCCCATGGACTGTGGCCCGCCAGGTTCCTTTGTCCCTGAAATTTTTCAGGCAAGAATACTGGAGTGGGCTGCTGGTGTTCCCTTTTCCAGGGAATCTTCCTGACCCGGGAATCGAACCTAAGTCTCCCGCATTGCAGGCAGGTTGTTTACCGTCTGAGCCAGCAGGGAAGCCCTTTATGGAAGCAGAACTTGGATTTGGTGATTGAGTGGTCTGTAGATACTATTGCTTTTAGCAGCACTCCTTTTCGGGGTTTAAGGGATGTTGATTAAAAGATCTATTAAAAGGGGCTTCCCTGGTGGCTCAGATGGTAAAGAATCTGCCTGCAATGCCGGAAACCAGGGTTCAGTTCCTGGGTTGGGAGATCTGCTGGAGAAGGGCATGGCAACCCAGTCCAGTATTCTTGCCTGGAGAATCCCGTGGACAGAGGAGCCTGGCGGGCCAGTCCTGGCCTCACAAAGAGACAGACAGGGCTGAGTGAATACTGTTTCACTTTAAGATGGAAACTTTACTATATTTATAACCTCTGGGGAAGAAGCCAGTACGATAAGGGCAATTGAAAATTTTGAAGGGAGAAGAGAGAACTTTGGAACCTGTTCCTGAAAGGGTGTGGGTGGGGTTGGGTCAGGAGCTCTGGAGAGGGAAGGCCATGCTCCCACCAGCCTGGAGGGTCCATAGCAACTTTGCTGCTTTTTAAAAGCCTCTGGTAATCAAATCATACACATTTTTAACGTTTTATTTAAAGTTTCTTGCTATTTAAGCGAATTTAAATGAGTTCTAATTTCTTAGGTAATCCACTAAGGCCAAAGATTTATTCATTTTAAGAGACTCTGAAAACAAAAACAAACAAAAAAGATAGGTGATATTAAAGCAACAAAATATAATTTAATGTTTGATTCAGATGGCACTTCCATGTCAAATGGTGTCTTAAAAATCAACATTGTGGAAAGCAGGTATTAACCTGTGTAGTAGAGGAGGGACTGATCTGTAGATTTCTTAAAAAATTGAGCTGACCATAGTCATATTTTAAAATATCTCTTTTTTCCTTAGGATTTTCTCTATTTGGATGAAATAGTGCTCTATATTAGAAACATCTGAAATTAGGTTTCTATTTTAATATGTATATTGATTTTTTTGCCATGTATTTAGTGGGCAATTTTGAAAAAAAATATTTACATATATGAACTGGTTTGGGAGCCAATAAACAATAACATAGTGTATACTGTTTACCAAGTGGTTGTTAGGCATGGGTGGTTAATTAATTATTATCATTTTTTTTTAGTTCAAATTAAGAAGTCTGTTTCAAAACATACTTATCAATATTTATTCCTTTTCATTTGTTTATTTAGCATGAAGGATAGTACCTAGTTTTTGGGACACCCAATAAATGTTTTTTGAGTAAAACGAAACTGAATGTTCAGTATTTTTAAGATGAACTGAAGTCCATTATGTATGTAGTTTTTAACCTGTGATNCAATATTTATTCCTTTTCATTTGTTTATTTAGCATGAAGGATAGTACCTAGTTTTTGGGACACCCAATAAATGTTTTTTGAGTAAAACGAAACTGAATGTTCAGTATTTTTAAGATGAACTGAAGTCCATTATGTATGTAGTTTTTAACCTGTGATGACCTTTTCCTGAAATTCTTTACCTGCATTTTTGTTATCGGGACCTCTGTGTTGTGGAGTTGAGTTTTGGTCTGTCGTGCTAACTCCCTCTCAGTGTATGGTCCCAGCCTTGCAAACCATAGTGGGATATGCAGGTGATTTTCAAAGACTTCTGAAGGTTCCATATTGCATATTCACAAACTCAGCTTTGGCCTCTATACTGTCCTGTTCAGGACTCCCTTACAGAGATGACAGATGCCACGTTGAAACTGACTTAGAAACGAGGTCAGCATTTAGGGGTTCAGAGCCCAGATGAAAACGGAACTTCTGGGTTGTGAATGGCAGGGTGTATAGGACAGCCGGGTCAGCTCTCAGTCTCTGGCTATAAGTAGTAAAACATTGGGTTTAGGTAGGAAGAGCATGTAGTTAGGGACGTTTCACAGATACTGTGTATTTTGCTAATAACTCCCTTCTGTTTGTCTGAATTTTTAGTAATGGAAACAATCACTATATTGGAGGTATTATTTCCCTTGACTTGATTGAGATAACAGAAATGTCCTGGAGGTGTTCCCTTTCACTAAATAAATTTATATTGTAACTGCTTTGGTAAATATTTGCCTCATTTGAGAATATTATGACTACAAACATATGTGTAAAATCACTTCACACTTTTCAGTTAGGTTTTAAAGAAATTTAATACTTGAAACGTTTTCGAGACACCAAGTTATACTTTTTTAGCTGTATATTGGCCATCAGTTCAGTTCAGTTCAGTCGCTCAGTTGTGTCCGATTCTTTGCGACCCCATGAATCGCAGCACGCCAA
>SJYV01011040.1:621241-641994 GCA_006410875.1 Neotragus pygmaeus | reverse complement strand
CAAAAAAATCACATGTGTGTGTATATATATATATATATATATATATATATATATATACACATATACATACATACATATATATATAAATATATATATATACATACAATAATACATGCATATATATATATATATGAATATATATATACATACACACACACATACTTGGTTTCCTTTTCTCTGGGAACTCTACCTGATACAAATGTCTGAAAAACATTGACTCAAACAAAATGAGAGAGACAGTTTGGACTCTTATTATTCTCCAAGCCAAAGATTTGATATGTTAGTTTAATCTACAAGACATTACTTTTCCAATAAAGGTCCTTCTAGTCAAGGCTATGGTTTTTCCAGTGGTCATGTATGGATGTGAGAGGTAGATTATAAAGAAAGTTGAGCACTGAAAAATTGATGATTTTGAACTGTGATGTTGGAGAAGACTCTTGAGAGTCCCTTGGACTGCAAGGAGATCCAACCAGTCCATTCTAAAGGAGATCAGTCCTGGGTGTTCACTGGAAGGACTGATGCTAAAGCTGAAACTCCAATACTTTGGCCACCTCATGCAAAGAGTTGACTCATTGGAAAAGACCCTGATGCTGGAAGGGATTAGGGGCAGGAGGAGAAGGGAATGACAGAGTATGAGATGGCTGGATGGCATCATCGACTCGATGGACATGAGTTTGGGTAAACTCTGGGAGTTGGTGACAGACAGGGAGGCCTGGCGTGCTGAGATTCACGGGGTTGCAAACAGTCGGACACAACTGAGAGACTGAACTGTACTGAACACTACATCCAGACAACTGGAATGTGTTCATTATATCCGCATCTATACGTGAGGAAGCAAAGGTTGAGAAAAGGTAAACAAAATGCCCCAGCCACTTAGGAGATGAGAGCCAGGGTTGCAATGGGATGTTGTGTCTTTCCCCTCTACAGCATGTTGCTATCATCAGTCATGTGACAACTGACCTTAGTATTTATCTTAAAACATCAATAAATTATTTGTTTCATATTTAAGAATATTCTAAATTATTGATAAATCAAAATTTAATGCTTTTTTTAATGAAGAATGGTGACTAATTCCTATCATTCTAGATTCTTTAGCTGCCTCTTTTTATGAGAAACTCTTTATACGTATAAAATATAAATATGTAGCGTAAAAGTATCTTAATGATATATCTGTGAGTAGAAATTTACTATAAAGTGGAATGTCAGGATGCTTTCACTAAAAACATTGATGTCATAATTTTTCATAATCATATTAACATAAAATCTAACTTTCAGTTTCTGGTTATATAAATATATATATATATACGGATTACTGAAATTTTATAAAATATAAAATGTATTGAAAAAACAAACTACAATTCAATTTTTCACATTTATTACTTCAGCATGCAACTTCCAGAAATATTCAATGCATAAAATGAAAAATTTGACCATATTTAAAATTTGCACTTGCTTTTCATTTACTGCATAATAAGAAGGAATTCTGTGTCTCTTCATATGATTTTTGATAGCTATTGTGCATTTGACTTTCCTGGTGGATTCCCTGGTGACTCTGTCAGTAAAGAATCTGCCTGCAATGCAAGAGACCTGGGTTCAATCCCTAAGGTTGGGAAGTTCCCCTGGAGAAGGGTACGGGCACCCACTCCATTATTTATGCCTGGAGAAACCCCATGGACAGAGGGGCCTGGCAGGCTACAGTCCATGGGGTCTCACATGACTGAGTGACTAAGCACACAGATTGTGCGTTTTACATATGCAAAGGTCAAACTTTATTTACTCATACTCCTACTTTAGACCAAGTGAAAAGTGGAGACACCATATTATAAATGGCAATATCTGTCATCTTCACACATACATCGTTGCTCATTTTTGATAATTTCTTTAGGAAAGTATCTTGAAATTAGAATTTCTGACTCAACAATATGACATTTAAGCTTATATAATGATTAGACTACAATTGCTTTATTTACTCTACTTACTTGCCTTCCAACATAACTGGCCTTTTAAAAAGCACTCACCAACATTTTTTTAGTGTATCATATGGTTAAATTATTGTGATTACTCCAAAATATTCTTAACTCTGAACTCAAATAGTTATATGAAATGAAATACTAACACTTTTGAGAAATTTATCATATAAAGAACAAGTACTGAACCTATATTTTATTTCATGACCTAAATATTACCAATTTAATACATAATATTTTTGCTTGCATTATTTTATAATATTGTGAAACAGGAACTATCATTAACCTGAAAGTGGTATCCTTGTACAAGGTCATGTAACTATTAGGAAGTGAAGAGCCTCTGCTTCAAGAAATGGAATAACAGGGAATTCTTTTAACCTTCTTTGTGAAACAATTAAAAAAACACAAAATATAAGAAGCAATGCGTCTGAAGAGACTAGATATCAAATTAAGACAGTGATCTCTGAAAGATGAAAGACAAATCAAATGAGCAATAAAATTACACTGATTGTGGCCTTTAAATAATATACCAAATGTGATACAGGGAGGGGAACCCAGGTAGAGTCCAGAATTGCAAAGAGGGGACAGAGGTTTGAATCCAGGGAGACACAAAGGACTACTTTTTGATGGACAGAGAAGCTGAAGAAAGAGAATTGCTTGTGACCATATCCCAGGAGTCGGCAAGAGGTGTCCAAGTAGAGTCCTGATCTGTATGTGTGAAGAAACGGAGGCTGAGAAAAGACCTTCGAATGAGTCAGAGGGAATTCCAGCTGATGTTATTTTCCAGCAGGAGTATAAAATTCACAATTCAAGGAAAATTACCCAGAACCGTTTTGTAACAGTAGGGAAAATAATTGCTGCTTTGATGCTACTAAACGAAACATCAAAATCCATGTGAATCACCAGTTCCAAGTAACTTAACTATGTCCCTTCAAACATTTTTACAAGAACATTCAGAGCCCAGCAAAGAAAAATTCGTATCTCCCAGTTAATAAAATATTACCAGCCATATGAAGAAGCAAAAAATATGACCCACATGAGGAGAAAAATCAATTGTGGCAGATCCAGAATATTGGAAAAGATGTTACAATTAGAAAACAGGTACATAAGCCCTGTTATTACAACTGTATTAAACATATTTACAAAGTTAAGTATCAATAAGGAAGGTGTAAAAATTTCCAAACTTAACTTTAAGAAATAAAAAGTAAAATGTCTGAAATGAAAAATACACTGAATATAACTAGGAGCAAGGTAGACAGAAGGAAGGAACTTGAACACATAGTGGGATAAAGTACCCAGCATGAAACATAGAGGGGAAAATAATTTAAAAAAATAAACAGAGTATCAGTGAACAGTCTAATATAACTGGGGTTCCTCAAAAGG
The DNA here is from genome assembly GCA_006410875.1 of Neotragus pygmaeus. NCBI lineage: Eukaryota > Metazoa > Chordata > Mammalia > Artiodactyla > Bovidae > Neotragus > Neotragus pygmaeus. The sequence goes on along the minus strand of SJYV01011040.1, from coordinate 638,644 downwards.
AAGAGAGAGAAAGGTGAGAAAGAAAAATATGTGAAGAATAAATGTTGAAAATTTCCAAATTTGCTAAAAAAAAATACATCCCATAAACCTATAGATTCAAGGTCAATGAACCACTGTAAACATAAAAAACACTAAACCAAAGCATATCATAATTAAATTGCTCGAAATAAGAACACAATCTTAAACATATGCAGAGAGAGGGCAAGTTGTATATGTAGTAACAATGGTAATGATAACAGCAGATTTTTCACCACAAATAAAAAAGAAAAGAAGAGTATAGAGCAACATCTTCAAACTACTGAAAATAAACAACAGCAAAACAAACAAACACTATCAACTTAGAATTCTATACCAAGGTTATTATTTTTTTAATGAGAAAGATTAACAATAATAAACAGAAGAAAACTCCAGGCTCATATCACTTAGGAACTTAGACACAAGAATTTTCAATAAAATATTAGGAAGTTCTAAGAATGCATAAAAATGATTAATTTTTAAAAAAGGACAAGTAGAACTTACTCCAGGTATGCAAAGGTGGTCCAACATTTGGCAGTTAATCTATAATATAAATAATGTCTGCAACAGCAATAGACTAAAAGAAAAAATAATTAATTGACATACTGAAATGATCAGATGATGCAAAGAGAAAAAAAGCATTTTACAAAGTCTGATACTATTCAGGATATAATCTCACAACATACTAAGAATAGAGAACCTCTTCTATCTGATTAAAAAAAAAAAAAACTCCCCAAAAATCTCTACAGCTAACATAATACTTAATGATGAAAGGATTGATGTTTTCTCCGCGTTTGGAAACAAGGCAAACATGTCCCTTTTATCAACCTTTCCAACATGGTACTGGAATTTCTCACCTGAACTATGAGACAAAATGAAGAAATAAGAGTCATCTAGACAAGAAATGAAGATGACATACTTTGCATTTGTTAATATAGGAATACAGATTTTTAATAAGATTAATAAGTGAATTTATTAAGGTCTGGGACACAAGATTATCATAGGGAAATAAATCAAATTACTACATACTATCAATAACCATATGGACACTGATGTTAAAAATACAATATTGTTTGAAAGGCAATAGTGTTAAAATACAATACTCTTTACAATTTTCTCAAAATAAATGACCTTGTAACTACTAGACCTGCCTGAAAACATTCATTACAAGCAGCTCTGAAGTGTAAGAAACTTGAAGGAAGTCCTTTAGGTAGGAGAAAAATAATGTGGGGTAGAAATGTTCGTATATGCAAGGCCACGAAGGATGCGAGAATAGAAACCACACTGTAAATATCTGACTTTAAAAAATCTAACTTATTTATTTTTAATAGGAGAATAATTGCTTTACAAAATTGTGTTGGTTTCTGCTGTACATCAACATGAATCAGCCATACGGATACATACGTCCCCTGCCTCTTGAACGCCCCCCTCTTACCTCCCACCCCATCTCATCCCTCTAGGTTGTCACAGAGTGACAGCAAATTCCCACCGGCTATCTATTTTGCATCCAGTAATGTATTTGTCTCTACGCTACCCTGTCAACCCGCCCTACTCTCTCCTTCCCCGACTACGGCAAGTCTGTTCTCCATGTCCACACCTCGACTGCTGTGCTGCAGATATGTTCACCAATACCATCTTTCTAGATCCCATATCTATGCATTAATATATGGCCTGTGTTTTTCTCCTTCTTTCTTATTTCATTCTGCATAATAGACTCTAGGTCTTCATCCACATCATTAGAACTGACTCAAATATGTTCCTTTTTATGGCCGAGTAATATTCCATTGTATATATATGTTCCACTGAATTTTTTTAAGCTATTCATCTGTTGATAGACATCTAGGTTGCTGCAATGAACACTGAGGATACGTGTCTTTTTTCCAATTATGGTTTTCTCATGGTATATGTCCAGTAGTGGGATTGTTGGGCCCTAATGTAGTTCTATTTTTAGTTTTTTAAGTAAAATCCTTACTGTTCTCCATAGTGGCTATATTAATTTACATTCCAAACCTATATGCAGGTCAGGAAGCAACAGTTAGAACTGGACATGAAACAACAGACTGGTTCCAAATAGGAAAAGGAGTACATCAAGGCTGTATATTGTCACCCTGCTTATTTAACTTATATACAGACTACATCATGAGAAATGCTGGACTGGAAGAAACACAAGCTGGAATCAAGATTGCCAGGAAAAATATCAATAACCTCAGATATGCAGATGACACCACTCTTCTGGCAGAAAGTGAAGAGGAACTAAAAAGCCTCTTGATGAAAGTGAAAGAGGAGAGTGAAAAAATTGGCTCAAAGTTCAACATTCAGAAAACGAAGATCATGCCATCTGGTCCCATCACTTCATAGGAAACAGTGTTAGATTTTATTTTTGGGGCTCCAAAATCACTGCAGATGGTGACTGCAGCCATGAAATTAAAAGACTCTTAGTCCTTGGAAGAAAAGTTATGACCAACCTAGATAGCATATTCAAAAGCAGAGACATTACTTTCCCGACTAAGTTCCGTCTAGTCAAGGCTATAGTTTTTCCAGTAGTCGTATGGATGTGAGAGTTGGACTGTAAAGAAGGCTGAGAGCTGAAGAATTGATGCTTTTGAACTGTGGTGTTGGAGAAGACTCTTGAGAGTCCCTTGGACTGCAAGGAGATCTAACCAGTCCATTCTGAAGGAGATCAGCCCTGGGATTTCTTTGGCGGGAATGATGCTAAAGTTGAAACTCCAGTACTTTGGCCACCTCATGAGAAGAGTTGACTCATTGGAAAAGACTCTGATGCTGGGAGGTATTAGGGGCAGGAGGAGAAGGGGACAACCAAGGATGAGATGGCTGGATGGCATCACGGACTCGATGGACATGAGTCTGAGTGAACTCCTGGAGCTGGTGATGGGCAGGGAGGCCTGGCGTGCTGCGATTCATGGGGTCACAAAGAGTGAGACACGATTGAGCGACTGAACCGAACTGACATGAACTTGCTAGTGTGTGAGATGAGTGCAATTGTGTTGTAGTCTGAACATTNAGGCTGAGAGCTGAAGAATTGATGCTTTTGAACTGTGGTGTTGGAGAAGACTCTTGAGAGTCCCTTGGACTGCAAGGAGATCTAACCAGTCCATTCTGAAGGAGATCAGCCCTGGGATTTCTTTGGCGGGAATGATGCTAAAGTTGAAACTCCAGTACTTTGGCCACCTCATGAGAAGAGTTGACTCATTGGAAAAGACTCTGATGCTGGGAGGTATTAGGGGCAGGAGGAGAAGGGGACAACCAAGGATGAGATGGCTGGATGGCATCACGGACTCGATGGACATGAGTCTGAGTGAACTCCTGGAGCTGGTGATGGGCAGGGAGGCCTGGCGTGCTGCGATTCATGGGGTCACAAAGAGTGAGACACGATTGAGCGACTGGACTGAACTGAACTGAACAATTCAGGAAAGTTCCCTTTTCTCCACATCCTCTTCACCATTTACTGTTTGTAGATTTTTTTGTTGATGGCCATTCTGACCTGTGTGAGGTGATAACTCATTGTGGTTTTGATTTGCATTTCTCTCATAATGAGTGATGTTGAACATCTTTTCATGTGTTTATTAGCCATGTGTATATTTACTTTGGATAAATATCCATTTAGGTCTTCTGCCCACCGACTTTCTGATTGGGTTGCTTTTATTTTTTTCCTGGTATTAAGCTGCATGATGCATTTATATATCTGACTTATAAAAAAACAACATAAATCTCTTTAAAAGGCAATTGGTTGTTGAAACAAAAGTAACATTATTTTGAGAGTTTACAAATTGTATATGTATTTGAGAGAATACTTGAAAATCAGTTAAGTTGAGAAATGGGAGTATATTTTAAGATTTCCATACTTAACATGAATGGTATAATGGTATAATACAAATTGAAGGAAGCAGATATTATACAAATATGTTTTGGTATAAAATTTTTACAAGAGATACACAAGGTCATGTCACAATGACAAAGGGATCAATTCACCAATAGAATATACAATCCTAAATTTTTTGCACATAATAACAGATTTCAGTGATGTTAAAGATGTATAAATTAAATCCAAATAACCTCTAAAATAAATATAGTCAGCTCAACACATAAGGAAGCATAACAAGAGAGAAAAAGGAGGATAATACAGAAGGGTCAAGTGAAAAAAAAATCATAAGAAAGATGGTAGATTCAAAATAACCCATATTAATAATCACATTAAAAATAAATGGTCCAAACAATCTAATTAAAAGTCAGAGTGTGTCAAAGTAAACAGAAAAGCAAGATATCTAAATCCACTTGAAAATAGAAAAATAAATAAATGTAAAAGGATAGAAGATGATATACTGTTGACTCTTGAATGGATTTGAACTGCAAGGATCTCTAATACATATGTGAGGATTTTCTCAATTAACATGTATTAAAACACTAGGCTGTCCACAGCTGTTTGAATTCACTGATGAGAGACTGCAGATAAGGAGGGGCCCACTGTAGACTTACATGAGGATTTTCAGTTGCATGGAGGGTTGGCCTTCCTAATCTCCACGTTGTTCAAGGATCAAATGCAAATAACAGTCAAAGGAAAGCTGGATATATGTATTATAGGAAGCAGATATTATACAAATATGTTTTGGTATAAAATTTTTACAAGAGATATCAAGGTCATGTCACAATGACAAAGGGATCAATTCATCAATAGAATATCCAATCCTAAATTTTTTGCACATAATAACAGATTTTAGAATAAATAAAACACAAAGTAAGAAGTAATAGACAAATCTGTAAGGATTTATGGATAATTAGTGATTGATAGAAAAAAATAACTGAAAAGTCAGTAAGGACACGGAAGACTGGAGCAACGATATCAAAGAACGTTACCTAATTTATAAATCACTGCACACAACAGCAGAATACACATTCTTTCAAGTAAAAATGAAATATTTATAAAAGCAGACCACTTTTCAAAGCATATCAAACTTGTGGGGTGTCAGTAAAGCAGTACTTAGGAGATATATTATGTGAATAGATACATTTATTAAAAATAAACTCAGTTTCTCCATAAAGAAACTAGAAAAGTGGTAAGAAAATTAAGTTGAAAAAAATTGAAGAAAGAAATATGAAAGGTCAAGAGTCACAATTAAGTGATGGAAAAGAGAGAAATGACAGAGGGAAGCCACCTACGCGGAAGGTGAAACTTTGAGACAATCAACAAAGGGATACAACAAAGGGCAGAGACTGGCGGTGGGAGGAACCGGCCCTTGGCCTGTTTCATGTGGCCTATGTGCGATGAATTTTCTAAAAAGAGCTGCAAAAACCAAAATAATTTATTTTGTTTTTAAGGCTAAAAACATCCCATTGTATATGTGTATCACTATTTGTCCATTTATCTATTGATAGAATTTCAGGTGTTTTTCCCTTCTCTTGGCTACAAGAAAATGCTGCAGTGGGCATTTGTGTGCTTTCTTCAGAAAAATGTCATCTCAGTGGGGGTTGTTATATATGTATAGATAACCCTTAATATGTTGAGCCAGGTTCCTTACGCTCACTTTCTGAAGAGTTTTTAATCATAAATGGGTGTAATATTTTGTCAAAAGTTTTTTTTCTGTGTCTATTTAGGTAATGCTCAAAATCCTTCAAGCTAGGTTAACAATACGTATATCAAGGACTTCCAGAGGTACAAGCTGAATTTAGCAAGGGCAGAGGAACCAGATATCGAATTACCAACATATGTTGGATCATATAAAAAACAAGAAAATGCCAGAAAAAAAGAATCTACTTTGCTTCACTGACTACACTAAAGCCCTTGTCTGTGCGGGTCACAACAAACTGTGGAAAATTCTTAAAGAGATGGGAATACCAGATCACCTGACCCATCTCTTGAGAACTCTGTATGCAGTTTAAGAAGCAATGGTTGAAACCAGACATGAAACAACTGACTTGTTAAAACTTGTGGAAGGAATACCGCTTATTGTCACCATGCTCATTTAACTTCTATGCAGAGTACATCATGCAAAATCCCAGGCTGGAAGAATCATTAACTGGAATCAAGATGGCTGGGAAAGTAGCAATAACCTCAGATATGCAGAGATAGCACTCTAATGGCAGAAAGCAGAGAGGAACTAAACAGCTTCTTGATGAGAGTGAAAAAGGAGAGTGAAAGAGCTGGCTGAAAGCTCAACATTCCGAAAACTAAGATCATGGCACCCAGGCCCCTCAATCCATGGCAAATACAGGTGAAAAAAGAGGAAGCAGTGGCAGATTTTATTTTCTTGGGCTCCAAAATCACCAAAGACGGTGGCTGCAGTCGTGAGATTAAAAGATGCTTGCTTCTTGGAAGGAAAGCTATGACAAAACTGACAGCCTATTAAAAAGCAGAGACATCGCTTTGCTGACAAAGGTCCGCACAGTCAAAGCCATGGTTTTTCCAGCAGTCATGTAGCAATGTGAGACCTGCACCCGAAAGAAGGCTGAGTGCTGAAAAATTGATGCTTTCAAACTGTGGTGCTGGAAAAGACGCTTGAGAATTGCATGGACTGCAAGGAGATCAAGCCAATCAATCCTAAAGGAAATCAAGCCTTAATATTCACTGGAAGAAGTGCTGAAGCTCCATATACTTTGGTACATTGGAAAGTATGTTGGGGCTTCATGTACAATGCTTTGTTCACCTGAACAGATGAGACAAATCATTGAAAAACATTGTGATGCTGGGAAGGATTGAAAGCAAAAGGAGAAGTGTGGCAGAGAATGAGATGGTTAGCATCACTGGCTCAGTGGACGTGAATTTGAGCAGACTCTGGTATAGTGGAGAATAGATGAGTAAATAATCATTGCTGATAAAAGTATCAGAATACTATAAATAGAATAAATCATTCTTAACCAGTTAAATTCATTAATGACATTTGTCAGTGATAAAAAGTACAGCTAAGATTAAATGTAACTGTAAAGCTCTAAATCAGTTCAGATCAGTTGCTCAGTCATGTCCAACTCTTTGAGACACCATGGAATGCAACATGCCAAACTTCCCTGTCCATCACCAAGACCTGGAGCTTAATGAAACTCATATCTCTCAAGTAGGTGATGCAATCCAATCATCTCATCCTCTGTCATCCCCTTCTCCTCTCGCCTTCACTCTTTCCCAGCATCAAGGCCTTTTCCAATGAGTCAGTTCTTTGTGTCAGGTGACCAAAATATTGGAGCTTCAGCTTCAGTATCAGTTCTTCCAATGAATATTCAGGAATGATTTCCATTAGAATTGACTGGTTCAATTGACATGCAGTTCAAGGAACTCTCGAGAATCTTTCCAACACCACAGTTCAAAAGCATCAATTCTTCAATGCTCAGCTTTCTTTATATGCTCAGCTTTCACATCCATATATGACCACTGGAAAAACCACAGCCTTGACTAGGTGGACCTTAGTCGGCAAAGTAATGTCTCTGCTTTTTAATGTGCTGTCTAGGTTGATGGTAAGTTTTCTTCCAAGGAGCAAATGTCTTTTAATTTCATGGCAGCAGTCACCATCTGCAGTAATTTTGGAGCCCCCAAAATAAAATTTCTCAATGTTTTCATTTTTCCCTCATCTATTTGCTATGAAGTGATGGGACTGGATGCCATGATCTTAGCTTTTTGAATATTGAATTTTAAGCCAGGTTTTTCACTCTCCTCTTTCACTTTCATCAAGTGGTTCTTTAGTTCTTCTTCACCTTCTGCCATAAGGGTGGTATCATCTGCATATCTGAAGTTATTGATATTTCTCCCGACAATCTTGATTTCAGCTTGTGTTTCTTTCAGCCTAGTATTTCTCATGATGTACTCTGCATATAAGTTAAATAAGCAGGGTGACAATATACAGCCTTGACATACTCCTTTTCCTATTTGGAACCAGTCTGTTGTTCCATGTCCAGTTTTAACTGTTGCTTCTTGACCTGTATATAGGTTTCTCAAGAGGCAGATTAGGTGATTTGGTATTCTCATCTCTGAGAATTTTCAACAGTTTCTTGCTATCCAAGCAGTCAAAGGCTTTGGGATAGTCAATAGAGCAGAAGTAGATGTTTTTCTGTAACTCTTTTCCTTTTTCTATGATCCAACTGATGTCAACAATTTGACCTCTGCTTCCTCTGTTTTTGTTACATTCAGCTGGAACATTTGGAAGTTCTCTGTTCACATACTGTTGCAGGCTCAGCTGGAGAGTTTTAAGCATTATCTGCTAATGTGTGAGATGAGGGCAATTGTACAGTAGTTTGATCATTATTTGGTATTTCCTGTCTTTGGGATTGGAATGAAGACTGACCTTTTCCAGTCCTGTGGCCACTGCTGAGCTTTCCAAATTTGCTGGCATATTGAGTGAAGCACTTTCACAGAATCATCTTTCAGGATTTGAAGTAGTTCAACTGGAATTCCATCACCTCCTCCAGCTTTGTTTGTAGTGATGCTTCCTAAGGCCCTCTTGACTCTGAATGCTTTCCTTCTAATATCAGGAGTAAGATATCACTATCCACTCTTGGAGGAGGAAAATGGTAACCCAATCCAGTTTTCTGGCCTGCAGTATTCCAAGGACAGAGGATCATTGCAGGTTATAATACATGGTGTTGCAGAGTCTGACATATCTGGGCACACATAGGCACACCACCATTCTTATTACTTCTGTTTACCAGAGAAGTTTGAGAAAGACCAAAAGTAGTTAAAAAACAATAAAAATAGATAACATATATATATATATATTGGAAGGAAAAAGTGAAATCATTTCTACACAAAGATGATATGATCATCTATGTAGAAAATCTGATAGTCTAAAAAAGCTTCTAATATTGATTTGTGACTTTAAAATGGTTTAGCATACAAAAATTTGTTTTTATATTCCAGCAAAAAGAAATTAGATACAATTAAATATAAATTAATTTTAATAATAAAACAGCTGTGAAATACTTAGATATGACAGAACATGTACGAAACCTCTTCACAGAAGAAATATTCTTAATCAATTAAAGACCTAAATAAACAGAAAGATATATCTGAATTATGACTCTGAGGATTCATATTTTTAATTTGCCAAATGTCAATTTAATTCAATACAAATCTAATCAAAATCACAGAAATGTTTTTTTTCTTTTCAATAATATTTAAATTCAAGTATGTCAAAGCCTTTCACTATGTGGATCACAATAAACTATGGAAAATTCTGAAAGAGATAATACCTGACCTGCCTTTTGTGAAATTTCTATGCAGGTCAGGAAGCAACAGTTAGAACTGGACATGGAACAACAGACTGGTTCCAAAATGGGAAAGGAGTACATCAAGGCTGTATATTGTCACCCTACTTATGTAACTTCTATGCAGAGTACATCATGAGAAACGCTGGGCTGGATGAAGCACAAGCTGGAATCAGGATTGCCAGGAGAAATATCTGTAACCTCAGATATGCAGATGACACTACCCTTATGGCAGAGAGTGAAGAGGAACTAAAGAACCTCTTGATGAAAATGAAAGAGGACAGTGAAAAAGCTGGCTTAGAGCTCAACATTCAGGAAACTAAAATCATGGTATCCACTCCCATCACTTCATGGCAAATAGATAGGAAAACAGTGAAAACAGTGTCAGACTTTATTTGGGGGGCTCCAAAATCACTGCAGATGGTGACTGCAGCCATGAAATTAAAAGATGCTTACTCCTTGGAAGGAAAGTTATGACCAACCTAGACAGCATATTAAAAGGCAGAGATGTTACTTTGTCAACAAAGGTCCATCTATTCAAGGCTATCGTTTTTCCAGTGGTCATGTATGGATGTGAGAGTTGGACTATCAAGAAAGCTGAGCACTGCAGAATTGATGCTTTTGAACTGTGGTTGTTGGGGAAGACTCTTGAGAGTCTCTTGCATAGCAAGGAGATCACACCACCAATCCATCCTAAAGGAAATCAGTCCTGAATATTCATTGGAAGGACTTATGTTGAAGCTGAAACTCCAATACTTGGGCCACCTGATGTGAAGAACTGACTCATTGGAAAAGACCCTGATGATGGGAAAGATTGAAGGCAGGAGGAGAAGGGGATGACAGAGGATGAGATCGTTGGGTGGCATCGCCAACTCAATGGACATGAGTTTAGGTAAACTCCAGCAGTTGGTGATGGACAAGGAGGCCTGGTGTACTGCAGTCCATAGATCACAAAGAGTTGGACACAACTGAGTGACTGAACTGAACTGATAAATTCATTAGAAATGAAAAGACTTAATGAAGCTGAGATAGCTAGTGGGAAACTGCTATTTAATACAGGCAACACAGCCTGGTGCTCTGTGGTGACCTGGAGGAGTGGGATGGGAAGGGAAAGGGAGGCTTATGAGGGTGTATTGATAGCTAAATAAATAGGTAGATGAATGTCGCTCACTTGTTTCTGGACTTTGCAACCGCACGGACTGTGGTCCGTTGAATTCTCCAGGTCAGAATACTGGCTTGGGTAGCCTTTTCCTTCTCCAGGGGAATCTTCCCAACCTAGGGAGAGAACCCAGATCTCCTGCATTGTAGATGGATTCTTTATCAGCTGAGCCACCAAGAAGCCCCTGAATTATTATATGTATATCGTACAAATATGATATATATAATTGTGATATTGTTATATAACAAATTTAGAAAATTTCTTTGACAATGTTAAATGAATAAGAAGCCATGGCAGAAGCTGTGCGAAAAGAAAAAAAAAAATGTGTGAAGCATACATCTCATAATGGATTTACATCTATAGTAAAGTTGAAACCATATAAGAACATTCTTAACCTAATAAGAAATAACAAAAGATTAAAACAGACCATAGAAGACATACAGATAAAATCATACACATGATAAGATGTTCCACTTCACTAGACCCTAAGGAAATATACATTAATATCTCATTGAAATATGTCAGAATGACTACAATTAAACAGGCTGCCATACAAGCGTTGACAAAGATGTGGAGAAACTGCAACACTTGTACTTTTCTGATGATAATGTAAAATATTACAACCACTTCAGGAAACATTTTAGCAGCTTCTAAAAAAAGTTAAGCATATACTTAGCTTGTATCCTACCCACTTTAAATCCTATATATTGAATAAATTTTCTTTACAAAATGTATATTGGTTTTGGATCAAAACAGTGAAGAAGGAAGACATGGATTTCAGCTCTACACGTGGAACACTTTTCACTGGTATTTAGCTGGAGACTGGCAGAAAAACTCCTGTACAACCAAGGCTGTAAGAAAGGTCCACATGGAATCAGGTGGGTAGGAAGACAAATAATTAGGTCAGGATATGTTCTGATGGGAGAGAATTCAATGGAAACGGGAAAATGCATGGGTGGAGATGTGCCCTAAGGAGGAGGTGGTTTGAGCCACATCCTGGGCACCCCAGCTCTGGGGACTGACACAGAAGACAAGCTCCCTTGGCTGGTTGGAGGGATAATGGGACTGAGAGAAGGGCCGCAGGGATCCAGAACTCTGCTCAAGAGGAGGATACAGTGCCAGCTTGCTCTGAAACCGGAAGAGATGGCAAGCTGATGACTGTTGTGCTGGTTGCCTGATTTCTGGAGACTGTCTGTTGTGCACCTCAGCTGAAGCCAAACATGACATGACAATACATTTAGAAAACCACAAAATTTCCACCAAAAAGCTACTAAAAGTAATGATGAATCCACTAAAGTTCAAGATAAAAGACTAAGATACATCAATCTGTTGCTTTTCTCTACATTAACAATGAAACATCAGAAAGAGAAAGCACACACAAAAAAATCTTGTTTAAAATTGCATCAGAGAGGATAAAATTCCAAAGAAAAAGTTAACCTAAAAGTGAGAGACTTATCCTCTGAAAATTCTAAAACACTGATGAGAGAAACTGAAGATGGTACAAAGAAATGGAAAGATATCCTTTGTTCTTGGAAGAGTGAAAACTGTTAAAAGTGTCCATACAAAATGCAATCCCTATCAAAATACCCAAAGCATTTTTCACATAACTTCAACAAAATATCCTAAAATTTACATAGAACCAGAAAAGACCCCAAATTGCCAAAGCAATCTTGAAAAAGAAGAACTAAGCTGAAAAATCATGTGCTCTCATTTCAGACTACACATCTATAGTAATTAAAACGGCATGGCACTGGCACAGAAACAAACGCATAGATCAACAGAACAGAACAGGAATCCCGGGAATAAACCCATCTGCCTGTGGCCAACTGACCTATAATACAAAAGGAAGAATATACAGTGGAGAAAAGATTGTCTCTTTAGTAAGTGGTGCTGAGGAAATGAGACAGCTATATGTAAAAAAAAAAGAGAGAGAGATTATACCATATATAAAAATAAGTTTGAAAGGTATTTAAACCTCAGTACAAGGCCTGAAACTGTAAATCATCTAGAAAAGAGCATAACAGAATACTCTTTTACATAAATCATAACAATGTGATTTATGTGTATCTGTTTCCTAAGGCAAGAGAAATACAAGCAAAAATAAACAAATAGGACCTAATTAAACTTAAAAGCTTTACCACAGCCAAGGAAACTGTCAACAAACCAAAAAAAATAAATAAATAACCTATTGAATGGGAGAAAATATTTGCAAATTGCATAACTGATAAGGGGTAAAATATCCAAAATATATAAATAGCTCATACAACTCAGTATCAAAGGAACAAATAACCTGATTAAAAAAGGGACCAAGTACAGTAGATATTTCTGAAGAGAAGAAATACAGATATCCAACAGACACATTAAAAAAATGTTCAGCATCACTAATCAACAGGGAAATACAGTTCAAAACCAAAATGGGCTGTCACCTCATACTTATCAAAATAGCTATCATCAAAATGTGTAAAAATAACAAATGTAGGCGAGGATGTGGAGAAAGGGAACTTGCACACACTGCTAGTGCCGACGTAAATTGGTGCAGCCACTTTGGAAGACAGCAAGAGTGTCCCTCAAAAATCTAAAAATAGAACTGGGATATGATGCAGCAATTCCACTCCTGGGTATATAGCCAAACAACCTCAAAAACACCAGCCTGAAAAAAGTGCACGCGCCCCGGTGTTCACAGCAGCATTATTTATAACAGCCGTGACACAGAAGCAACTCAAGGGTCCTTCAATAGATGAATGGATAAAGCTGTGGCGTATATATGCAATGGAATGTGTTCGGCTATAAAAAGGGAAATTCTGTCGTTTTCAAAGATGTGGATGGACCTACAGAATCTGCTTAGTGAAATAAGTCAGACAGAGGAATAAAGACATTGCATGTTATCACTTATAAATGGAATCTGAAAAATAACAGAGATGAATATACGTAACAAAGCAGACTCAAAGATATAGAGAACAAACTTTTGGATACCCTGCTGAGAGGGCATGGGAGGATGAGGGTAAGGTTCGGGATTAAGAAAAGCAAACTACTATGGATAAAATAGATAGGCAATGAGATGTATTTGGCAACAACACAGGGATATATATATATATGTATTTATATATATATATTATTTTATGTTATAATATCTTTAAATGGAATACAATCTATAAAAACTGCATCATCATGCTATATACCTGAAACTAATGTAACATTGTAAATAAACTATGTTTCTTTTTTTTTAATTTATGTTATTGAAAAGTCTTGTCTGCGAATATTCATATTAGCTTCATTTGTAAAACTTAAAATTTGAAACAATCCAATGTTTTTTAGCAAGGGGAAAAGCTTATTGTGCCATACCCATGCAATGGAATACTATTTAAGAATAAAGATACAATCAGTACACACAACATGAATAATTCTTGAAATAATTATGTTTAGAAGCTAGTGGTCCACCATGAATATATAAAACAGACTCACAGAGAACAAACTAGAGGATACTCTGTTGTAGATGTTTATATATCTTTTGAATATCTTTTGTAAATTTGTACACTCTCATTTTTATAAAATTTCAGAAAATATAAACTAATCTATCACCTAGTAACACAGCAGTGTATTCTTGGGAAAAGGAGATAAAGGCAGAGTAGAACGTAGCATGGAATACAAACCAAGATAAAGAAGCTGCGGGTGTACTGAGCCTGTGCACTCTCCTGCTTGTGGCTGATTCACAGGTGCTGCACAGGTCACTGTGAGAAACTGCCCACTTTAAAGATGCACAGCCCCCTTATTTCAATTATACCCCGATACAAACATAAAATTAAGGCTAAAGAGATCCCCTCTCCAAAGGATAAGCAAGAGCAAAGGAAATATCTCGCAGTTTTGCATTTTAACTCTAGATCTTAACCTGGTAACCACTGAATTGTATCACTACACTTCCCTACAGTCATGGGAAAAGCAAGAATGAGCACCTTTTGCTACCCTTTAAGCCTTGGGTTCCTTACAGATCACTCTTGAAAGATAGAAACCTCAGACCTAAAGTGAACACTTGGTTCTTACAGCGTTTTTCATTTATCACTGTCCACTCAGGCCCGGCATTGCCAGGGATGGGTGTAGCATTATGTTGGCGGCTACAAGTGCTTTCTTCTCAAAATACATCCTCATGGTTCTGTGACTGGAACAAAAATGAAAAGGCAATTGCTGTGACACTTACTTTTCTCTCTCAGGATATCCACACAAGAAAAACCAGGTTCTGTCCTTCTTGGAGATTGTCTAGACTTACTTTCAACTGTTTCCAAGATCACATGAAGTCTATCAGGCAACTTGCAAGCGTATTAGATTTATTTAAGTAAGAAGTCCTTGGCATTATCTGTCTTTTGTACCTCTAATGAGGAGATTTTAGCAGATGGGCTCTAATTTACAACAAGGACCTACACCCTGGATAATGAAATATAGCCGAATAAGAACTTACATAAACAAGGGCTCTAGTAAAATGCCAAAACAAATAATTTTGGCATGTTTTAAAACGACAAAGGGCGTCTTCAAATATCATCAGGAATAAGTCATTTGGCATTTCAGTTTCATACATCAATGCTGTTGCTGTCACTATGAAAAATTGGACTTTTTGTTTACTTAAAATTTGAAATGCCATAATTTGGTACTTGAAAAATGAGGCGGGAAAAATGAATGTCCTCCTGTTTATGAAAAATGGGGATTTCATTAGAGCAAAGTAAGGAGGAGGAGAGTTTGCTCCCCAGCACTGGTAACACAGTGTTTACCCAGGAAGAAATGTAACGATGGGCAGGGCCCTGGGGATGCGGGGAGCCCAATCACTCCGGGAGCTGATGGCCACAGGAGCAGGAATACAGCCTGAACCGGGGACTGAACCAGCTCTTGGTTCTTACATACACTCAGTGAATAAACGCATCGTGAGTAAGACTCATATTTCACAGCAGCATGAGACTCCCCAGTTAGAATGCATCTGTTAATAATAAAAATCTCCCTTCTGGAATGAGTTTAATAGGTCTTGTTCATGCCTTAAATAGGTGATCAGAGCAATAAATCAGCATTATGATTTTAGTAGGTAGTAACATATGAAATAGAATATATTTTTTCTGGTATATAATTTCATCAAAATTAAGCTAAAATATTCACCCAAAGCGGTAGATTGATAAAATAATAATTTTAAGCATACAGTCCTAAAAATTTTATACTTTATGCATTCTGAAAGTAGTAAATTTAGTATACACATTATCTTTGTTGTCATATGAACAAATATTGAATTATTTTATGCCACTTCAGAAGCCAACTGTTTCAAATAAAATTTGTCAAAATAAAGTTTATACACTTACTATGTTTTACAGCATGTATTCATATAGTCCCTCAGTGAATTCATTAGTTATAAACATATGAGGATATTTGGTAGATTTTAAAGAAAAATGTTTACAGTTTGGGCTGTATGTCTGTATAAAACACAAATAATATAGGTAAAATAATTTCAAGAGCTGTTAGCAAGTTATATACCTGAATTGTCTTATACAAAGTACCCATACTTTATATAACATATTGCAAAAACTCAGTTGTTAATAAGTATTCATCAAATTAATGAAAATAAATTAGTTGGTGAACTGGGCATTATTAAAGATAATGTTGGCAGACTGTTTGGTGTTCTAGACTCATAACCCTCATTGATTCTTCTAGGGAAGTGTATATAACGCATCCTCTTTTCAGAGAGGAATATACAATTTATACTATAGTCACAGATAATATACACCAAATTTCATGCATCCTTGCTGATTCTAGGTTTCTGTAAAGTAATCTTTACTGAATTGAGGGATTATATTTACGTTCTGATGTTACTGCTTTTTTAAAAAAACATTATTATCTATGAGATTGTATACTGATGATGGCATTTTCCACTAATCAGCTTGGGAATTACAGTAACAGTTTATTTGCTGAGTAACTGTTACTCTCTCTGATGTATACTTCCTGCTTATGGTATATTATCTGCTTACTATATGTTTATTATGCTATTTTTCATATTTTGATTTATGATTGTTTTATTTTTGAAAGAGAATATCTGATGAATCAAAACACATGTAGTTTTATAAAACTGTCCCAAGGCCAATATTTAAAATAGTTAAAATATACCACTGAATTGTTTTCTCATTTGCTAAAATGAAATCACATAAACTTTTTTAAAAAAGTAAGTCATATCACAGCTTTAATGTTTTGTGCTTGTCAAATGCACATGCTATTATGCTTGGAATATTAACGTATTCCATGTGCTTAAATAAATTAGGTAATTGGCATACTACTCTAATTAGTATAGTTTTATTATATGTCTTACTGTATGGTGACATAAATCTCCCAATTTTTTTCTTAAAAAGTCTCTTGACTATTATGGAGTATTTGCACGGCTATCTAAAGTTACTAATCTAATAAGCAGTTACTGCAAAAAGGAAAAAATAAAAAGAGATTACAGATCTTCCTGAATTTACAATGGGTGAGGTCTCAAAACTCATGGTAAATTGAAAATATTATAAATCAAACTGAACTTAACACTTAAACTGCTGATAGCATAGCTTAGTTTATCCTACCTTTTTTTTTAACTTTTTTTTTTTACTTTATTCTACTTTACAATACTGTATTGGTTTTGCCATACATCAACATGAATCCACCACAGGTGTATACGAGCTCCTAATCCTGAATCCCCTCCCACCTCCCACCCCACATCGTCTCTCTGGATCATCCCTGTGCACCAGCCCCAAACATCCTGCATCCTGCATCAAACATAGGCCCGTGCCTCGTTTCTTACATGATAGTATACATGCTTTAATGTCATTCTCTCAAATCATCCCACCCTCTTCCTCTCCCTCAGAGGCCAAAAGTCCTTTCTATACATCTGTGTCTTTTTTGTTGTCTCACATACAGGGTCATCATTACTATCTTTCTAAATTCCATATATATGTGTCAGTATACTATATTGGTGTTTTTCTTTCTGGCTTACTTCATTCTGTATAATAGGCTCCAGTTTCATCCATCTCATT
>SJYV01011040.1:595788-619828 GCA_006410875.1 Neotragus pygmaeus | reverse complement strand
AAAAAAAAAAAAATATATATATATATATATATATATATATATATAACAAGCTGAACCATCTTAAGTCAGGAACCATCTGTATGTTGAAATTGCATATTTCAAATATGTATTAATGTAAAGAGAACTATCATCTTTATAATGTGGATTCTGACATTTCATGAATACACCTCATTTCATGGATATTCTTCCACTTATTTGTGTCTTCTTCCATTTCCCTGAGTGATACTTTTATAGTTTTCTTGTGGAGGTCTTATAAATTTTGTGTTAGACTTATTCCAACTGCTAATTCAGTTTTAAATGATATTATCTATAAAGCAAACACTAAACAAAGAAGAGCTGGAGTCGATATACTAAGGTCAGACAAAGCGGACTTTAAGACTGAAAACACTATTAAAATGAGAGATGCGTGACATTGTCACGAGGGTAAGATCGGTGTATCAAACAATAACCCTAAGATTGTCAAAAATTAGCATATGGAAAAATAAATAAATGAGGAAGAAAGGAGAGAGACAAAGAGAAACTATTTAACCTCAGCAGTTATCTAAAGAGCTAAAACTGGTTTGAAACTTTCTTTTCCCTTTTACTTTCTTTTTTTTTCCCCTTTCACCTTTCCAACCTCTCCCCTCTCACTTCTTTCTTTCTCCGAACTTTTCAACTACTACAGATTTTTGGCTTTTGACTTTCTCTTATTTTCTTGTCTAGTCAACAATTCATTTTAAATTTGTGTTCTTAATATTTTTATTCAACATTTCAGATAGTTGTAAAGAGTTTTCTCAGTGTTTTTAATTGTCTATAGTAACCAAAGACAAAAGTGCATTTTTTTTTCATTTCTGTAAGATACGAATCTAAGTTGGAGGAGTTAAAGTCATATGTTTACATGATAACTGTAAGGGAAACTAGGGAAGTCAGTTTCTGGATTTTCCTCACGAATTTTCTGCTTACAAGGTGAAAATTTTCTGAACAATAGAAACGGTAAACAAATATTGATTCCTCTAAGCGAGATGTTTAAGATGGATGGCACATTGGGATGTTATCAGAAAAATACAGTTTAATATTAACATAAAATTGTCATTAGTTCAGATTTTAATGTATTCATATTATGGATAAACTGGATTATGCCATCATAAAAAAGCATTACCTGGCTTTTAAGAAGTTTGTCTCTTGGCCCAAATCCATCTTTCAGGCTAAACTATTGGCAATTTCAGGTTTTCCTGGCACGCCTCACAAGTGAAAGCTGCCCTCGGCTCATCAGACGTGTGCAGCCGGTGTCCACAATTTTCAAGAGCAGCTACAGTAAAGAGCTCAGCAATCCTAGGCTGGCCACGTTCAAGAGCAAGTATCGGTTCCTCCCCCAGGCTCTGCCTACTGGAGATCTTCTGTGTGTGTGTGTGTGTTTTTTTTTTTTTTTCCCTGTCTGTAACTCTGCAAGACTTCTGTATTAGGAGGTGTTGACTGAGGTCTCTTTCCCTCGTATATAATCTACGCTGCAGGTCAGCTTATCATTGCCTACTCTTCTGTAGGAGGGGCTTCCTTGATGACTCAGACTGTAAAGAATCTTCCTGAAATATGGGAGACCTGGGTTCAATCCCTAGGTTTGGAAGTTCCCCTGGAGAAGGGCATGGCAACCCGCTGGAGTGTTCTTGCCTGGAGACTCCCTATGGACAGAGTCATCCTGGAGGGCTACAGTCCAAGGGGTCACAAAGAGTCAGACACAACTGAGCAGCTAAGCGCACATGCGCGCGCACACACACACACACACACACACACACACTTCTGTGGGAGAAAATGGAATGCTGGGAAGCTTTCAGATTNCTCCAGTATTCTTGCCTGGGGAATTCCATGGACAGAGAAGCCTGACAGCCTACAGTCCATGGGGCAGCAAAGAGTCGGACAGGACTGAGAGACTAACACCCACTTGAGAAGTCCAAGAAAAGTTTAACATTTGATTAAATGCTTGAGAAGTAGTGTGACACAGGGTGAAAGAGAGACCACATGGGTATGAATCATGTGACGTTTGCCAGCTACTCAATCCTTTCATGTATCTTTTCCTCAAAAATATAGGGACCCTACTATTAATTTTCTAAAGAATTTCCATGAGTGTGAGTTACAGAGCTCTTAGAAGAGAGTCTGGTACAGAACAGACACTGTATGAATACTAGAAAATACAGACTTTATTTTCTTGCACTCCAAAATCACTGTGGATCGTGACTGCAGGCACAAAATTAAAAGATGCTTGCTCCTCGGAAGAACAGCTATGACAAACCTAGACAGCTATTAAAAAGGAGAGACATTACTTTGCAGACAAAGGTATGTACGGTCAAAGATTTGTTCATTTTTCTTCCCAGTGGTCCTGCAAGGATGTGAGAGCTGGACCATAAAGAAGTTTGAGCACCAAAGAATTGATGCTGTTCAACTGCGGTGTTAGAGAAGACTCTTGAGAGTCCCTTGGACAGCAAGAAAGTCAAACCAGTAAATCCTAAAGGAAATCAACCCTGAAAATTTATTGAAAGGACTGATTCTGAAGCTGAAGTTCCAATATTTTGGCCCCTTGATGCGAAGAGTTGACTCATTGGAAAAGATCCTGATGCTGCGAAAGATTGAAGGCAGGAGGAGAAGGGGATGGCAGAGGATAAGATGGCTGGATGGCTTCATGGACTCAATGGACATGAATTTGGGTGAACTCCATGAAATAGCGAGGGACAGGGGAGTTTGGCATGCTGCAGTCCATGGGGTCACAGAGAGCTGGACACAACTTACTGACTGAACGACCACAAAAATAATATTATTATTTTAAATGAAGCATCAAGAATACAAAATACAAACTCTGTAAACTACATATTGCCTGTTTGAAAACATTTTTTTCCCCTCAGATTCTGATCACAAGCAAATCTTTCTTGCTACCACCCTATGATTGTCTTCAGTCCAATATGCACTCTTCCTGACTTTCACAGCCATCCCCTAAACTTACGTGAAATCCTCCTCTTGTTTTTGGCTAATTCCTGAATTGGCCTTCTCTGTCACAAGCACTTTACCTTCAAAGGACCTCAGTATACCTTATGGCATGCGTGATGTCTGTACAGTTTTGTCCACCGCCCCCTCCGGCATTATCTGCTGAAGTTGACATGCTTGACTGTGATGACCTTTGCTAACAGAGTGTACTGCTTGCTGAATATGCCAGCCAAGTCCGTATCTCTAACTGCCCAAGCTTTCTGATAGACTGGTGTTGCTTAGAAGTGCTTTAGAGCATATGTCTGGATTCCACAATTTAAATGGAGAAAACCCCCTAGTGGACTCCTTCACCTATCTTGAATGTTTTCCAAAATGAGTTCCACAGTATACTTAATTATTAAATGAATAAGAAGGGATAAGTTGAGATTACGCTTTATATTCTTTCTCTGAAATTGTAAGATATTTAGAAGGTTTTAGGAGGATTTCAATTTGAAATAATAAGAATAACAGTTCAAGTAGCATACATATATATTTTTTCAGATAACGGACACACACATATATTTTCTGAAAAAAAAAGGCTGTCTAATAATGTATTCAAAGACTTTAAATAGCCAATATATTAGGTTAATATTACCCCTTATGTTATTATTTTTCCAGTTTATTTCTCCACACACGATTGAAACTGAGACTTAACTGACAAATTGAATTTCGTAATATTTTCATTTCAGACTTTGAAACTCTCAAAAACTATTTTTTGTGAGTCAGAGTTAAATTATTAGTAAATTATCTTCTATTGTTTTATCAGCTTTAAGAGATTTAATTGGTAATGGTGCTGAAAGCATACTGGAGTACAAAATAATAAAGCAAACTATTATAAGAGGAAATAAAGTTTTATTTCTCCATATAATTGGTCACTAATTACTGCAATCTCAGTTTAATTATTCCTGATAGTCTATGTCTTTCTCTTACTTTATCCACTTTCTTGTCTATGAGACAACTTAAATTGGCTGAAAACTAGATTTTTAAAGTACTTAAAGGAAAAAGGTAAAAATAATGTGTTATAATGAACAGGGAGGCCTGGCATGCTGCGATTCATGGGGTTGCAAAAAGTCGGACACGACTGAGCGACTGAACTGAACTGAATGTGTTATAAAGATATTGTTAGAATGGGTTATTTTCACCAATCTATGTTTTGCCTAGGAAGTGCCAACAACTATTCTTTTTAGAAGCTGATTTAAAATTGATCTTTATAAGCAAAATGAGTAAAAAGTCAATAAACTTGTCAGCTTCTATCTGAATATTAGTGTATAATAAAATATGTGCCTCCACTGCCTTTTTAATTTAATATTGCTATTTCTTCCATTTTCATTTATTCTGTAAAAATGTAATATATTATTCACACACTTTTTAAGATAGCTTTTATAATATAATGTTAATTCACTAAAGCCATTCTAAATGGCATAGTAGTGCAATTATAATAATGGCGATAATTTGTACATCTATACGCCATTGTGCTTGAGAGTCTAAAGATGTACTCATTTGTCTGGACATGGCAGCTAAGCCAGTGTGTGCAGAGGGGTCATGCAGCGACATACTTGAGACACATGTCCCTTTCTCTGCTGGAAAAATCTATAGGAAAAAGATTGCCCTTAAAATATATAACACATAGGAATACAATTAGCTTTACATGAAAGTCTAGCCCTGAAAGTAGGATGCATTATTTGAAAGCCCCCTCCCCCCAAAAACAAATGATAAAACTTCGACTTTTCTACACATTTAATGAGTGCTTTGTTATTGTTTTGAATCATAATTACAAAAGTAAATTAATTAACCTCATAGAGTGGTTTAAGGGCGAATATTTTTCCCCCCCATTGGAGTAAAGGATTAGAATTCTGAAACTGTGTTTAATATATACTATATTTGAGCAATTAAGTAAATATATCTTAGATTATGAGTCAATTTTTTCATTGTAAGAGAAAGAAGTGATGAAGGAGGAAGGCTAGAATGAATGCTGTAATGTCTCATTTAATGGAAGTATCACCGTGAAATGGTGGTATTAAACTATAGATGCGTGGACTGATGCAGAAATAAATATAAATATGTGTGCACACATGGGCTGCAATATGCATGCTGCTGCTGCTAGGTCACTCAATGTGGACGGCTCTTTGAGGCCCCCTGGACAGTAGCCCATCAGGTTCCTCTGACCGTGGGATTTCCCAGGCAAGCATACTGGAGTGAGCTGCCATTTCCTTCTCCAGGGGATCTTGCCAACCCAGGCATTGAAGCTAGGTGTCCTGCTAGGCAGGTGGATTCTTGACTGAGCCACCAGGGAAGCCCCACAGTATACATACAATTATTATATTGAATTGTATAAATGCTAATGTTTTAGTTTGTATAATAACTATATTACGGTACAGTTTTACCACTCTCACATAAAGGCGAATAAGATGAAATGAATATGGGACTCCATGGTTTCTCTGCAATTTTTCCTTAAGTGTGAAATTAAGATATAAAAAGATAAATTAGTGCATATTTATTCAACTCTAATAAGTCTTATTTCAATATTTATTCTCTTCTTAAAATCAAAGTTGTTTATAATAAGTAGAAGATCAGTCTGAGATGTGGGATTAATTTTCATTTAGCCAAGAGTTTAGGGGCTAGTGCACGGGGATGATCTGGAGGGATGATGTGGGGTGGGAGGTGGGTTCATGTTTGGGAGCTCATGTACATCCGTGGTGGATTCATGTCAATGTATGCCAAAACCAATACAGTATTATAAAGTAAAAATTAAATAAAAATTTAAAAACATTGAAAAAAAAAGTTTAATTTTGGGGAGTCACAGTTTAACTCTGTAATAAAAGGCAAACTGAGAAGAACATGGGAGGAGAGATTCAAAGCAGGAGGGCTTTGTTTTTACTACCTTACAACTGAAGGAAAGGAACTGTAAATACATCACGTGCGCGCTGGTGCTTAGCTGCCTCTGACTCTTTGCGACCCCATGGACTGTGGTCCGCCAGGCTCCTCCATCCAGGGGATTCTCCACATAAGAATACTGGAGTGGACTGTCATGCCCTCTTCCAGGGGCTCTTCCCAACCCAGGGATCGAACCCAGGTCTCTTACACTGCAGGCGGATTCTTTATTGACTGAGCCACTAGGGAAGCCCAAGTATATTGGAGTCGGGTAGCCTATCCCTTCTCCAGAGCTACTTCCAGTCCTAGGAGTCAGATCAGGTCCTCCTGTATTGCAGGCTGATTCTTTACAAGATGAGCTCCCAGGGAAGCCCAAATATATATCATACATGAAAGTGAAGTCGCTCAGTCGTGTCCGACTCTTTGCGACCCCATGGAAGGTAACCTGCCAGGCTCCACAGTCCGTGGGATTTTCCAGGCAAGAATACGGGAGTGGGCTTCCATTTCCTCCTCCAGGGGATCTTCCCAACCCAGGGATCGAACCTGGGTCTTCTTCACTGCAGACAGACGCTTTACCGTCTGAGCCACTAGGGAAGTCCTAAGCATATATTATTTTTAGAGTTAGAAGTTTAAGCAAAATAGAATAAATAATATCATTTTCATTGATATAACAGTTTGAAAACTTGCTATCTCTCTTGAATACATAATTTGATACTTAAATGAATTTTAATAAACCATTATTTATAGTTATCATTAATTTGTCAGGAAAGTTATTAAAATTTTTTTAGTAAACCTCAAGCAGCCTTGATAACCTCTTTGAAAACAAAGTAATACTACCTAACATTTGTATTTCATTCCTCATATAAGTTCTTTATAAACATTCAATCATTTATACATACAACCCTAAAAAGCAAAAATTAAAAAAAAAAAAAAGAAAAACAACTAGGGCAGAACTTTAAAAATACCTGTGCAGAATCAGAGAAGACGTGTTGTTCTAGTTCTAAGAAAGAATCAAATTTCCCTTTGCTTTTAGCTTCTTCTACTTTCTCCTTACTGTGTTATTTTTCAATGGAGGGTTATGTGATGACATATATTTAATCACTGTATTCTCATTATTTTGAAATATTGATAATTAATAACAATTATTACCACAAAGCAGGCAATTCTTTAGAGAAAGGTCTAATGCAATATGTCAATGAAAGGTGAAATTACAACCGAATTATTTTCTTCAGGTATGCATTTTCAAATATGAAGGCATGGAGATTTCATTATGGAAAATGAATGTGAAATATTTTATCTCTTAACTATAACATTCAATTACTATAGTTCTCTACTAAAAGCCTTTTATTCATAATGAAAGAAAAAGAGGGTCAATATAATATTCAAATGAGATTAACAGATAGATGATTTTAGAGTACTTTGAAAATGTAAGTAAAAGTGTTAGTTTCTCAGTCCTATCTGACTCTTCCCAACCCCATGGACTTGTAGCCTGCCAGGGCTCTGGCCATGGAATTCTCCAGGCAAGAATACTGGAATAGGTAGGCATTCCCTTCCCCAGGGGATCTTCCCAACCCAGGGACTGTTTCCAGGTTTCCCACATTGCAGACAGATTCTTTACCGTCTGAGCCACTGGGGAAGCCCACTGGAAATAAAAATTGTTCTTCAAATATAAAATATTAGAAAAAAACATTATAATTTTCTCCAACTAGAATTTTATAACAAAAAATACGAATACTTAGGAAGACTAGCAGAACACTGGGTTAATATTCACTGAGTACGTCCTTGCCCACCAGAGCAAGACCTAGTTTTCCCCAGAGCCGGTCTCTACCATCAGGTGGGTTCTGCAAACCTCTTATCCTCATCCATCAGAGGGCAAGCAGAAGAAAACCACACTCACAGAAAACCAACCAAACTGATCACAGGGGCCACAGCCTTGTCTAACTCAATGAAACTTCAAGCCATGCAACGTAGCTCCACCCATGATGGATGAGTCACGGTGGAGAGGTCTGACAAAACGTGGTCCACAGGGGAAGGGAATGGCAAGCCACTTCGGTATTCTTTCCTTGAGAACCTCATGAACAGTATGAACAGGCAAAAATGTAGGACACCGAGAGGTGAACTCTTCAGGTTGGTAGATGCCCAAAATGCTACTGGATAAGAGTGGAGAAATAACTCCAGAAGAAATGAAGAGGCTGAGCTAAAGTGAAAACAATGGCCAGCTGTGCATGTGTCTGATAGTTAAAGTCAAGTCCAATTCTGTAAAGAAAAATATTGCATAGGAACCTGGAATGTTAGTTCCATGAATCCAAGGTAAATTGGAAGTGGTCAAACAGGAGATGGCAAGATGACATTTTAGGAATCAGCAAACTAAATGGGTGGAATGGGCGAATTTAATTCAGATGACAATTGTATCTTCTACTCCAAGCAAGGATCCCTTGGAAGAAATAGAGTAATCCTCAGAGTCAACAAAAGAGTCCTAACTGCAATAATTGAGTGCACTCTCAAAAATACAGAATGATCTCTGTTCATTTCCAAGGCAAACCATCCAATAGCACAGTAATCCAAGTCTATGCTCTGACCAGTAATGCTGAAGAAGCTGAAGCTGAATGGTTCTATGAAGACCTATGAGACCTTGCAGAACTAACACCAAAAAAAAAAAAAAAAGGCCTTTTCATTATAGGGGACTGGAATGCAAAAGCAGGAAGTCAAAAGACACCTGAAGTAACAGACAAGTTTGAGCTTGGAGTACAGCATGAGGCAGGGCAAAGGTTAACAAAGCTTTAGCAAGAGAACACAGTAGTTATAGCAAACAACCTCTTCTAACAACACAAGAGACAACTCTACATTTGGACATCACCAGATGATCAACATCAAAATCAAACTGACTGTATTCTTTGCAGCTGAAGATGGAGAAGCTCTATAAAGTCAGCAAAAACAAGACTTGGAGCTGACTGTGGCTGAGATCATGAACTCCTTATTGCCAAATTCAGACTTAAATTGAAAAAAGTAAGTAAAACCACTAGACCATTCAGGTATGATCTAAATCAAACCCCTTACGATCATACAGTGGAAGTGACAAATAGACTCAAGGGATTAGTTCTGATAGACAGATTGCCTGAAAAACTATGGACAGAGGTTCTAACATTGTATAGGAGGTGGTTTTCAAAACAATTTCCAAGAAAAAGAAAGGTAAAAAGGCAAAAGGGTTGTCTGAGAAGGCATTACAAATAGCTGAGAAAAGAAGAGAAGCAAAAGACAAGGGAGGAAAGGAAAGACATACTTTTCTGAATGCAGAGTTCAAAAAAAAAAAAAAAGAACAGCAAGGAGAGATAAAAAGCCTTCCTAAGTGAACAGCACAAAGAAATAGAGGAAAACTATAAAATGGGAAAGACTAGAGATTTCTTCAAGAAAATTAGAGATACCAAAGAAATATTTCATGCAAAGATGGACTCAGTAAAGGACAGAAATGGTATGGACCTAATAGAAGAGAACATACTAAGAAGAAGTGGCAAAAATACAGACTATATTAATGCTACAGATAACCACAGTGGTGTGATCACTCACCTAGAGCCAGACATCCTACAGCCCAAAGTCAAGTGGGTCTTAGGAAGCATCACTACGAACAAAGCTAGTGTAGGTGATGGAATTTCTGTTGAGCTATTTTAAATCTTAAAAGATGTTGCTGTGAAAATCCTGCAATCAATATGCCAGCAAATTGCAAAACTCAACAATGACCACAGGACTGGAAAAGTTCAGTTTTTATTCTGATTCCAAAGAAGGGGAATGCAATTTACTGCATAATTGCACTCATTTCATGCTGCCAAGGTAACACTCAAAATCCTTCATGATAGGCTTCAACAGTATGTGAGCCTAGCACTTTCAGACGTACAAGATGGATTTAGAAACATACCTAAATGTTCCTCTGACATCAGGATGCCTGATGTCAGGATTCCTGATGTCAGAGGAACTAGACATCAAATTGCCATCACCTGTTGGATCATAGAAAAATCAAGGAAATTCAAGAAAAACATCTACTTCTGTTTCATTGACTATGCTAAAGCTCTTGACTGTGTGGATCACAAGAAAATGTGGAAAATTCTTAAAGAGAAGGGAGTACCAGATCACCTTACTTGTCTCTTGAGAAACCTGAATGCAGGTCAAGAAGCAACAGTTAGAAATGGACATGGAACAACAGACTGGTTCCAAATTGGGAAAGGAGTAAGTCAAATCTATAAATCGTCACCCTGCTTATTTAACTTTTATGTAGATTATATCATGAGAAATGCTGGACTGGATGAAGTATAGGCTAGAATGAAGATTACTGGGAGAAATATCCATAAGCTCATATACACAGATGACATCACTCTGGTGGCAGAAAGTTAAGAGGTACTAAAGAGCTTCTTGATGGAGGTCTAAGCTGAGAGTGAAAAAGTTGGCTAAAAAACCAACATTCAAAAAGCTAAGATCATGTCATCCGGTCCCATCCAGTACTGAAAAGCGACAAAGAAAGAAAGCGTTTCCATATCAAGAGGTCTTATATTAAAAATATTAAATTAGACCTAGATAAGGAAAATCATAATTTGCACACGTAATTGTACTGAGTTAACATTAAATTTACATGAAGCATCATGATGTTTAAGGAATTACGAAAACCATTTGGCCGAATTTGGGGAATATGTGCCTATTTCAAGGGCAATAAACACGTCATTTGCAGAACGATATACAGAGGTGGCATAATGTGACACTTACTTCAGGAAAATTCACTCAATACCCCTTCAGCCCAATGTTTCAGTTGCCATCTACTGCAAAAGTTGCAATGGTATTACCACTGTTTCCCAATAAGCTTTGCAGTTAGGAAAAGTCACGCAATGTACACCATTACAAAGGTGGAAATAAGCAGGCGTCTTTGTCTCCTTCTCCCTCCCTCTTACCTGAAAAATGAAGATAATCTCTGGATTAGTCAGCATCTATCTTGTGAATATGAAGACATAGACTTTATGTGAAGGGAATGCAATGGATAAAGGAAGAGTTTGAGTCCTTGAGATAACCTGTCACAAACCCTATACTATGATACTATTGGTACATGCGAGAAAAAAACCTTCTTGGTTATTTATGTCAGTGGAATATGTTTCTCCATTCCTTGTACCTGACTGTAATTCTCCATGACACACATGCCCTTGAGGGAGAGAAACCCATGTCTCATTAATCTTTGCTTAAGAGTCCCTGGCACAGAGAAGATGTGGAGACACTGCTAAGTGATGTCAATGTAGGATGTCGGCAATGGAGGCAACAGGGCTTTTCCAGAGGGAACAGATTACTTGGCAGTTTACCCGGTTATAATTCAAGTGGAGGAATAAGCCAGGGATTCATTCATTCCTTCCCTCACTCCACATTTATATGGCACTATATTGGTACCATGCTATAGCAAGGATCAGCAATCTAAGGCCAATGACCTTGTTTTAGTGAGTAAAATTTTATTGGCCATAACCTTGTTTGTTCACGCACTTGTTGCCTGTGGCGGCTATGACGCTACAACAGCACAAATGAGTAGCTGTGATAGAGTTCCCAGGCCACAAATGATAAAGAGCTGTGTACTGTTTATTTTTTAAAAAACACGGTTTGCCAACCACTATGCTAGAGGGCAGGAGTGAACAAAAATGAAGAAGATATGATTCTACCCTTCCGGGAGCTTAAGTATAGAGCAGTAGGGAGAAACACCAATGGACAATTTCTACATACTGCAATGCTGAGATGGACAGAAAGATGTACTAGTGAGGGGAGAGCATGTGCAAAAAATACTGTCTGAAGCTGAGATTTAGCAAAGGATTCCTGCAAGAGAAGTCTTCTGTACTACGGTGAGAATAGCAATACTGAAAAACAAGTGAAAAGTGACATTCTTGGGGAGACAGAACATGAGGGGAGAGGAAAAAAAAAAACAGGACAAAATGAACAGGAAACCATACACATTTTGTATTTTAACGTGGAATTTGTGAAGTGTGAAATGAGAGGGGTGAAGATAGAGAGAAAAGAAAGGCTGTGCCTTCAAGAGCCCTATAAAATTATATCTAGAAACTTGTAATTTATCCAGAAAGTAATTTGAACTGGTCAAAATTTTGACTTATTATTATTTTTTGGAAGGTGCAGAGGTAAGATAAGAGAAAGGCAAAGCAGTGGCAGAGGTGGGATAGCTTATAGCTGAATTTTGTTTCTAATTTATCTCCTTGTTCATCTTCTTATTCCTTTTCATACCCCAAACATCCAACACTATACTGCATACACTAGGGGTATAATATTTTTTGTTTAATTGCGTTTATAAACAAAGTTAGCGTTAGTCTCTCAGTTGTGTCCCACTCTTTGCGACGCCCTGGACTATATAGCCCATCAGGCTCTTCTGACCATGGAATTCTCCACACAAGAATACTGGAATTGGTAGCCATCCCTTTCTCCATGAGATCTTCCTGAACCAGTGATCGAGTCTGGGTTTCCTGCACTGCAGGCAGATTCTTTACTGTCTGAGCAAAACAAGAAGCAGTAAAAGTAGTCTGAAGAAGCTTTGTTAGGAGAAAGTAATGTGAATTAAAGGGATAGCATGAAATTATGAGTGTCTGAAATAATTTCTAAGCGCCATTTTTTGTAACAGTGGTTATCTGATTATTCACAGATGGTTCTTTTCCACTGGAATCTGAAAATGCAATAACTGTAGTGATACTCAGGTTGTTTGCTATTTACTACTCTCAAAATCTTTAATACTAAATATTGATGAGGGATGATAAGTACGTTTGTTTTTTATTCCAAATCACACATTTAGATTTACTACTCTAAACTGAATCATCCTTCTTACTAATTAGTGGAGCACTTTGGAACTGTAGGGAAAAAATCAGGCAAAATAGTATCATATCCCTGGGGGCTTTACATTTGACAAAATAGATATAATAAAAAGTGAACAACAAAAAAGCAGTTATCTCAGTATCATTTATTGAGGGGATTGTCTTTTCCCCATTGTGTGTTCTTGGCATCTTTGTTGAAGAAAAATGAGGTCCTGTCTCATTGTGGCTTTGATTAGCATTTCCCTGATGATTAGTGATACCGAGCATCGTTTCATGTGTCCATTGGCCATCTTTACGTCTTCTTTGGAAAATGATCTATTTAGGTCCTCTCCTCATTTTTTAAACTCAGATTATTTGTTTTCTTGATGTTGAGTTGTGTGAGTTCTTGGTATATTTTGGATATTAGCTCTTTATCAAATGTATCATTTCAAATATCTTCTCCCCCCAATGAAATATGATTCCTCCGTAAGAAAGCAGGAAGTTCTGCCGTTTGCGACAACATAGATGAAACAGGAGGACGTTATTCTAATTGAAACAAAGCCAGAGCAAGAAAAACAAATGCCGAATGCTCTCAGTTATGTTTTGAAGCTGATTTCATAAAAGCAAATGGTAGAACAGTAGTTACCAGGGAATGAGAGCATGGGGAAATGTGGCTATGTCGCTCCAATGGTGCGGATTTGCAGTTATGGAGGATGAATAAATCTAGAGACCTAAAGCGCAGGCATGATGACTATACTTAAAAATACTGTATTGAACTCAGAAAATATTCTCAGAAGGATGTGTTTTGAGTGCATTTGTCACACACACACACAAAAAGATAACCATGTGAGGAGATGATATATTAATTATCTGGACTATGCTAATCATTTAAATACATTCATATATATACATTTATGTCAAATCAACATGTTGTATAATTTATGTATGCAATTTTTATTTAAAAAGAGAAATGGAAAACAAAGAACTCTTATCGCTGAAATGAACACCTAGTACTTGAAAATTTTAAATGCATCTCCTCACAGTCCTGATTCTACCCACTGAAAAGGCCAAATGGACAAATGATATGCCTGAACGTGAAGACTTGTTATAAGCTAGCAAAACTGCTTCAGATACTGAAGTTTTTCTACACCAAAGATTTTCAAATACATGCAGACTTTAAAGGAATCAAATACTGGAGTGATGAAAGAGTAGGTTCTAAGAAGGAGTGTTTTGTATTCGCAGACAGCTTAGTATTACCTGTAATATGTAGGAGGAAAAAAGTTAAAGAATGAAAAAGTGTGAAAGCAAATATTAAAAATGCAAATAAATTTGTCAAGGTCTCAGAAAAATGACACAATACAATTACTATTCAACATGCAAACTAGAAGAAAGATTATTTATTTGTATTTCCAAATATAATTTCCCTAGGCAGAAAGGGACATTGACAACTTGTCTAGTCTTCTGCCTCTTCAGAAGTATTTAGATCAAAATGGAGTATTCATTTTGGTTACCTGGATTGATATGCTAATACAATAGCCAAAGAAACAGAAAATCACATTGGGCTAGACAAAGAACTGGTAATGTTTGTACACAGCATTTTTCAATCCTCTTAGTTAAAATAATTGTGTAAAATTGCTAAAATACAAGGATTAGTCATTGGTAGAGCATGAAAGTGATAGAGATTACAGGTCAAAAAAGTACAATATATCCAGAGTGTGAAATTTCTAAATAAGGATCCCTTCAAGACTCTGATGAATTGTTACACTTGATACAAATTACTGGAGCTTAGGGATTGGAAGAAACACTTTCCCAAATGTTATTTTGCATTCTACTCTTATAATAGAATTCAATGGAGTTAATAAATACCACAGTATTAAAGACACAAAATCTAGGTAATGGAAGCTTTATACTGGTATTGGTGACTATTGATTGAAACTATAATTATTCTTATGATCTGGTAAGATACTTTTCCAAATTCATTTTCTTTTGCCAGACTTTATGATTAAATGTTCTAAGAAGTTTCCTAAGTCTCACTGTTGCCAAAGATGCTTTCTTTAAGACAACAACAATAACAACAATATAATTTGAGTCAATTTAATATTCTGACTACATATGAGAAAATAAAATTGTAAAGTGCCATAGCACATTTAGAACTCTATAGTCTTTAGAAATGACTGGATTTTTTCATCATCACCATTATTATTATTTCCTACTTTTATAGTTTTTCCTATTGCACTTCTTATGTAGCTGTTCCTACATTCATCTTAAAAGCATTAAAGTCTGAAACTAAATGAAGAGAAAAAAATGGGAGGGGAAATGCACGCATGGAAATAGGAGAGGGCAACCAAGACAAAAGACATCCCCAGTTGTGACTTCCTCCAACCTCAGCTTGTATTCCAAACTCCAGACTCGAGCTTCCTTCAGTGCTTCCTACATGTCACAGTCATCCTACTTTTGCTGGGGCTTCCCTGGTGGCTCAGACGGTAAAGAGTCTGCCGGCAATGCAGTAGAACTGGGTTCGATTCCTGGGTTGGGAAGATCCCCTGGAGAAGGAAATGGCAACCCACTCCAGCACTCTTGCCTGGAAAATCCCATGGATGGAGGAGCCTGATAGTCTACAGTCCATGGGGTCGCAAAGAGTCGGACACGACTGAGCGACTTCACTTTCACTTTCACTATAGTAAAAGGTGCCCTGTCTAATAAGAACTCTGCATAAATAAGTAAGTGTTAGTAAGAATTCTGCATAAGTAAGTGTTAGTCGCTCAGTTGTACCCAACCCTTTGCAACCCCATGGAGCTCAGCCCACCAGGCCCCTCTGTCCATGAGATTTCCCAGGCAAGGATACTGGAGTGGGTTGCCATTTCCTTCTCCAGGGGATCTTCCCAACCCAGGGATCAAACCCAGGGATCAAACCCAGGTCTCTTGCACTGCAGGCAGATTCTTTACCGACTGAACTACAAAAGGCAGACTTTTGCGTAGACTGTCCAAATAAATGGAAAACAAAATAAACAAAAAATACTCCCTACAACATTATATATGTATAAGCTTCAAGGAAGGAAAGAAAGAAGGGAGAGAGGGAAGGAGAAAGGAAGGAAGAATAGAAGGAAAGGTGAATAAGAGGATCTGGCCACACACTATAACTCTTCCTTCATTTATATAGTTCCTCTTTTCTGCTCAAATTTTACCTGCTTAGTTTTTCCACCCCTCATTATGATGACTTCATTGACCACTAAAGCCTTTCATCTTTTTCTATCCTCTGCTATCTATCAGCATTAATATTAGATGCCATTAATATTCTTTCCAATTGCTTTAAACCAGAAAAGGGATGGAAGCGTTTATTTCAGTTTCCCTCTAATGAGAGAAAATGTGTGAACACATAGTGGTCACTTAAGTACCACATTAATTTTCTACTTCATTCCCCTCTTTTTTTTTTTTTCCTTGAGAAGTGAATCATAGAAATCCCATTACTTCCAATGATTTAATTACCAGTACTCAACAATCGACTAGCTTAAGGTTATAATTATTAGCAAAACTGTCATACTGCATTTTCTTCAATCTTCATGCTCCCTCTTGTGAAAGTAATTTGCTCTTACAACCAGGTACAAGCAATAATTCAAGATGAGGATCCTTACTGGATCATCATTTCAGTTATATAACACCTTAGACAAATCTGTCCTTTGGAATATTCAAAAATAAGTAAACTTTATGTTTATAAATCTCAGGGAGGTCTTTATTTTCAGACCATTTGCTGTTGATAGGCTTGTCAGGTGATTTTGTGAAAACTCTAAAGACTACTACATTGTTTAAATATTACTGTGGTAAGTCTTAAATATTCAAAGATAAATCATCCAGTCTAACTGCTTCATATTTACCTCTGTCTTCACAATAGACTCACAGATGTATCTGAAATTATTTAGTTCATCTATATGCAAATATACATGGTCAATCTTTCTAGTGTATTACAACAGAGAAAGCAATTGAAATGATACAAAGTGATTTTACTCATTCAAAGCTTTGGTTTAAAGAAATAGGTGTTGATTTTTTTATGTAAAAATATTAACACTTTTTGAATCTGAGTAAAATTATTTATAAGCATGCAGTTTATATAAACTTAATAATGTGTTACTCACTAAATACATTATGTTTTGTCAAGATTCATTGCATAAACTATAAATTAAAATATGCATTATATCTTTAATAATTTTGTCCTTGCTCTGGCACTGAAAACCTCACAAAATATTATCCATACAGAAAGAGTAGACAGCTTGTGGTTATAAATATTATATTCTAGTACCGCTACATTTGGTCCTTTTTAAAAGTGAGACTAAGGTAGGAATGAATGATTCTAAATTATTTCAATATTTTAGGTGGTCAGTCTTGTAGAACTGACAGTTAGTTATTCATGTTCAGTTCAGTCGCTCAGTCATGTCCGACTCTTTGTGACACTATGGGCTGCGTCACACCAGGCTTCCCTGTCCAGCACCAGCTCCTGAACCTTACTCAAATTAATGTCCATCAAGTCGGTGATAGCATCCGGCCATCTCATCCTCTGTTGTCCCCTTTTCCTCCTGCCTTCAATTTTTCCCAGCATCAGGGTCTTTTCCAATGAGTCAGTTCTTTGCATCAGGTAGCCAAAGTATTGAAATTTCAACTTCAGCATCAGTCCTCCAATGAATCTTCAGTTATTCATGTTACAACATCTATTAATATATAGTTGCTGCTAAAAAGATGCTGTCCACTCACAGAGTGCGTTTTCCAGTCCTATCTCATTCCTATGTCCTTTGATGTAGGTAAAACTATGCAACTAATTCCCTGAAAAAAGAATGGGATTGGAAGTGATGCGTAGCACTGAAGCCCATCTTCAGAAACACTTCCAGTGTCACGAAAGCTACCCTTTTTAGGAAGTCCTAATAAATGACATACAGTGCTAGGATTCTGGATCCCTGATTTAATATATAGAGAAAAATGTCATGCTGAACAAAGAAAACCATATTTAATTACTATGAGAGTGAAATATAAACCTCTATTGTATAAATCAACTGAAATGTTGAATTTTTTTTAATGCAGCAGGAACATATTTTTAAAAATCACATACATATTTCTACCACTGAAATATCCATAAAGTTCAATAAAGCACAAAATTAATTTAGAATGTTATGAATAATTATTGAATAAACTCTTGCATGGGGTACTGATAAACTGAGAAAACAAGTATGTCCCTCTCAAATTAATAACTAAATAGTGAAAATTTAGAGGCATGCACATAATCACCAAGCATTATAATTCATATTATCTCAATATTACATAAAATTGCATAGACAATTTAGTAATAGAAAAATGGAATTATAGCATTCAGTCATTACAAGAATACAGACATATCATTCTGTCTTGATGATACGAATTAATAACAATAAAAAATGAAATTATTAAATTACAACCATCATAGGATATATTGAATGCTCAGTATATTGAACAGAAATAGCAAATATTAAAAAGAAAAGAGATTTAATAGACAAGAAACAATAAATAAAAAACATAAAGTAAAAATAAGTGTTTTATGGAATATTAATAACATGAAGACAGGCTATACAAATATAATCATAAAATTATCCTTAATTTTTGAAAAATGTACCAAAAGTTACAAGCTCAATTTGGAGATACAAGGTTTGAAACGAATGAAGCTGTTTGTTATATATATATATATATATATAGGATGATATATATCTTTTGCAGTATTGTATTTAATTTATGATTGAATTCATTAATCTAATTTATGACTTAATGATATTCTTTATATGACTATAAAATTCCTTATGTAAATTATACTATATTTTTGCATTGCATTTTCTTGTATCTATTGGTAAGTAAGATTATCTTATAGAGTTGTTTTCTATGACAAAAAAACTGTTAGGCTTTAGTATTAGTATTAAATATCCTTCATAAAATAAAAAGCGTACCTCATTATATATTGTTTAAAATAACAATAAAATGTCACTTAAAGTTTTAAATGATTCACTAGTTCATGTGTGTTCAAATGGTGTTTGAGATCTTTGTTTCCTTTATTTTTTTCCTCAATTAATTGCTTATTGATAAGTGAGAATTGGGTAAAATGTTTTATTTATATTTTAAATATATTTCACAATCTCTTTGACTTGCATGAGTTTAATATTCTCATATAATGTACTAAACTGTATATTTATGGTTATTTTCCTTTATAACTGGTGATTTATTTTGATAATAGGTCATTTAAGGCATGAGTTCAAGACTGTGATGACCATTGTATATTTCTTAATTATTTTAATTATTCAGTTCCCCCAATTCTATTTCATCTGCTCTTAATATTACCAAAACCATACTGCTATGTTTGATTTTACATTAAATATTTACATTTTTATTTATAACTTGTTTGGACTTATTAATCATTTTATTTTCATTAGTAATTTTTTATTAATATAGACATTGTTTTGGAAGTCCTAGCCATGGCAATCAGAGAAGAAAAAAAAAAACAGGGAATCCATATCAGGAAAAAAGTAAAATTGCTACTGTTTGCAGATGACAGGATACTCAGCATAAAACATCCTAAACATGCTACTAGAAAACTACTAGAGCTAATCAATGGATTTGGTAAAGTCACAGGATATAAAATACTTTAAGTACATGGAAATCTGTTAGATTTCTACACACTAACACTGAAAGGTCAGAAAGAGAAATTAAGGAAACAATCCCATTTACCATCACATCCAAAGAACAAAATGCATAAAAATAAATATATTTAAGGAGGTAAAAGATCTGTACTCTGAAAACTCTAGGAAATTGATGAAGGAAATAAAAATTGACACAGATGGATGGAAAGAAAAGTCATGTTCTTTGACTGAAAGAATTAGTATTGTCAAAATGACTATACTACCCAAGGCAATCTAATGATTCAATGCAATCTGATATAACCAATGGTATTTCTCACAGAACTAGAACCAAAAGTCTTAAAATTTGAAATGAGACACAAAATATCCTGAATAGCCAATGCAATCTTGAGAAAGAAAATGGAGCTGGAAGAATCAAGCTGACTCCAAACTACATTACAAAGCTATAGTCATCCAAAAAGTATGGTATTGACACAAAGACTTATAAATCATGAAAGAGACTAGAAAGCCCAGACATAAGCCCATGTGCATATGGTCAATTAAACTACAACAGAGGAGGCAAGACTATACAATGGAGAAAAAACTATCTCTTCAACAAATGGTGCTGGGAAAACTGGACAGTTATATAAAAAACAAAATGAAATTAGAACATTCTTAAAACCATACACAAAAATGAACTCAAGATGAATTAAAGACCTAAATTCAAGATCAAGTACAAAAAATTCTTAAAGGAGAATGTAGTCAAACACGCTTCAGCATAAATCTAAGATAGAAATTGGATTAAATACAAAAGTATTTGTATTTTATGGAATAAAATTTCTAATGGAAATAAAAGTAAAAATTAAAAATTGTGACCTTATTAAACTGAAAATCTTTTACAAAGCAAAGGAAATCATAAATGAAAAGATACTCTACAGAATGAGAGAAAATATTTTCAAATGAGGCAAATGGCAAAGGATTGATCTCCAAAATTTAGAAACAGCTCGTGCAGCTCAATTAAAAAGAAAGAACACAACCCAATCAAAAATGGACAAAGGACCTAAATAGACATTTGTCTAAAGAAGACACACAGATGGCCAAGAAGCATATGAAAAGGTACTTAGCATCACTAGTTACTAATGAAATGCAAATTAAAATTACAATGAGATATCTCTTCACACCTGTCAGAAGGGACATCATCAAAAAGTCTACAAACAAAAATGCTGGAGAGAGTACGGAGAAAGGTAACAATCCTTCTGTTTGGTACGGTCCTAACAGAAGCAAAAGATATTAAGAGGTGGCAAGAATGCACAACGAACTATAAAAAAAAAGATCTTCACGACCCAGATAGTCATGATGGTGTGATCACTCACCTAGAGCCAGACATCCTGAATGTGGAGTCAAGTGGGCCTTAGGAAGCATTATTATGAACAAAGCTAGTGGAGGTGATGGAATTCCAGTTAAGCTAGTTCAAATTCTAAAAGATGATGCTGTGAAAGCGCTCAATGTGCCAGCAAATTTGGAAAACTCAGCAGTGGCCACATCACTGAAAAGGTCAGTTTTCATTCCAATCCCAAAGAAAGGCAATGCCAAAGAATGCTCAGACTACCACACACAA
Organism: Neotragus pygmaeus; assembly: GCA_006410875.1. Taxonomy (NCBI): domain Eukaryota; kingdom Metazoa; phylum Chordata; class Mammalia; order Artiodactyla; family Bovidae; genus Neotragus; species Neotragus pygmaeus. The sequence continues at coordinate 598,925 of SJYV01011040.1, read as the reverse complement.
TTGCATTCATCTCATGCTAGCAAAGTGATGCTCAAAATTCTCCAAGCCAGGCTTCAACAGTACCTAAACTGTGAACTTCCAGATGTTCAAGCTGGTTTTAGAAAAGGCTGAGGAACCAGAGATCAAATTGCCAACATCCACTGGATCATCAAAAAGGCAAGAGTTCCAGAAAAACATCTATTTCCGCTTTATTGACTATGTCAAAGACTTTGACTGTATGGATTGCAACAAACTGGGAAATTCTGAAAGAGACGGGAATACCAGTCCACTTGACCTGCCTCTTGAGAAATCTGTATGTAGGTCAGGAAGCAACAGTTAGAACTGGACATGGAACAACAGACTGGTTCTAAATCTAGACAGGAATATGTGAAGTTTGTATATTGTTACCCTGCTTATTTAACTTATATGCAGAGTACGTAATGAGAAATGCTTGGCTGGATGAAGCTCAAGCTGGAATCAAGATTGCTGGGAGAAATATCAATAACCTCAGATATGCGGATAACACCACCCTTATAGCAGAAAGCAAAGATGAACTAAACAGCTTCTTGATGGAAATGAAACAGGAGTGAAAAAGTTGACTTAAAACTGAACATTCAGAAAACTAAGATCGTGGCATCTAATCCCATCACTTCATGGCAAAAAATGGGGAAACAATGGTAAAAATGACAGACTTTATTTTGGGGGGGGTCCAAAATCACTGCAGATGGTGACTGCAGCCAAGAAATTAAAACATGTCTGCTTCTTGGAAGAAAAGTTGTGACCAACCTAGACAGCTTATTGAAAAGCAGAGATATTACTATGCCATCAAAAGTCTATCTAGTCAAAGCCATGTTTTATCCAGTAGTCATGTATGGATGTGAGGGTTGGACCATAAAGAAAGCTGAGCACCAAAGAATCAATGCTTTTGAACTGTGGTGTTGAAGAAAAGTCTTGAGAGTCCCTTGGACTGCAAAGAGATCCACCAGTCCATCCTAAAGGAGATCAGTCCTGAGTGTTCATTGGAAGGACTGACGCTTAAGCTGAAACTCCAATAATTTGCCACCTGATGCAAAGAGTTGACTCACTTGAAAAGACCCTGACCCTGGGAAAGATTGAGGGCAGAAGGACAAGGGGGTGACAGAGGATGAGATTGTTGGATGGCATCACCGACTGAGTGGACATGAGTTTCAGTAAACCCCAGGAGTTGCTGTTGGACAGGGAGGCCTGGCGTTCTGGAGTCCTGCTGCTGCTGCTGCGAAGTCGCTTCAGTCGTGTCTGACTTTGTGCTACCCCACAGATGGCAGCCCACCAGGCTCCTCCATCCATGGGATTTTCCAGGCAAGTGTATTGGAGTCGAGTGCCACTGCCTTCTCCGGTTCTGCAGTCCATGGGGTCGCAAATAGTTGGACACAACTGAGTGACTGAACTGAACACTCCTACACTATCAGTGGGGATATAAATTGGTACAGTTACTGTAGACAATTGTATGAGAGTTTTCTGACAAATAAAAATAGAGATACCATATGATCTAGAAATCTCATACCTAAGCATTTATCTGGAGAAAAATATGATTTGAGAGTGTACATGCACCCCAATGTTCACTGCAGCACTTTTTACAACAGCCAAGATATGGAATTAACCTTAATGTCCATCAACAGAGGAATGGGTACAGAATATGTGGTATGCATGTACAATGGATTATTACTCAGTCATTAAAAGAACAAAATTATGCCATTTACAGCAACATGGATTGATCTGGAGATTGCTATACTAAGTGAAGTAACTCGGACAGAGAAAGACAAATATCATAGGATATTGTCTGTATGTGGAATCTAAAACGTATGATACAGATAAACTTATTTACAAAACAGAAATGAACTCAAAAACTTAGAGATTGCCTTTATGGTTAGCAAGGTGGAAGGATGTGGGGTCAAGATAGAGAGTTTGAGATTGATTCAGTAATTTTTAAATATTTATATTTTAATATATAAGTGTCAATATTTAATATTTGTAAAATATTTTAATATTTAACATTTAAATATCAGTATTTTAAATACTGCTATATTTAAAATAGGTAACCGACAAGGATCTGCCACATAGAACAGGGAATTCTGCAATAGTCTAAATGGGAAAAGAATTTGAAAGAGAATGGTTACATGTGTGTATGTATGTATATGTATTACTATATCTGAATTACTCTGCTGCACACTTGAACCTAGCACAGCATTGTAAATCAATAATGTTCCAATATAAAATTTTAAAAAAGCATAAAACATACATCTAACCCTTTCAAACTGTACAATCCAGTGGCATACAGTATATTCACAACACTGTCTATTTTAAAGCTTTCCATCACCTCAGAAAAACACCCTGTACCTATTAAGTAATCACTTCTCATTTCTCTTTCCACCCATCCCTTGGCAATCTCTAATCTGCTTTCAGTCTTTATGGTTTGTCTATTCTGAATATACTACATAAAAGAATAATGCAACATGTGACATTTATGTCTGATTCTTTCACTTAATGGGATGCTTTTGTGTTTCCCTCTTGTAGAATGTGTCAGTACTCTGACCCTTGTAAAGGCTGCATAATATTCCATTGTCTGAATACACAGATGTATACCACAGTGTATTTCCCAGCTATGAACTGATGAATACTGTTTCCACTTTTCGGTTATCATCAGTAAAGCTTCTGTAAAGATTTCAGTACAAGTTTCAGTGTATTTGTAGACATATATTTTCACTTCCCTTGGGTATACATCTTGGCATGGAATTGCTGTCTTATGCTATTTCTATGCTTAACTGTTTGAGATGCCTCCAAGTGGATGCTCCACTTTTACAATCCTCATAGCAAAGTACTGGGCTTGCTCTACATCCATGCTAATATTGTTATTTTACTTTTTTGATTAAAGTCATCCCAGAGGGTGTAAAGTGATACATAATGATAAAGTCATTATGATTTTAATTTGCATTTCCATGGTGTCCAATTAGCCATCAAGTAGGGATTGAGAGTTTGACTGTGAATTAATCGCATGCATAAAAGACCAATCCAAATCTGTTTGACTATGTAGCATCTTAAAAAGAAAAACATTAAAATAAACATCTCAAATTGAGAGATCTATTGTCATTTTGCCATTTTTGCTGTATGGGTAGGGAGAG
>SJYV01011040.1:498138-590073 GCA_006410875.1 Neotragus pygmaeus | reverse complement strand
GTTCATCTGCTGATGAATTTGCAGGTTTCCTAGTACTTTTTCTATCATCTAGATGATCTATTTTTATAAAAAAAATTATGTAGGATCATAGTAATGTTTCTGCATTCATTTCTGTTTTTGGTTTTTTATATATTCTGTTTTTTCCAGTTTTACTAGCAGCTTATCTGATTTATTTAAAAATTCATTTGGTTTCATGTTTTATTTTTGTTTCTTTTATATTTTTACTTTTGCTTACTCTGATTTTTATTATCTCCTCCCTTCAACTTGCTTTGGGTTTACTTTGCTATTATTTTTCTAGCTCCTTAAGATAAAAAAAAAAAAATTAGGTTACTGGTTTAGAATGTTTATTTTATAATGTAGGCATTTGTAGCTATATATTTCTCTCTGAATAATGTTTTTGTTGCATCCCATAAATTTTGTTGTATTGTGATTTTATTTTCATATATATGAAAATATATATTAAAAATATTATTAAAATATTTTCATATATATGAAAATATATATTAAATATATTATAAAAATATTTTCTAACTTTTCCAGTGATTTCTTCTTTGACCCATTGTTTTTAAAATGGTGTTTCTTAATTATCCTATATTTCCCAGTTTTCCTTCTGCTGTTAATTTCTACTTTCATTCCATTGTGGTCATAAAGCATACTTTGTATTATTTCACTCTTTTAAAATATATTGAAAATTGTTTTATTGTCTACCATATGGTCTATCCTGTAAAATGTTACATGTGCACTTGAGATAAAGATCTATTTTTCAATTGCTATGTGAGTATTCTGTGTGTCTATTGTGTATAGTTGGTTTATAGTGTTGATCAAGTTCCCAATTTCCTTTTGATGTTCTGTGTAAATGTTCTATTCATTATCGGAAGTCTCATATTAAATCTACAACTGTTGTATTGAATGGTCTGTTTCTCTCTTCAGTTCTGCCACTGATTGCTTCAGTGTCCATAATAAGGTTTTATTGGAACACCGCCATCCTCATTTAGCATACTGTCTGTGCCTGCTTCTGTACTGCCACAACTGACTTGAGAAATTGAGACAGGGATCGTATGAGCCTCAAAGTTTAAAATAGTCCCTATCTGGGTCTTTACTGGGCATTTTTTCCAAAAGAGAATGGCAGAACACCTAGAAAGACAAGATGAGCAAAGGGGTTTCCATACAATTTCTCCTTTTCACGAATACATTTTGAGTTGATCATGAAAAACTCCAGATATTTAACATAACAAAGTGGTTTCTATGTTTAGAGGAGATCATTTCAAATGGAAGAATGTAAAGTCATGTTTCCAGGTCATACTATCAATGATAAAATTATAGTTTAAAAAAAAAAGAAAGAAAAGAACTATTAGGAATGAGTAGAATCGATCCCATGATTGCATAAATGACTTAAAATGGTAAATTTGAGTTTGTGAGTGATTTACATCAACCAATTAAATTAGTTTTAAAAATTTATAAAAGGTATCATTTTTGAATCCAAAAATTCTTTCATGACAATGTGCATTAATACACTAAAACTACAAGAGAACTTCTTTAAAAGATAAAGTCTATTTTCTATAATGTATCCAAGCATCATATTAATAGTAAAACAGATAGTATTCCTTTAAAAAAGTTAACAAAATATGCATTCACATTGGCTGGTACTATTGTGTTCAGTATGTTTTCCACAGTTTATTGTGATCCACACAGTCAAAGGCTTTGGCATAGTCAACAAAGCAGAGAAAGATGTTTTTCTGGAACTCTCTTGCTTTTTTAGATGATCCAGCAGATGTTGGCAATTTGATCTCTGGTTCCTCTGCCTTTTCTTTTTTTTTTTTTTTTTANTTTTCCACAGTTGATTGTGATCCACACAGTCAAAGGCTTTGGCATAGTCAATAAAGCAGAAATAGATGTTTTTCTGAAACTTTCTTGCTTTTTCCATGATCCAGCAGATGTTGGCCATTTGATCTCTGGTTCCTCTGCCTTTTCTAAAACCAGCTTGAACATCTGGATGTTCACAGGTCACGTATTGCTGAAGCCTGGCTTGGAGAATTTTGAGCAGTACTCTACTAGCATGTGAGATGCGTGCAGTTGTGCGGTAGTGTGAGCATTGTTTGGCATTGCCTTTCTTTGCCTCTTACCCTATCAGTAAGAAATATTTTAATGTAATTTAGAAGTGGATTAATAATCAGCCAAGCAATTCCACAAATATTTATTGAGCCCCCATTCTGCCCTTGGGATTGAATGACTGCAGACGTCAGAATGCTCATCTAAACCCCAGCACAAATCCTGCTTCCAGGCGTGTTGGCTGTTAGGCCTTAAATGAGCTTTTTACCCTCTCAGAGACTAAGTTTCTACACGTATAAAAGAGGCGGCCATATAGATGTCTACAGTGACCTCCGGTTTATAAGAGATAACATTTGCACCACGTCGCAAATCACAACAGACATTCAATAGAAAGGACCTGCAGTCCCTGTTGTGTTCCGCAGGTTGTATAAAAATAGCTAGCTGTCATTGAGCCTCTGCTTCATATTGCCACATTGCCTCATTTGCTTCTCATTATAACTCTATGAAATAGGAATTGTTCTTTCTATTTACCAGTGATTGAAGTAACCTGACAAGATATGCATAGTAAAAAGTGGAAGAATCAGGATTTATACTCATGCAAACTCCAGGGTGTACATTTTTCAAGTTGGCATGTTTTTGCTTTGTTTTGTTTTTGTTTTTTTTTTCCTCCAAAGAGCAGAAGATGTTGTGAGGCACACAGATCCAGCGTTGCAGTAGAGCACGTTCAGTGACGGTGGAGTGGCAACAATGGTCAGCTCCTCCCAGATGAGGCAGAAAGGCAGGGTAGGGTCGGCAAGAAGTGGAATAGAGATGAGACCCTCACTGGGAAATGAACACAGAAGTGCGTCTGAAGGATGAGTGGTGTTTGATAAACTGCAAGGAAGGAATGTTGATTTTAGGAGGTGCAATAACAGATAGCTGATCTCTGTTCAGAAGTGGATTGTAGAAGTCAGGGGATGGAATTTCAGCTCTAGGCAGGCATGGCTTACAATGTAAAGATTTTATTGTCTTTTTTTTTAATTAGCCTAGATGGTACGGTGATAGAGTTTAGTTACAGCAGTAGACCTTCACAGTTGGAGAGGAGTGAATAGCAGGGCTTGATGAATTCCAGGATTCTGCTTTGGGGACTGTTACAGACTTGATTACTCATTAGTCAAGGCTATGATTTTTCCTGTGGTCATGTGTGGATGTGAGAGTTGGACTGTGAAGAAGGCTGAGTGCCGAAGAATTGATGCTTTTGAACTGTGGTGTTGGAGAAGACTCTTGAGTCCCTTGGACTGCAAGGAGATCCAACCAGTCCATTCTAAAGGAGGTCAGCCCTGGATGCTCATTGGAAGGACTGACATTGAAGCTGAAACTCCAAAACTTTGGCCACCTGATGTGAAAACCTGACTCATTGAAAAGACCCTGATCCAGGGAAAGATTGAAGGCAGAGGGAGAAGGGGATGACAGAGGATGAGATCGTTGAGTGGTATTGCAGATTCGATGGACATGAGTTTGGGTGGACTCTGGGAGTTGGTGATGGACAGGGAAGCCTGGTGTGCTGCAGTTCATGGGGTCACAANTGGGTATTGTTTTTGCTTTGGCTCCATCCCTTCATTCTTTCTAGAGTTATTTCTCCACTGATCTCCTGTAGCATATGGGGCACCTACTGACCTGGGGAGTTCCTCTTTCAGTATCCTATCATTTTGCCTTTTCATACTGTTCATGGGGTTCTCAGGGCAAGAACACTGAAGTGGTTTTCCATTCCCTTCTCCAGTGGACCACATTCTGTCAGACCTCTCCACATGACTCGCCCATCTTGGATGGCCCCACAGGGCATGGCTTACTTTCACTGAGTTAGACAAGGCTGGAGTCCGTGTGATCAGATTGGCTAGTTTTCTGTGATTCTGGTTTCAGTGTGTCTGCCCTCTGATGTCCTGTCGCAGCACTTACCATCTTACTTGGGTTTCTCTTACCTTGGACGTAGGGTATCTCTTCATGGCTGCTCCAGCAAAGCGCAGCCGCTGCTCCTTACCTTGGATGAGGTCGCCCCTCCTGACCTTGAACATGGAGTAGCTCCTCTTGGCCCTCCTGCGCCTGTGGGCTTTCCTATACATTAATAATAAACATTCACAAAGAAAAATTAATGAAAAAATCCCATTCACCATTGCAACAAAAGTAAAATGCTTAGGAATAAACTCTCCTCAAGGTGGGAGAGTTCTTCAAAGGTATAAGAATCTCATGCCTAGGCTTACTGTTTTTTACTTATGTTCACTCAGAGAATAGGAGCACATAGTATTTGACATTATTTTGCAATAAAATGCTAACACTGGACATTTCAAATACAATCACTACAAGGATGAACTAAAATATGTAAATTTTAAATGGAATAAAGCAAATTTGTAATACCTGAATAAACTTATTTTTTGCAATAAAATTTAAGAAGAAAAGTATTAATAATTTGAGCTGTGGGAAAATGAGGTATTTTGAATTATAGAATAATCTTATCTAATTGTTTGGATATGATGTTTTTGAGTGATAGAATAATCTTATCTGTTTGGATATGATGATCTTATCTTTGATTATACTTCTTATCTTTGTCTATTAAAAAAAGACAAACATAATCCTCCAAACCATCATTTTGTGAGTTCTTTAAGGTATACTTTTAAATCAGGTAATTTCCTCTGTAATATATAAGCCAACCCTTTTCTTTAGTTTTATCTACTCCCATTTCTGTTTCTAAATATGATAATTATTTGAAATGAAATAAAAGAATAATTTTTTCCCTATAAGAATCTACTCAGGATAATGATAGTTTAAAGCCCAGTGATATCGTTATTTAAAAGAAGCGATTTATAAGTTTAATTTTCAACAGACTAAAATATTATAATTCAACATGAAAATATTGCTTAGCTAATTGATTATTCCACATAATCATAGTACTTGGAAATTGTCCTACATATATTTAAATCAATAAATTTTATTCTACCATTTCAACTTTTGAATAATATCTAAGAACTAATTTAATAGCAATATTCATGTTTCACATGTTGCTTCCCATCCCCAAGAAACAAAATATTTATGTGCTTTTTACTTAGTACGTTAGCAGTGTAAACATGCATGGTATAACATTCTCAACTTCCCCATGAAAATAACCATAAAATAAATATTTTAAAAAATAAAACGTTATCACCTTCATTCCAACGGAAAACTATCTGGAAATTATAGACCATGAGTGGAGACTTCTCAGAATTCCATCATTAAGACTGAAGCCCTTTCTAAAGCATTCTCTCATGTTCTTCCTCCTCTAAAGCAAAATTGAACCATCTCAAAGGAAGGAACATTTTATATCATATTCAGTGTAAGTACTTAGATTTAAGAAAATCTAAGATCTTAAAGGTTTTCTCCCAGCTGTGAGAGCTATAGTCTTACGTGAGAAACATCATTCCTATCCCTTCCCCTTACACACTAACCAGCTCCCTGCCCACTCTACCCATTCGGAGGGTACACGGCTAGGAGTCTCGTGTAACAGTGAGGATGCAGAGGGATACGAGGAAGTCCTTTTATACTGACACCTTATGCCGGGTGGAGCGGTGATCCTTCCGACAGTATGTTGTTCAGAAAGAACTTCAAACTCCATCAGATTCTCTAGGGAACCATGCGTATATTTTTAATGGAATGAAAGATTCTTTAAATTCTATGGTGCTTTACAATTTCAAATGTTTCACACACATGATTTCGTATAATCCCATAATGGTCCTTTTTTTTTTTTTTTTTTAATCTCCTATTCCTATATGGTACCTTCCCACATTCCTCTCCAACTGGTTGGATATTGAATATTTAGCAACTGCATGTACAAGCATAGCTTTAGAAGGAGTATGTGAGTACTCCTTCACATTTTACGTTGGTGGTGAACATAACTGAAAAAGTGACAATACAATATTTGGATGAAAACTCACTCTCATCCTTCAGTTCAGTTCAGTCGCTCAGTCATGTCAGAATCTTTGCGACACCATGAACTGCAGCACGCCAGGCCTCCCTGTCCATCACCACCTCCCAGAGTTCACTCAGACCCACGTTCATTGAGTCAGTGATGCAATCCAGCCATCTCATCCTTGGTTGTCCCCTTCTCCTCCTGCACTCAATCCCCCCCATATCAGAGTCTTTTCCAATGAGTCAACTCTTCGCGTGAGGTGGCCAAAGTACTGGAGTTTCAGCTTTAGCATCATTCCTTCCAAAGAAATCCCAGGGTTGATCTCCTTCAGCATGGACTGGATGGGTCTCCTTCTAGTCCAAGTGACTCTCAAGAGTCTTCTCCAACATCAGAGTTCAAAAGCATCAATTCTTTGGTGCTCAGCCTTCTTCACAGTCCAGCAGTCCCAACAGTCCAACTCTCACATCTGATCCCCATTGCTCACTCTAGACTAACAACTGTATCAGAAATTGAAAAGTTAGTCCTCAAATTCATACAGAACCAAAGGGGCCTGGATAGCCAATCAGTATTTTAAAAAATGATAAAAAATACTGGAAGATACTCATATCCAATGTTAAATCTTACTATTAAGCTTCAGTAATCAAAATAATGTGATGTTAGTGTAAGATACACATATGGATCAATAGAGTAGAATTCAGAGTCCAGAAAAAAACCTAAACATATATGATCAATCGATTTAAGCTTCGTTAACTTTCAGAAGTGACAAACTTAAACTATTTGCAAATGCAAATATCATTCTTAACCTACACATGGTTAAAAAAAAAANCATCATTCCTTCCAAAGAAATCCCAGGGTTGATCTCCTTCAGCATGGACTGGATGGGTCTCCTTCTAGTCCAAGTGACTCTCAAGAGTCTTCTCCAACATCAGAGTTCAAAAGCATCAATTCTTTGGTGCTCAGCCTTCTTCACAGTCCAACAGTCCCAACAGTCCAACTCTCACATCTGATCCCCATTGCTCACTCTAGACTAACAACTGTATCAGAAATTGAAAAGTTAGTCCTCAAATTCATACAGAACCAAAGGGGCCTGGATAGCCAATCAGTATTTTAAAAAATGATAAAAAATACTGGAAGATACTCATATCCAATGTTAAATCTTACTATTAAGCTTCAGTAATCAAAATAATGTGATGTTAGTGTAAGATACACATATGGATCAATAGAGTAGAATTCAGAGTCCAGAAAAAAACCTAAACATATATGATCAATCGATTTAAGCTTCGTTAACTTTCAGAAGTGACAAACTTAAACTATTTGCAAATGCAAATATCATTCTTAACCTACACATGGTTAAAAAAAAAACAAAAACAGCTCTTAAACTGTAGTTTGCCCATTTCAAAAGGTAGTCTTTTTCTTTCAAATTTACTTCATTCTCTGATTTGATAAACTTAAAAGAAATATTCAGATGATTTCCTTAGTTCAAATAGTTGATTCATCCTAGTTATGGTGAAAATTATATCCATAAATTACTGCTTTCTGAAAATTACTTATTAATTTGAACACTATTTCCTTTGTGTTTTGCTAACTACCTGATTCCTTCACCAACTGTATCTCTCAATGCTCCATTTCCCATAGATTTTATATTCTTTTACCTATTTAGTGTTCCAGAGAATAGGAATTCCAGAATTCCTTATATAATTGCTTGCAGCAATGTAAAGAGACTAGGAAGAGAGGAGTTATAAAAATGATTAATTCATATTATCTTTCCACTAATAACTTTGTTAAAAAGAAAAACTTTATTACCAATGGATTCTTTTGTATTATAATAATTAAAGAAAATAGAAAGCCATCCAGGACTGAGACAACTAAGATAATTTTAGGTTTGATCATATATGTAACACCTGCACCTAGATATGACTCAAAGTATTGAAATGTTTACTGACATGACTACTTTGGTGAAGAGTTTGTTTTTGCAATTACAGATCCCAAATTCCAGAATAGGTGAGAAGAGATGTATTAATGAGAGGAAAATTTACCATTGACTTTTAAAGAAACTTATTTATTAATTTGGGCTTCCCTGGTGGGTTAGTTGTTAAAGAATCCACTTGCAATGAAGGATGCCCAGGTTCAATATTTGGATCAGGAAGATTCTCTGGAGAAGGAAATGGAAACCCACACCAGTATTCTTATCCGGGAAATCCCATGGACAGAGGAGCCTGGCAGGCTTAAGAGTTGGGCATGACTTAGTGACTAAACAACAAAAGTCATTAATTTAAATGTGAATAAGGAAAAAATACCTGGAGTACCCAGCTGTCTCTTGAAGGCTCTGGCAGAAAGAATTAAAGCTTATTAAGGGAAAATATAAAAACTGTGATCAGGTTTAACTAGTTTAAGGTTTGTTTGTTCAAGAATAAAAGAAGGATTTTCTAAAACAGTCGTCACTCAGCAAAACATCAAAGCATATCCAAGAGGCCACCATAACTAGTGTAATCTTAGTGCCTAGGAGAGGAACTACAGTCAGGTATCCGTATTACAGGGAGGTAAACAGAGTCACAGAGCTGCACAAATTGTTTTTCTGCTGGTTGTTGTCTTTTGCTTTTTTTCTTACCAGAGACATTCTTTGTAGAAAATGAGTGGTCATTAATTTACTGATCAATTAAACACATTTACTTTCTCATTTTCTCGTAGCACTCACAGAGGGATTATTTTTATGATAGCTGTGTTACTTCTTTTAGTGAATAAATTGTGAATTTATCAAAGAATGTCATACAGTATAACGGTAAAACAAAATATTTGAATTTTAAACACTATTATTACCAATGCTCTATAGTTAAAAATAGGACATTCATATAACATCAGTGTAAAACAACTCCTGAAGATGGTGATGGGCAGGGAGGCCTGGCGTGCTGCGATTCTTGGGGTCGCAAGAGTCGGACACGACTGAGCGACTGAACTGAACTGAAAACATGATTAATTACAGTGTTGCATACTCAGTTGCCGAAGTCCTGTCAGACTCTTTGAGACCCCATGTTTCCTTCTCTAGGGGATTTTCCCAACTCGTGGATTGAGCCCTGATCACCCGAATTGCAGGCAGATTGTTTACCACTGGCCGTGTGGGAAGCCGTGATTAATTATACAATTGTGATTAAATCACTGATAGGGCAAACCACATATACCTGACCATCTTAGAAAAACACTTGATTATATGTGCACCAAAGAAATAAAATGTTCTCCAGTGATTAGAGTACTGAAATCTTTTTTCGTACTCGAATAGAAGACAATGTCCATGCAGGTAAATAATTGAGAGGTGGATAGAGTCTCCAAATAACTCTGATGTTTGACTCAATGTTTCTTATTACTAATTATAAAATAACTTTTATAATAATTATAACTTCAAAACCATAAATAAAATTTATAGCTAAAGAATGACCAGAATGAGTGTACATATCTAACCAGCTAGTTGTCAAGGTAATTACATTTGATTTCATGCTATTTTTGAATTTTACTTTTATGAAATTTTATAGACAAGCATTTCACATGAAGGTTGATAAAAAATGCTATAAAACTCACAGTAGAAAATGAATACAACTTAGGCCTATCTAAAAATAATGGAGAATTTTACTATTTTATTGATTTTAAGCATCACAATAGTATTCAAATGAATATTCTAAAATTAAAAACAGCTATTATCAATTTGATATGCCTATAAATATATTAAGAAAATAAATATATGTCCTATTGTTTTAAGAGGATGACGAAGAGGAAATGCAAGTGTACAAATAATTTGGGCAATCTGTATACTGATGTGGTTTACCTGAAGAGCAGAGAATAATAGAGAATGATCAGGAAAAGAACAAGACTTATGAAACATGTAAATCAGCTGTGTCAAGTGTTTCTTGAAACAGGATATAACACTATAGGATCAGGCAAGATAAGAATACAATTTTTTTTAAACCACCGAATTCACCTTATCTTGTGAAGGAAGAAATATACAAGACTTAAAACAACAGCATAAATTTTCTAAATGTGTCATCAGTTAGAGACCAAGGATGTATTGTCTTTAAGAAATAATGAAGAAAATGTATCAATAAAATAGATGAATAGTGATAGAAAGCATAACAAATTGGAGAGAGAACACATAAAGAAGACAGTCTTGCCTGTAAATAGGAGATAAATTATTAAAATTCCTGGTTACAATTGATATAAGTTAGTGAAACATGTTTTTCTTAAAAAGAAAAAAAAAAGGCATTTTGAAGAGACTAGTTTATTAAAAGCAAAGGCACAATGTTAAATCAACCGTAGAGAATGCATAATCAATTGAGAGTTAGTCCAGAAAGCCTGTATAGGATAGATAAAAGATGAAACTAACTTAGCAATTTGTGAATTTTACTCAGTAATGAGGGAGATTCACTGATTACTAAGAAAATAGGTGAGTAATGAGATGAAACTAAAAAGTGAAGTGAAAGTGAAGTCGCTTAGTCGTGTCCAACTCTTTGCAACCCCATAGACTGTAGCCTACCACAGACTATAGCCTACAGGCGTCTACATCCATGGGATTTTCCAAGCAAGAATGCTGAAGTGGGTTGCCATTTCTTCCTCCAGGGGATCTTCCCAACCCAAGAATCGAACCCAGGTCTCCTGCATTGCAGGCAGATGCTTTACCCTCTGAGCCACCAGGAAACTAAAAAGTGAAAGACAATTGGGAAGAATGTAGAAAATCAAAATGCTCTTCCCTTATTTGTCTATAAGGCTGAGAGCATCCTGACAGATCTGAGAGGGTGGGGAAATTACTGCCTTGATCATTTTAATTATTCTGTTTCATATGTAAGTGGGGGAGATTGTCCAAAGAGAAAATGTAGGGGGTAGCTCCTCAGTTTTTCTAGGAGGACATCCAAAAAACTGACAAAGCAGTCCCAAGCATAGGGATCAGGTGCCAGTGTTTGGACATGTGTTAGTAATGGCATCTTAATTCCCACCTCAGCTCACTCTTGTGTAGTGATTCCAGAATACTAATTTTCTGCTTAGACTCTTATTTATTACAATTATTCTATGTTATGTTAACTAAAGACACTATTCTGTCAATTCTCTGAAAAATAGATGTGCGTGCATGCTAAATCTCTTCAGTCACGTCTGACTCTTTGAAGACACTATGGATTGCACCCCGCCAGGCCCCTCTGTCCATGGGATTCTCCAGGCAAGAATACTGGAGTGGGTTGCCATACCCTCCTCCAGGGGGTCTTCTGGATCCAAGGATTGAATCCACCTCTCTTATGTCTCCTGGGAAGCCAGAAAGATAAGACAGGCTCACCACTTTAAGAGCTATCCAATTAAGGAAAATATCTGATAATCAATGAAACAAGAACAATGGCAGGTTGAGATATGGGTGGGGGGGAGATCTAGGTGACAGGATTTGAGTTTCCATTTTCCTTTCTTCCAATTCTTGCAAAACTGGAGGAAAAAAAAAAAAGAAGGGAAGAAAAACAGAGTCCCTACATTATCCCATTTATCCATATTACATGTTAATTAGATCAACGCCATGATGTGTATTTTATGCACACAGAAACTGGGACTAATAGAAACTAAAGGAACTTACTCAGTGTTTGCTAGTAAATGATAGGATTGGGGTTGAAATCCAGGATATTCTGCCAGTACTTGATTTGATTAGGATGTTATTAAACCCAGAGGGACAACACTGAAGACTAATGATTAACAGCAATGACTTTGAAGCCATATTTTGTGGCTGTAACTCTGATCAGTGACAGCTGTACTCAGTTCAATCACTCAGTTTTGTCCCACTCTGTGTACCAGCAAGAACTGCAGCACTCCAGCCTTCCCTGTCCATTACCAACACCTGGAGCTTGCTCAAACTCATGTCCACCCAGTTGGTGATGCCATCCTACCAACTCATCTTCTGTCCACTCCTTCTCCTCCCACCTTCAATCTTTCCCAGCATCAGGGGCTTTTCAAATGAGTCAGTTTTTCACATCAGGTGGCCAAAGTATTATAATTCCAGCTTCAGCATCAGTCCTTCCAATGAATATTCAGCACTGATTTCCTTTAGGATGGATCTCCTTGCAGTCCAAGGGACTCTCAAGAATCTTCTCCAATACCACAGTTCAAAAGCATCAATTCTTTGGCACTCAGATTTCTTTATAGTCCAACTCTCACATCTACACATGACTACTGGAAAAACCATAGCTTTGACTATATGGACTTTTGTGGACAAAGTAATGTCTCTGCTTTTTAATGTGCTGTCTAGGTTGGTCATAACTTTTCTTCCAAGGAGCAAGTGTCTTTTAATTTCATGGCTGAAAATCACCATCTGCAGTGATTTGGGAGCCCAGAAAAATAAAATCTGTCACTGTTTCCATTGTTTCTCCATCTATTTCCCATGAAGTGATGGGACCAGATGCCATGATCTTTGTTTTTGAATGTTGAGTTTCAATTCAACATTTTCATTCTCCTCTTTACTTTCATCAGGAGGCTCTTCAGTTCCTCTTTGCTTTCTGCCATAAGGGTGGTGTCTTCTGCATATCTGAAGATATTGACATTTCTCCCAGCAACCTTGATTCCAGCTTGTGCTTCAGCTAGCCTGACATTTTGCCTGATGAACTCTGCATATGTTAAATAAATAGGGTGATAATACACAGCCTTGACATACTCCTTTCCCAATTTGGAACCAGTCCATTGTTCCATGTCTGGTTCCAGCTGCTGCTTCTTGACCTGCATACAGGTTTCTCAGGAGGCAAATAAGGTGGTCTGTCTGGTATTCCCACCTCTTTAAGAATTTTCCACAGTTTATTGTGATCCACACAGTCAAAGGCTTTGACATAGTCAATAAAGCAAAAGTATATATATATTTTTTTCTGAAACTCTTGCTTTTCCTATGATCCAACAGATATTGGCAATTTGATCTCTGGTTTCTCTGCTTACCAGTTTAAATTATACATAATGGCTCACCTCTGGGAACACTTTCTTCCAGGTAATGGTATTAAGCTAAAACATGTTTGTTTAGATAAATCACCTTTGTTTTTTGATGGTAACTGCAGCCATGATATTAAAAGATGCTTGCTCCTTGGAAGAAAAACTATGATTAACCCAGACAGCATATTAAAAAGCAGAGACATTACTTTGCCAACAAAGGTCNCGACCCCATGAACTGTAGCTACCAGGCTTCTCCATCCATGGGATTTTCCAGGCAAGAACACTGGAGTGGGTTGCCATTTCCTTCTCCAGGAGATCTTCCCCATGCTGGGATCAAACCTGGGTCTCCTGCATTGTAGGCAGTTGCTTTACTGTCTGAGCCACCAGGGAAGTCATTATAAAAATTAATCCCACTTAAAAAAAATTAAAAATAAAATAATTAATAATAAACTTAACTAAGGAAGTAAACATTCTCTACTTTGAAAACTACAAGACATTAATGAGGAAAATCAAAGAAGATGCAAATAAATGAAAAAGTAGTCTGTGTTCACAGATTTCAAGAATATCAGTTAAAATATCTATTACTAGAAGCTATCTGTAGATTCAATGTCGTGATATCATTTTCCAAATGACATGTTTTAAAGTAGAAAAACATTCCAAAAATTTATGTGAACCACAAAGGATCCTGAATAGCCAAATAAAATCTGAGAAAGAACAAAGCAGGGGCCATCAACCTTTGTGATTTCAAGCTCATCAAAATAGTATGATAGTCATTATATTACTATATAATTATATTACTATATAATTACTCATTATAATAGTATGATACTATTATATTACTATGAGTATAGATACTCATCAAAATAGTATGACACTGGCATAAAAATAGATGAATATATCAATGTAACAGAATCAAGAACCCACAATAATCCCAAGTGTATATGGTTAACTGGCATTTGAAAAGGGAGTGAAAGACACTCAGCGAAGAAAAGGCAGTCTCTTTAATAAATAGTGGTGATTTAGCCACTAAATTGTGACCAATTCTAGTGATCCCATGGACTGTAGCCCGCCAGACTCCTCCGTCCATGGGATTCTCCAGGCAAGAATACTGGAGTGTGTTGCCATTTCCTTGGTGATGGAATAACTGGATAGTCACATGTAAATGAATGAAAATGGACCCAGATCTTATACCACTCACAAAAATTAACAAAAAATGGATCAAAGCCTTAAAAATACAACATGGAATCAAGAAATTTCTAGAAGGAAATATAGCAATAAATCTTCTTGACATTTGTTTTGGTAATTTTTTCTTTTGATATGCTACCTAAAGCATCAGCAACAAAATAAACACAGACAAGTGGGACTACCTCAAACTAAAAAGCTTCTGTGTGAAAAAAAAAAATTACAAATTGAAACAGCAACCTACAAATGGGAAAAATATTTACAAACCATGTATCTCCAACTGAACTGCAAAACAAAAACAAACAACACATAATCTAGCTAAACATTGGACAGATGAAGGGAATAGAAGATAAATGGCCAAGAGGCACTAATAATCAGGAAAATGCAAATAAAACTCACAAGAGGCAAAACCTCATTCCTGTTATAGTGGCCACCATCCAAACTAATAACAAATCCCAGGATGGATGTGGAGAGACATAAATCCTGGGTGCTGTTGGTGGGATTACAATCTGGTACAGTCAGTATAAAATGGGAGAGACAATAGAATGGGGAAGACTAGAGATCTCTTCAAGGAAATCAGAGATACCAAGGGAACATTTCATGAAAAGATAGGCTCGATAAAGGACAGAAATGGTAGGGACCTCACAGAAGAAGAAGTTAAAGAGGAGGTAGCAAGAATACACAGAAAAACTATTCAGAAAAGATCTTCATGACCCAGATAACCACAATGGTATGATCACTCAACCTAGAGCCAGACATCCTGGAATGTGAAGTCAAGTGGGCCTCAGAAAGGAAGCATCACTATGAGCAAAGCTAGTGGAGGTGATGGAATTCCAGATAAGATATTTCAAATCCTGAAAGATGATGCTGTGAAAGTGCTGCATGCTCAGCAGTGGCCAGAGGACTGGAAAAGGTCAGTTTTCATTCCAATCCCAAAGAAAGGTAATGTCAAAGAATGCTCAAACTACCGCAAAATTGCACTCATCTCACAAGCTAGCAAAGTAATGCTCAAAATTCTCCAAGCCAGGATTCAGCAATATGTGAACCGAGAGCTTCCAGATGTTCAAGCTGGATTTAGAAAAGTCAGAGGAACCAGAGATTGAATTGTCAGTATCTGTTGGATCATAGGAAAAAAACCAAGAGAACTCCAGAAAAATATCTAATTCTGCTTTATTGATTACTCTAAAGCCTTTGACTGTGTGGATCACAACAAAGTGTGGAAAATTCTTAAAGAGATGGAAATACACCACTTTGGTGTGTATTCCACTTAGGAGTGTATGCTCAGGAGTGTATTTCACTCCTAAAGGAATCTGTATGCAAGTCAAGAAGAAAATGGATTTTAGCTGGATATTTTGGTAATCAATTCATAATGTATATAAATAAAGTCATCATGCTGTATTCTTAACATTATACAGTGATGTATGCCAATTATTTCTCAATAAAACTGAAAAGATGCTATAAATTTTAGCTGGGGTCAGTTACAACATTTGAGAGTGTGAGCCTCATTATAAAAGAGGTTATATATTTGAATGACATAAGGAGATGATAAAAACAGCACTCTTGTATTACAGAAAAACTTGAAGTGGAAGAATAGAAGGAATTTTTATCACCTTTATTATCACCTAAAATTTTACGTTTTAAGTGGTAATAAAAGCCTAATGGTAGCAACACCAAAAAAGAAAAAGTGAAAATCTAGTCTTTCTGTCTTTCAGTTAAGCCAATAATATATGCTTTGTAAGAGATGTGATTAATCTGTTCAAAATCAGATGTCTATCATAACACAAGAAAATATTTATCTTACATGAGAATTCCAAATGAAAAAGTAGCTGTATTTCATTAAAGTAAGTGATGAGATGAAGACTAAATGTTTCGAAATTCAAGTAGGGCTTATCTTCAAAATTTAGGTAAAAATTAACTAGAGGAGCTACCTTACTGAACCAAAGGAAGCTTACCATTTACTGAAAAAAAAGTCTCCATAACCATTTTATGTCTAAGGAATGACTTAGTTAATACAGAACTGCTCAAATTAAATGATATTTATGATCATTTTCCCACCTGCTTATAGAATAGATTGCCTCTCAGATCATTGCTAAATTTTATTTCTTAATTTTAATATTATTCGTGTTAGAACTAGAAAATCTGAAGCATTGTAGTTACATAATACTTATTTTGTATATGATAAATATTTTATAGAAACTGTGTCCTATTGATGGAATTAAAGGAAATGATAACAACAATAGACTATTGTTTTTAATATTCTATTATTATAAATCTGCAACAAATATTATTTAATATTACTTTGTAAGCTGGTAAATACACAGGGAAAATACATTCCCCAAAGTGAGATCAAGTGGGTAAACACATCTTTTTTTCTAAAACATGTGGAATGGGCATTATAGCATTTTATACTCACCATCAAAATTAGTGAAAAAGACTGTATTTCCACAATCTTGCCATCAAGTATGTCATCAAAGTTGGTATGTCTTTCAATCCATTAGATGAAAATGGCATCTCAATAGAGTTTAATTTGCACTTCTCTGATTATCAGTCAATGTAAGCATATTTTATGTGTTTAGAACCATTTATCTATGTTTGTGTAATGTCCATGTATGTCCGTTCCTCCTTTTTTTTTAATGGAGTTTGAGTTTTTGTTACTCATTTCTGAAGTCTTGTGTATATTAAGGCATGAGCCCTTTTGCCTGTGATGAACTGCCAATGTTTTTTACCAATATATCATTAAATTTTTCATTTGTTTACAGTATTTTGTTTCTAGATTTTTAATGTAGTAAATTTTATCATTCTTTAACTTATGACTTCCAGGTTTTCTGCTGTGTTTTTAAAATGCTTATAGTGTTCCAATTCTTTTGGTTCTTTTCTCCCCCCATACATACCCATATTTGCTTCTGGTTCTTTTATTATTTTATATTTTTAATTTAAGTTTTAATCCACTTGGAATTTATCCTGATGTACAATTTGGTGAAGTAGGAAACAAAATTTATCTTTTCCATATGACTAACCAGATGTCTAAATATCATTTATTCAAAAAGTCTAATTTTATGCTGTAGACTTGAGACAGACCTTTACTGCATTCTAAAACAGCATGTATAATTGGGTCTGTTTCTGGATCTTCTATTCTGTTCCATTTTTTTTTCCCTCTGTTCATGTGCCAAATTCAAATTTCAATTATTGAAGATTTATAACATTCTGAGGAAAAGCTATTTTACTCTCTTTACTCATTTTTTTCAAAGCCTTTCTGAATTTTCTTATTTTGTAATTTATATATTAGGAGCAGTCTGCTTCAAAAAAATAAAATGGGTTTTATTTCATTTTAGTAACAGGCTTAACATATTGTTGTAGTTAAGAGCAAAAACTATAGATTAAATCCCATTTCAATCTCATCACTTATACTGTCCAGCAACTTATTTAAGTTCTCTGAGCCTCAGTGTCCATATCTATAAACAATGATGGCAAGAATACTATCTCTCTTTTGGAGTTATTTGAAGGATTACACAAATTAATATATATTAAGATCACAGAATTCTGCCTAAAACATTAAAAGAGTATATACATTTAGTTATTATAGGTATTGTTATTCATTAAATTAATATTAAAATTATGAGTTAATATTGGTAAACACACACACATACATACACACTTGCATTTGTACTTTACCTGATTTTTTTTAAGCAGCTTTACTGTAACCAGAACTTGATATCTCTATGCTTTGCTTTTTATAGCATTCAAATATAATAATAACCTAAGAAAAGCAGAAATCAGATCACTGGCTACATGTTTCCATGTTTTAGAAAACAAGTCAAACTTTAGTCTCTGAAGAAGATGCTCTGGAAAGATTTCTCTGAAGGTTTCTTTCCTGGATTATGCAGTGGCAGAGGTCTTGGTTACCTGGTCTTATATGAATTGTCGTTGTTTTTTACCCAACCTCTTCAATAAACTAGAAGATGTGAGCCGGCTGATCACAGTCAACGAGAGGTCAAAGGTAAAACTACAATCAGTTCATAGTAGTAAAATAATAGTAGCAAAATTACTATTCAGTTCAGTTTTGTTCAGTTCAGTCTCTCGGTCATGACCGACTCTCTGTGACCCCATGAATTGCAGCATGCCAGGCCTCCCTGTCCATCACCATCTCCCGGAGTTCACTCAAACTCACGTCCATCGAGTCGGTGATGCCATCCAACCATCTCATTCTCTGTGGTCCCCTTCTCCTCCTGCCCCCAAACCCTCCCAGCATCAGAGGCTTTTCCAATAAGTCAACTCTTCGCATGAGGTGGCCAAAGTACTCGTGTTTCAGCTTTAGCATCATTCCTTCCAAAGAACACCCAGGACTAGTCTCCTTCAGAATGGACTGATTGGATCTCCTTGCAGTCCAAGGGACTCTCAAGAGTCTTCTCCAACACCACAGTTCAAAAGCATCAATTCTTTGGTGCTCAGCCTTCTTCACAGTCTAACTCTCGCATCCATACATGACCACTGGAAAAACCATAGCCTTGACTAGACACACCTTTGTTGACAAAGTAATGTCTCTGCTTTTGAATACGCTATCTAGGTTGGTCACAACTTTCCTCCCAAGGAGCAATCGTCTTTTAATTTCATGGCTGCAATCACCATCTGCAGTGATTTTGGAGCCCCCCAAAATAAAGTCTGACACTGTTTCCACTGTTTCCGCATCTATTTCCCATAAAGTGATGGGACTGGATGCCATGTTCTTCGTTTTNTGACTCATAAAAGGGACACGAATGTGTGTGCTCCAAAATAATAGATGTGAGTCACACAGGCCTGAGTGCAAGGCCCAGATCTAGCAGTTTCTAGATGCCACTCTGAAGCTGGGAGAGATTCTTCTTGCCTCTGAGCCTCCATTTTCTCCTTCCCCTAATTGGGAAGATGCATTGTATCTTCTTCACTGAGAAGTTGTGATGTCTTTAATGGACTTGGTGCACCAAAAGAGCTTAACACAGTGCATGATATAGAAGGAACTCAATACACATTACCTAGTTAATTAGAATGTTGATTTCCATCGTTATGTCAGATACTTAAAAGTTCTTCACATGGTCTTTACAAACCCATGACAGAGGTCAATCCATCATCAGAAGGAATATTGATTTCTTCCCTCTGCTCATATCTTTTGAGTACACTATTCCGGGGATGTCTTTAGAGGATGTATAGCCATTGTGAGTCTTAACCTTATTACCTATAAAAGTAATAAATAAGGGGGGAAGTAAGCATACTTACCTTGCCAGGTATTAAAATAAAGCTAAAAATTGTTGCAGATGAGACTCAAGCCTAGAGCTTCTGGAGCATTCCAGCCTTCAATTACTTTTTCACACTCAGGCTACACTTCACCCTACCTACTGATTCAAGATCATTTCAATCTGGGAAAACGGATGGTTCCTCTCCAGGACGGTGTTCATATATATATGAACCTCACATCTCAAAAAACATGTGTCTGCCAGGAAATTGATGTCAGGGCATGCTGCACCTCAGCAACTGTAATAGCACAAAATTAACCTCTGCCCAAGTAAACCCCCCCTATTGCAGAGACGGACACTCATAAGCTGAGAGCTTATTTTTTTTGAGACTTGCATATGCTCTAAAAATGCAGGTTCTTCTAAATATGAGGCTGCTATACACCAGTAACTAATTATCCAAAGGGAAGGTTGTTTTATTTATTTATTTTTCCTTAGTATATCAGACCTGGTAGCCTACATTTCCACGGGTTCATAATCATTCAATTAGATACGCAGTTGAATATAAATTATTTTGCAAGTGATCCTTGCAGAGGAATGTTTAGGGAAAAAAAGGAGAGAGAGAAAAGCTTTGCAAACAAGAATTCTCATCAGCTTAATATTACACTTTGTCATTAATGACACTGACTGTTTTCATTCATTATTCAGCCCAACTTAACAGTAATTTGTGCCTGAGAGCAGGAGCAAAAAGGAGGAAAATGAGGGCTGGAAAATATGTGTTTATATTAGAAATAGTTTTAAAATAGTATCTCTAAAACATAGTGAGAATGAATATTATTTTCACCATTAAGATTCAATTATATGCACAGTGGTTTTGCCTTTCTCTTAAGTGGTAAAATGGTACTATTGAGCCTTAAATGTGCTGATAAGTTTGATATGCATTTCCTTCCCTTTTTTGCACTGCATCCTATATATACTATTCATTTCCAAAGTAATGATCCTTCTTCTCTGGGAAGCTTTGCAAGGTTCAAAAGGTGCTCTGTAAAAAGACACTTCAAGGTGCATAGAGCATATATGTTAAGATCCCAGGCTGCATTGGTCCATTCCTCCCAAAACCATATGTTATAAGTCTAGTCAGCCTCAGGCATGGTGTTAGACACAGAATTTGCCAGGAAGTAAAGACAGACCCCTGCTCAAGAGGACAGATTTCCAAAGGAAGCCAGCCTTGGAGCAGGCATTCACAAAGAGATTATGAGAAAAGAAAGATAGTACATAAAAAGGGTGCACAACAGAGGAGGTAGCTTTTAATCTAAGACACTGGTGGGCTATAATGTTGAGAGAATCTGTTTGGGGTCCAGGGAAGGTTGATACAAAGAATATGATGTGAACTTGGGACGCATAAGAAGATCCAGTTCAGTTCAGTTCAGTCACTCAGTCGTGTCCGACTATTTGCGACCCCATGAATCGCAGCACACCAGGCATCCCTGTCCATCACCATCTCCTGGAGTTCACTCAGACTCACGTCCGTCGAGTCAGTGATGCCATCTAGCCATCTCATCCTCTGTCATCCCCTTCTCCTCCTGCCCCCAATCCCTCCCAGCATCAGAGTCTTTTCCAATGAGTCAACTCTTCGCATAAGGTAGCCAAAGTACTGGAGTTTCAGCGTCAGCATCATTCCTTCCAAAGAAATCCCAGGGCTGATCTCCTTCAGAATGGACTGGTTGGATCTCCTTGCAGTCCAAGGGACTCTCAGTAGTCTCCAACAAGTTTCCATTAATTGCTCAGACATACAGCCTCTTTTTATCTTTCCCGAGATGTTAGATTTTGCTTAAGTGAGATCTTCACCTCTTTAGAGTTCTGAACTAAATGTCTGATGCATACAAGTAACTAAACTAGCTGCCAGCCTATAGCCAAGTATGCTATAAATGTGCCGCTTGTCAGTCTGAAAACGCTGCTTCACTGGCGTTTAATGGCTAAGGGTACATGTCCAGTTTCTAACCGGAGGAACAAAGAGCGCAAACATATAAGTCTGTCTCATAAGTATAAGCTGATTCTAAATGTTCATAGTATAAAGGGCAAAATCATGTACTGTTCACTCCAAAAGAGTCTATAATTCGCACTTCTAGATAGATTTCTTTTATAATACAGTTTGGATTTCAATTTATCTCTCAAATCTTCAGTAGAGTCTACACCTATAAAGTATGAAAGAAGGAACAGAATGTAGCCTGCTTACTGGCTGGTTTATTTGAAAAAAAGAGGAAACAGACAAAAGCTACTTTGATAGACCCATTACTTCCCCTCAAAATTTAACAATTAAATATGTCACTTTAGATGTCTTGTACTATAAATTTCTGGATTCTTATTGATTTTGAAGCTACCCTAATTTCATAAAAAATATTTTTATATATTCTCTGGAAAAGTTTTTGGAAGAATCTAATTTGTCCTTTTTTTGAATGGCTGTCATTGTAAAATGGCTCGCAATTAGTAATTTTGTACATTTATATAAAATGCATAAATGTTTCCTACATTTAGGCACAGTGTTCTTTTTGTTAATGTATTCATATTCTCTTGCTTCAGTGAGTTTTTTCTCTTAAAGTGTTATTTACTAAGAGACAAGCTAAACCCTTCTACTATGATTATGATTTACTGAATTTTTATTATAAATATCAAATTCTTGATTTATGTATTTTGACATTATGCAATTTTATATCTTTATATTTGAGGATTTTGCGTTTTCCTTTAAGCGTGTATCATTATATTGTGACTATCTTTAATTGTATTTGTTGTTCAGTTGTCCAGTCATGTCCAACTCTGTGACCTCATGGACTGTAGCACACCAGGCTTCCCTGTCCCTCACCATCTCCTAAAGTCTGCCCAAGTTTATGTCCATTGCATCAGTTATGCCATCCAACCATCTCATACTCTGATGCCCTCTTCTCCTTCTGCCCTCAGTCTTATCCAGCATCAGTGTCTTTTCCAATGAGTTGGCTGTTTGCATCAGATAACCAAAATATGGGAGTTTCAGCTTCAGCATCAGTCCTTCCAGTGAATATTCAGGGCTGATCTCCCTTAAGATTGACTGGCTTGATCTCCTTGCAGTCCAAGGGACTTCCAGGAATCTTCTCCAGCACCACGGTTCAAAGGCATCAATTCTTTGCCATTCTGCCTTCTTTATGGTCCAGCTCTCACAACTGTATGTGACCACTGGGAAAACCATAGCCTTGACTATGGACCTTTATTGGCAGAGTAATGTCTTTGCTTTCCAACACACTGTCTAGGTCTGTCATTGCTTTCCTGCCAAGAAGCAATCGCCTTCTAATTCCATTGCTGCAGTCACTGTCTGCAGTGTTTGTGGATCCCAAGAAGAACAAATCTGTCACTCTTCCACCTTTTCTCCCTCTTCTATTTGCCATGCAGCAATGAGGCTAGATAACATGATCTTAGGGGTTTTTTTTGGTTTTTGTGTTTAAATATTTAGTTTTAAGCTAGCTCTTTCACTGTCTTCCTTTACCCTCAAACAGAGGCTCTTCAGTTCCTCTTCACTTTCTGCCATTAGAGTGGCATCATCCATGTATCTGAGGTTGTTGATATTTCTCCCACTTAGCTTGATTCCAGCTTATAAGTCATCCAGCCCAGCATTTCTCATGATGTGCTCAACTTATAGGTACAACAGCCCTGTTGTACTCCTTTCTCAATCTTGAACCAATCCATATGGGTTCCATACAGGTTTCTAACTGTTGCTTCTTGACCCACATACAGGTTTCTCAGGAGACAGGTAAGATGGTCTGATATTCCCAACTCGTTCACAATTTCCCCGACAGTCAAAAGCTTTAGCGTAGTTGATGAAACAGAGGTAGATGTTTTTCTGGNGGAGTTGGTGATGGACAGGGAGGCCTGACGTGCTGCGATTCATGGGGTTGCAAAGAGTCAGACACGACTGGGCAACTGAACTGAATAACTAGGGATGTTGAGCGTCTTTTTATGTGCTTTTTGGCATTTGTTTGTCTTCTTCAAAGAAATATCTAGTCAAGTCCTTTGCAAATTTTTCAATTGGGTTGTTTGTTTTCTTGTTGTTCAGTTGTAGGAGTTCTTTATATAATCCCTTATCACATATGTGATTTGTAAATATATTCTCCCATTCTGTGGGTTGTCTTTCCACCTTCTTGATAGTATCTCATGATGCATAAAAATTTAAATTTTGATAAATTGATCCATTTTCTCTTTTGTTCCAAATGCTTTTGGTATTATAACCAAAAAATCATTGCCAAATCCAATGTCATGAAACCATAAGCTTTTTATTGGACAAAATGACTTTTAGAATTTCACCAACTGCCATCCAAAAAAAGAACTTTAAAAAAGTGCATGGATGTTCAAATTATATTTTAGAGGAAGGTTGAAATTTAAAAGAATGAAAAAAATATATATATCATTTAAATATTACTTTAAAAAAAAAGCAAGAGTGGCTACATTAATACTAGACAAAGTAAGCTTCAGAACAAAGAAAATTATTAGAGGCAAAGAGAGAAATTATGTAATGAAAAGGATCAATCTACCAGGAAGACATAACAATCTCAAATGTATATGCAGCAAACCACAGAGCCTCAAAATATATGAAGCAAAAAATGATAGAGTTTATAGGAGAAATAGACAAATCCACAGTCAAAGTTGGGGACTTTTAATATTGCCTTCTCAGTAAATGATAAAAGCTACTAGCCAGAGAATCATTAAAGACACAGAAGAACTCAGCTACATCTAATCAACAGTAAAGTGACATAGAATAGAATAGAATAATAGAGAATCTAATTGACATTAATGAAAAACTCCACCCAACAGCAGAATACACATTTTTCAAGAAGAGCCCATGATACATAGGCCATATCTTTGCTCATAATACAAATCTCAACAAACTTAAAAACATTGAAGCATATGAGTGTATTCTTTGACCACAAATCAAATCAAACCAGAAATCAATAACAGAAGGATAACAGAAAAATCTTTAAACACTTGGAAATTAAATAACACATTTCTAAAAAAAACCTCATGGATCAAAGAGGAATTTCCAAAATAAATTTTAAATATTTATTTAAAAACTGAGTAATATATGTCAAACTTTGTGAGACACAACTGAAGCAGTTCCAAGAGAGAAATTAATAGCACTAAATGCTTACACTAGAAAACACAGAAGATCTCAAATGAGTAACATAATTTCCTATCTCAAAAAGCTAGAAAAGGAAAGCAAAATAAACCCAAAGCAAGAACAAGGAAGGGGAAATAAAGAGAAGAACAAAAATAAATGAAATTGAAAATAAGTACACAATAGGGAATGATCAATGAAACAAAAAGCTGGTTCTTCAACAAAATCAATAAAATTGATAACACCCAGCAAGATTTACAAAAATAAAAAGAGAAAAGAAATCACCTTTATCAGGAATGAGACTAAGGATATCACTATATTGTAATCATTAAAAGGAAAATAGGAAATACCATGAACAACTTCATGCTTAACTTATTAGAAGAAATGCAAAAACTTAGAAGAAATGAATCAAATTCTTGAAAACCCTAAACCACCAAAACTCAGCAAAGATGAGATGGATCATCTCATGTCCTAGAACCAAAGAATTTCTATATTAACAATGCTCATGTGGAAACCAAAATTAAAAGTACAATATCATTTACAANTCCCGAATCATCCCACCCTCTCCCTCTCCCACAGAGTCCAAAAGTCTGTTCTATACATCTGTGTCTCTTTCTTTCTAACAAGCTGCCAGATAAGAGTCAGGTATGTGTTTTCATTAAAAAAAGTAATGGATGCAAATCTTTTATATTTCATCCTACATTTGCACTAAATAATGCAAATTTTTGAATTGTAGTTTGAGGGGGGGAAAAAAAGTTACATTTGTTCTTTCATTACCATGTTTCCAAAATGCTCTTCTTTATATGTTAACATTTCTCTTTAGCGGATTCAATTCAGTTCAGTTTTTAAATCGTGTTGGACTCTTTGTGAACCCATGGACTGCAGCACACCAGGCTTCCCTGTTCATCACCAACTCCCGGAGTTTACTCAAATTCATGTCCATTGAGTTGGTGATGCCATCCAACCGTCTCATCCTCTGTCATCCCCTTCTTCTCCTGCTTTCAATCTTTCCCAGCATGAGGGTCTTTTCCAGTGAGTCAGTTCTTTGCGTTAGGTGGACAAAGTATTGGAGTTTCAGCTTCAGCATCAGTTTTTCCAATGAATATTCAGGACTGATTTCCTAGTGGATTGTAGCTTAATAAAGCTGCATTCCATTATTTAAAAATATAATAGTAGAAAATGTATTCTTTGTACCAATCCTCTCTTTATAGAAGCATGAAGATTGAGAAGGGCACTACAAATTCTTTCGTAAGAAAAAGGGTTCCGAGAGAAAGTAACTAGCTGAGGGGCAAGAAGCAAGCAGAAGCGGCAGTTGCTAAGAGTTAATTTTCTCCTTTTATTAAAAAAATAGATATCTTGTCTTATTAAAAGATGAATCCTAGAATTTTCTTCATGTTAGATAATACCATAGAATGTCTACTTGAGTTTGAATTTAATTCTAGGGTGCTCCTTCTCCTGTTTCTCTCATTCCAAGAAAAATTTGGGCTGAAAAGTTGCTTGGCATTTTTAAATATTAGTTTGTTTCCTGAACATAAATTCATGGACTGTAGGAAAAGACAGCTTAAGAAGTGTACTTGTTTACTGAGGTATGTCAGCTGGGGATTTCAAATTAATTACTGGAAATCATATTAAAAACTTTGTTGAATACAGGATACATTTCCTATTTTGCTTCCTTGTTACCACAGAGAAATATGTATTAAAAATTACATTTTCCATTAAAGTATACCTAAAATATTAAGCCCAATTGTGTGCTTTCTTATTTTTTCTTCCTTCCTTATTTCTTATATTCAGAGGGAACAAGTAGAAATTTGGGTCTACAACCACTCAATTCAGTATTTATTGGAAGCCAGTGCTTAAAAAATAGTTCCATTGGGGCACTATTAAAAAAAGCTTAGTATAACTAAAATAACCAAATGCTTGAGAAAAGTTGCACTGATCTTTAGAAAATTCATTAACATGAACTAATAATAGTGTTTAAATCACAACAGATGTGCACAAGAAAGAAGCTTAATATGTACTAATAATTTTATTAATGCTTAATTTTACAACAAATTCAAACCCAAATAACATAAAAAAACACAATTTTTTAATTGTAAAGAAACTGTAATTTTAAACATTGATTGAAAAATCTTTGAAAAGTTTGCTGCTACACTCATCATACTAGCAAATATCTTTTTCTTTCTTTTATGAAAGAAGTTCTCTTGCCCCCTTAGTAGGAAAATGGGAACAAGTGTTTCAAAGCACTTCCCACTGCCACCTCATAGTCAAACGTGTAGCATCATTCATTTTTAGATAACATTACATTGAGCAATATGAAATCATTGATAGCCGACAATTATTGACCTAAAGAAGCTTGGAAACAGTTTAGGTGAAAATGTAATGAATTTCCTTTTAAGAAGTATAAGATTAGAAAGTAACACTATTAGTTTCCAAAAGTAAAAGTCACTAATAATAATTGATAGCATTTGTTGAAAGTTTATCACATGCCAGGAATTCCTTACATCATCTGTCTTCATTCTCACTACTGTCCTAGTGGGTAAACATCACCGTTGTCCCTACTTTACTTGTCAAAATAATTGATTATCAGAGATCCTAAGTAATGTGGCCTCAGTTACAAAATTAAAAGTGATAGCATTAAGTCTTTTACCTCATGCTCTTATTTCTATTATGATATAGACATATTTTCTGTATTTCTCCTCTAAATGAGAACACATGTATCATATGACGCTAACCTGTACTTTATTTCACCTAAGGAAAAGAGAAAACACACTCTACCTCAGACATGAAAGTCCCCAGCATGTTCCCATCCCCATGGAAGAGCCAAAACTTAACATATGCCAGAGAGCCAGCTGCCTTGTTATGTAAGTCCATTTACCCTTTTATTTAAGGTGCCAAAAGAAACTGATGGGAGGTCAGCAGGTACCAAGGGGTACAGTATTGTAGGACAGAAAGGACTGAGAAAAGGGAATGTCATCATTCTGTAGAGAGCGTCAGGGCACCTCCAGAAGGGATGGCTGTCTGGGACCATCAGGGGAGGACACTTGTTTAAAGAAGAAGGACCCAAAAAGAGTAGAGAAATGGAAACTGGAGGTGGGGGTATTCAAACTGAGCATCTTCCACATGTCTAGAAAGCACCCAGGACACTACCCTCTAAAGACCTAGGTATTCAAAAAGTGCCGTTGTGTGATAGAACAGAGCTCTGGGGTACCAAAGCCAGTTAGAGTTCTAATGTAAAGTAGCGCTTTATATCGGAGACGGCAATGGCACCCCACTCCAGTACTCCTGCCTGGAAAATCCCATGGATGGAGGAGCCTGGTGGGCTGCAGTCCATGGGGTCGCTAAGAGTCGGACACGACTGAGCGACTTTACTTTTTTCACTTTTCACTTTCATGCGTTTGAGAAGGAAATGGCAACCCACTCCAGTGTTCTGGCCTGGAGAATCCCAGGGACGGGGAAGCCTGGTGGGCTGCCATCTGTGGGGTCACACAGAATCGGACATGCCTGGACTTGGCAGCAGCAGCAGCAGCACTTTACACTGTCTGTACCCTTGGTCATCCGCATTCAGCAATGACTATGGCTGGAATAGTATTCTAAATGCTGATGATGCTAACCCTACTTGATTATCATATAATATACATCTGATTGCATCTGTATTTCGCATTCTGCTTTGGCTCAACCTCTTCATTCCTTCTGGAGCTAGGCAAAGAGGATCTACTACTGGGAATATTTGGTTGGAGGATATGTAAAGATGTGGTCTCTGAAAAGACAGCTAGAAGAAAAGGAAATTGAGTAGAAGGAAGTCTTACAGAAAAATCATTGCTCCCTGTGATTTTATTTACTCCTACTTACTCTCACACTGCTAATTATCTTACTAGCCCAAGTTTCAGGTAGTGTTTCATTAATTTAAATTTGCTTTTTCTATTTACTCACTTCATACCCTCTGACCACCCTTAAGAATGTGGCTACCATTTTGAATATAAACCTCTAAAGCCTTGCAAGGTAACAACAGTTTTATCATTAATAAATCAGATGGTCGCTTCAGTTGTATCTTTCTTAAGTTCTCAATGGCATGGACAGCTCCCCTGATTGGAATATTCTCTTTCTTGGATTTGATAATAACTAATTGTCCTGGTTCAGTTCACATTTCTGAAGCTGCTCCTTCTTTCTGTTCTTCTTAGCTTTTTTTTCTCCACCCCTTTCTTTTCTCTTTTGGTTTAGACTCTCTTTGGCAAATTTCATCTAAGCCCTTGATTGGTATATTTTGCCTATTCATTTCCTGCTAAACATTTTTCATTTCCTGCTAAACATTTAAACACCTTCATTTGGATGCCCCAAGATCACCTTAAACTTATTTGATCAAAAAGAAAACTCATTATCTTCTCCAAAAAATTCTGCTCCTCCTAAAGTATTTCGTAAGCGGAATGATGGTAATCTCATCCACTTTAGCAAATGAAAAGTGCACAAATTTCTTGTAGCCAGGTTTGACTTACATTTCTCCTATCCCTTCATTAACCAAGTTATAAAAATTTCCTTTGCTCAGTAGTTCTCAATTTTCAACAAGTTTACTAATTTAGATAACTGATATCCTTGACTTGAATTGCTTCAACAGTTTTCCTCGCATAAAATCTTTCTCCCTCCAATTTAGTTCCCATACTATGTAGAGTGATGCCTCCAGAGACACATTTGATTGAATTGCCCTTTATCTAAAAAGCTGTTTACTGGCTCCCCATCACTCATCTGCTGACATCCAAATATGGTATGATCTGGCTCCTATTTACCTTACCACTCTTATCTTCATCCCGTCTTCCATATTTAAATAACATTTATCAGTTATTTAAAAATGCCACTCTCACCCTGGTTTAAAGTCCATGCTGTTTCTTCTGTCTAGAATATCTGTCTTCTTTCTCTGAACCCATCCACTTACTGTTTGAAATACAGGTCTCCTCTTAGGTGTCATTTATTCTAGGACAACATCCAAAATCCACTCTAGTTTAGACCAAATCTAGCTTAGTCAGAGTCTTTTTCAATGTTATCCCATATTATCTGCTGCTGCTGCTAAGTAGCTTCAGTCGTGTCCGACTCTGTGTGACCCCATAGATGGCAGCCCACCAGGCTCCCCTGTCCCTGGGATTCTCCAGGCAAGAACACTGGAGTGGGTTGCCATTTCCTTCTCCAATGCATGAAAGCAAAAAGTGAAAGTGAAGTCGCTCAGTCTTGTCCTACTCTTAGCAACCCCAGGGACTGCAGCCTTCCAGGCTCCTCCACCCATGGGATTTCCCAGGCAAGAGTACTGGAGTGGAGTGCCATTACCTTCTCTGATCCCATATTATCTGCTTTTAAGTTCATCACATGATNAGTCTTGTCCTACTCTTAGCAACCCCAGGGACTGCAGCCTTCCAGGCTCCTCCACCCATGGGATTTCCCAGGCAAGAGTACTGGAGTGGAGTGCCATTACCTTCTCTGATCCCATATTATCTGCTTTTAAGTTCATCACATGATATTTTAGCTATCTCTTTATTGTTGTTGTTTTATTTTAGGTACTAGTGAAACATCATAGGAAATGGAGCTTTTATTATTTGTCATTGTTTTATCTGATCTTAGAAATGTACCAGAACATGGTGAGTGTTCAATAAATATGTGCCAAATTGTAACTGACTGATAGTATTATGGTTTCCATAATATCATTCCATTAGTGACTATGTTGTTGTTTAGTCACTAAATTGTGTCTAATTATTTTGCAAACCCAAGGGCTGTAGTCCACCAGGCTCCTCTGTCTGTGGGATTCCCAGGCAAGAACACCAGAGTGAGTTGTGATTTCCTTCTCCAGGGAATCTTTCAGACCCAAGGATAGAATCCACATCTCCTGCATTGGCAAGTGGGTTCCTTACCGCTGAGCCGTCAGGGAAGTCCTATCAGTGAGTATAGATTGAGTCAAATAAATGATTGTTAAAAAAAAAATCAGTGCAAGAATCATACAAGCTATATAAATAAAATTAATGAAATATGTCATTTCCTCTGGATGTCTAAAAATACCCCATTAAGGCTATTATATTATAAAATTGGCAATCTGCTTCATTGAATGATTTCCAGGGAACTGAATGAAGGATACACCAATTATTACTAGATAAACTTGAGAATGAAACTTCAAAAGGCAAAGCAGGAAAAAAGACATAAGATTTATGGCTAAGATAATATTTCATATTGGAATCTTTGAACTCTAATTAAGTCTATAAAAACACGTACAGAGGGGGGTACAAAAAAAAAAGGCTAGTCTATACAAAGTGATTTTTCTACTGAATGTGTAGGCAGAAATATAGATGAGTTTAAGAAAGGATAGCAATGAATTTTTAGTTAGATCTACCACAGTTAAAAGCACTTAAAGACTTGCGTGTATATTCATTAAACATGCGGCCTCCAAATCTACATGTAACTGGTAGTAAAGTTATAATTCACAGCAGCCAGAGTCAAGAAATTGAAGTGCAAATAAAAACCGTAATTTTCATCATTGCGTTTTCACTTCCTTTCCCTAGCTCCATCTAAAATTCCTCCTGAGGATCTTAAGTCAAAGCTCTATCTGGAAGCAAGTAGACTGAGGAAACCTAAGATCCTCTATCATCTTTCAGGCAGAGGAGAGTCCACAGACCACAAAAGTATACACTGATTCTCCGCAGTAACATAATGTACAGTGACGTGTACTCAGATAGGCAAACATCTATATAAAATTGTATTATGCAACGACAGAAATTATGCCTACTCAGAATCGAAGCTTTGTCATGGCTTGCTCACAGTAGATATTATTTCTTTAGCAATAATATTTCAAAATAGATTTGTGATTATTAAAACTATGTAAAATATACATACAACTATTACACTAAAATCACTGGAAAATTTTTAAAGAAAAGAACAAAATTCAACTGAGTAAGTTAAAAATATTTTACTGGTTTTATTCAACAATTCATGAATCATATAGCATTCTATCTAGCAGACAGCGAAAGGTTCCAAAGAGTTGTACAAAATGAAAGACTTTTAGAGACAGAAGGAAGTGGGGGAAAGGAAGTTATGCTAGCAAAAGGTGGATTTGTTGTGGCAAAGGTCACTTCCTTCTAGAAGATGGCAAGCTGTCCACTGGGCCGATTACCTTACTGGAGCTGACCAGGTGATTCCTGATTAACTAGTTCAAGACTTAATTTCTGGAAGAGACCAAACCTGTAAGTCTTGATTTGGTGACTTGTGGCTTATAATAAGTGACTTCATTTTGGGTCTGTTGTTTTATTTTTTAAACAAACTCTCCTTTAGAGTAGAAGTCACTGTGGTTTTATTTTTTAAAAGAAGTTTTATTCCAGTAAGAGAAAGGTTTAAAGAAATTATAGATGTCTTTTTCCCCACAATTAATCATATTAGCAGTCTAAGTAAAACCTTCTACATGCTTTCTGAAGTTATTGATTTTCCTTGTAAAAAATCTATCTCACTGTATCATAAAGTCATTAGCAGGTAAGGTTATGCCTCACAAATTATGTGCGGGCAGAATTTACTGGTGATGTAAGAGAATCAGAACTCCTTGCCTATTCGCTCAACTAATTGTTGCTACTGTGTGCATTTTAGTGCATGCAGTTTCTGCAAAACAGTTTTTAATGAAGCCATTAGTCTTTTTCTTATATTATTCCCCTAATTCCCTTCTATATTCTTTAAAACCCTAATCAGCAAAATCATTTACAAAATCACTTTATAAAGTAAAACAAGTTAACTGCTATGTGGTATCAATGGACTTAAGCATTATACCTTTAATAAGTGTATACTGCACTATTCAAAGGGAGTCAACTCCATATATTTGTTCAGTAAATAATAATAATGGTCTTAATAAGGTATATGCATATTTGATGAGCCTTTAATGTAAAGCATATTTCCTAATATAGAAAATATACCAAAACCCATCTTTCAGTACTAGTAATTATCTTCCCTAAAATCTTTTAAGAACAGGAGCTTCCAAGTGAATGCTAATGAATTATACATCAATGAATTCTTTAAAGAGAATTCCACACATCCAAAATAGTTAATATGGAATATGAAATAGACATGTAAATTANGACGGGGAAGCCTGGTGGGCTGCCATCTGTGGGGTCACACAGAATCGGACATGCCTGGACTTGGCAGCAGCAGCAGCAGCACTTTACACTGTCTGTACCCTTGGTCATCCGCATTCAGCAATGACTATGGCTGGAATAGTATTCTAAATGCTGATGATGCTAACCCTACTTGATTATCATATAATATACATCTGATTGCATCTGTATTTCGCATTCTGCTTTGGCTCAACCTCTTCATTCCTTCTGGAGCTAGGCAAAGAGGATCTACTACTGGGAATATTTGGTTGGAGGATATGTAAAGATGTGGTCTCTGAAAAGACAGCTAGAAGAAAAGGAAATTGAGTAGAAGGAAGTCTTACAGAAAAATCATTGCTCCCTGTGATTTTATTTACTCCTACTTACTCTCACACTGCTAATTATCTTACTAGCCCAAGTTTCAGGTAGTGTTTCATTAATTTAAATTTGCTTTTTCTATTTACTCACTTCATACCCTCTGACCACCCTTAAGAATGTGGCTACCATTTTGAATATAAACCTCTAAAGCCTTGCAAGGTAACAACAGTTTTATCATTAATAAATCAGATGGTCGCTTCAGTTGTATCTTTCTTAAGTTCTCAATGGCATGGACAGCTCCCCTGATTGGAATATTCTCTTTCTTGGATTTGATAATAACTAATTGTCCTGGTTCAGTTCACATTTCTGAAGCTGCTCCTTCTTTCTGTTCTTAGCTTTTTTTTCCCCACCCCTTTCTTTTCTCTTTTGGTTTAGACTCTCTTTGGCAAATTTCATCTAAGCCCTTGATTGGTATATTTTGCCTATTCATTTCCTGCTAAACATTTTTCATTTCCTGCTAAACATTTAAACACCTTCATTTGGATGCCCCAAGATCACCTTAAACTTATTTGATCAAAAAGAAAACTCATTATCTTCTCCAAAAAATTCTGCTCCTCCTAAAGTATTTCGTAAGCGGAATGATGGTAATCTCATCCACTTTAGCAAATGAAAAGTGCACAAATTTCTTGTAGCCAGGTTTGACTTACATTTCTCCTATCCCTTCATTAACCAAGTTATAAAAATTTCCTTTGCTCAGTAGTTCTCAATTTTCAACAAGTTTACTAATTTAGATAACTGATATCCTTGACTTGAATTGCTTCAACAGTTTTCCTCGCATAAAATCTTTCTCCCTCCAATTTAGTTCCCATACTATGTAGAGTGATGCCTCCAGAGACACATTTGATTGAATTGCCCTTTATCTAAAAAGCTGTTTACTGGCTCCCCATCACTCATCTGCTGACATCCAAATATGGTATGATCTGGCTCCTATTTACCTTACCACTCTTATCTTCATCCCGTCTTCCATATTTAAATAACATTTATCAGTTATTTAAAAATGCCACTCTCACCCTGGTTTAAAGTCCATGCTGTTTCTTCTGTCTAGAATATCTGTCTTCTTTCTCTGAACCCATCCACTTACTGTTTGAAATACAGGTCTCCTCTTAGGTGTCATTTATTCTAGGACAACATCCAAAATCCACTCTAGTTTAGACCAAATCTAGCTTAGTCAGAGTCTTTTTCAATGTTATCCCATATTATCTGCTGCTGCTGCTAAGTAGCTTCAGTCGTGTCCGACTCTGTGTGACCCCATAGATGGCAGCCCACCAGGCTCCCCTGTCCCTGGGATTCTCCAGGCAAGAACACTGGAGTGGGTTGCCATTTCCTTCTCCAATGCATGAAAGCAAAAAGTGAAAGTGAAGTCGCTCAGTCTTGTCCTACTCTTAGCAACCCCAGGGACTGCAGCCTTCCAGGCTCCTCCACCCATGGGATTTCCCAGGCAAGAGTACTGGAGTGGAGTGCCATTACCTTCTCTGATCCCATATTATCTGCTTTTAAATTCATCACATGATATTTTAGCTATCTCTTTATTGTTGTTGTTTTATTTTAGGTACTAGTGAAACATCATAGGAAATGGAGCTTTTATTATTTGTCATTGTTTTATCTGATCTTAGAAATGTACCAGAACATGGTGAGTGTTCAATAAATATGTGCCAAATTGTAACTGACTGATAGTATTATGGTTTCCATAATATCATTCCATTAGTGACTATGTTGTTGTTTAGTCACTAAATTGTGTCTAATTATTTTGCAAACCCAAGGGCTGTAGTCCACCAGGCTCCTCTGTCTGTGGGATTCCCAGGCAAGAACACCAGAGTGAGTTGTGATTTCCTTCTCCAGGGAATCTTTCAGACCCAAGGATAGAATCCACATCTCCTGCATTGGCAAGTGGGTTCCTTACCGCTGAGCCGTCAGGGAAGTCCTATCAGTGAGTATAGATTGAGTCAAATAAATGATTGTTAAAAAAAAAATCAGTGCAAGAATCATACAAGCTATATAAATAAAATTAATGAAATATGTCATTTCCTCTGGATGTCTAAAAATACCCCATTAAGGCTATTATATTATAAAATTGGCAATCTGCTTCATTGAATGATTTCCAGGGAACTGAATGAAGGATACACCAATTATTACTAGATAAACTTGAGAATGAAACTTCAAAAGGCAAAGCAGGAAAAAAGACATAAGATTTATGGCTAAGATAATATTTCATATTGGAATCTTTGAACTCTAATTAAGTCTATAAAAACACGTACAGAGGGGGGTACAAAAAAAAAAGGCTAGTCTATACAAAGTGATTTTTCTACTGAATGTGTAGGCAGAAATATAGATGAGTTTAAGAAAGGATAGCAATGAATTTTTAGTTAGATCTACCACAGTTAAAAGCACTTAAAGACTTGCGTGTATATTCATTAAACATGCGGCCTCCAAATCTATATGTAACTGGTAGTAAAGTTATAATTCACAGCAGCCAGAGTCAAGAAATTGAAGTGCAAATAAAAACCGTAATTTTCATCATTGCGTTTTCACTTCCTTTCCCTAGCTCCATCTAAAATTCCTCCTGAGGATCTTAAGTCAAAGCTCTATCTGGAAGCAAGTAGACTGAGGAAACCTAAGATCCTCTATCATCTTTCAGGCAGAGGAGAGTCCACAGACCACAAAAGTATACACTGATTCTCCGCAGTAACATAATGTACAGTGACGTGTACTCAGATAGGCAAACATCTATATAAAATTGTATTATGCAACGACAGAAATTATGCCTACTCAGAATCGAAGCTTTGTCATGGCTTGCTCACAGTAGATATTATTTCTTTAGCAATAATATTTCAAAATAGATTTGTGATTATTAAAACTATGTAAAATATACATACAACTATTACACTAAAATCACTGGAAAATTTTTAAAGAAAAGAACAAAATTCAACTGAGTAAGTTAAAAATATTTTACTGGTTTTATTCAACAATTCATGAATCATATAGCATTCTATCTAGCAGACAGCGAAAGGTTCCAAAGAGTTGTACAAAATGAAAGACTTTTAGAGACAGAAGGAAGTGGGGGAAAGGAAGTTATGCTAGCAAAAGGTGGATTTGTTGTGGCAAAGGTCACTTCCTTCTAGAAGATGGCAAGCTGTCCACTGGGCCGATTACCTTACTGGAGCTGACCAGGTGATTCCTGATTAACTAGTTCAAGACTTAATTTCTGGAAGAGACCAAACCTGTAAGTCTTGATTTGGTGACTTGTGGCTTATAATAAGTGACTTCATTTTGGGTCTGTTGTTTTATTTTTTAAACAAACTCTCCTTTAGAGTAGAAGTCACTGTGGTTTTATTTTTTAAAAGAAGTTTTATTCCAGTAAGAGAAAGGTTTAAAGAAATTATAGATGTCTTTTTCCCCACAATTAATCATATTAGCAGTCTAAGTAAAACCTTCTACATGCTTTCTGAAGTTATTGATTTTCCTTGTAAAAAATCTATCTCACTGTATCATAAAGTCATTAGCAGGTAAGGTTATGCCTCACAAATTATGTGCGGGCAGAATTTACTGGTGATGTAAGAGAATCAGAACTCCTTGCCTATTCGCTCAACTAATTGTTGCTACTGTGTGCATTTTAGTGCATGCAGTTTCTGCAAAACAGTTTTTAATGAAGCCATTAGTCTTTTTCTTATATTATTCCCCTAATTCCCTTCTATATTCTTTAAAACCCTAATCAGCAAAATCATTTACAAAATCACTTTATAAAGTAAAACAAGTTAACTGCTATGTGGTATCAATGGACTTAAGCATTATACCTTTAATAAGTGTATACTGCACTATTCAAAGGGAGTCAACTCCATATATTTGTTCAGTAAATAATAATAATGGTCTTAATAAGGTATTATGCATATTTGATGAGCCTTTAATGTAAAGCATATTTCCTAATATAGAAAATATACCAAAACCCATCTTTCAGTACTAGTAATTATCTTCCCTAAAATCTTTTAAGAACAGGAGCTTCCAAGTGAATGCTAATGAATTATACATCAATGAATTCTTTAAAGAGAATTCCACACATCCAAAATAGTTAATATGGAATATGAAATAGACATGTAAATTAACTGTGGTAAGGCATTAAGAGTATATAAATGCTGGCCAAAATGGTTAAGCATCCCCAATGAAAGGGGATAACTGCAATTCAACAGATTTAAATTCTAGGCCCAGGGGTAACAAAAATGTAAATCAAAATAGGATGAGTCTAGCTAAAATTTTCAGAGCAATCATTGTTTCTGTAGAATGACACTATACATATAGTACTACTAGGACCCGGTGCTATTATCAACAAAGTAATACAAGTCGAGAGACAATGTAAAACACACATCTTCACTTTATTTTTTAAATAACACAAAATGCTTGTAATCTTAGGTACTGCACTTTCATGTCAGTAATATTGTAACTTCAATTTGGCTTAAAATATTCCAGTGGGAAATTTTCTATGAATATTTAAGCATTCATTATATATGTTGACTCTAAATTCCTCCTCTACACCCTGAAATTCTAAATGATTCAAGCTGAAAATGTGTAAACCCAAATATTGCGTGTGAATATTTTCATATATGTGGATCTCATTATATTCGGTTAGACAAAATGTTCATTTGGGTTCNATATATGTTGACTCTAAATTCCTCCTCTACACCCTGAAATTCTAAATGATTCAAGCTGAAAATGTGTAAACCCAAATATTGCGTGTGAATATTTTCATATATGTGGATCTCATTATATTCGGTTAGACAAAATGTTCATTTGGGTTCCCACTATGCCAAAGCCTTTGACTGTGTGGATCACAATAAACTGTGGAAAATTCTGAGAGAGATGGGAATACCAGACCACCTGACCTGCCTCTTGAGAAACCTATATGAAGGTCAGGACTGGAAAAGTTCAGTTTTCATTCCAACCCCAAAGAAAAGTAATGCCAAAGAATGTTCAAACTACCACAGAATTGCACTCATTTCACACCCTAGCAAAATAGTGCTCAAAATGCTCCAATCCAGGCTTCAACAGTATGTGAACCATGAACTTCTGGTTTCAAACTGGATTTGGAAAAGGCAGAGGAACAAGACCTCAAATTAGCAGCACTAGGACCATCAAAAATCCAAGAGAGTTCCAGAAAATCATCTGCTTCTTCTTCGTTGACTATACCAAAGCCGTTGACTGTGTGGATCACAACAAACTGTGGAAAATTCTTAAAGAGATGGGACTACAAGACCACCTGACCTCTCTCCTGAGATATCCATATGCAGATCAAGAAGCAACAGGTAGAACCGGACATGGAATCGACTGGTTCCAAATGGGGAAGGAGTACGTCAAGGTTGTATTTTATCATCCTGCTTATATAACTTACATGCAGAGTACATCATGCAAAATGCCAGGCAGGATGCAGCACAAGATGGAATCAAGATTTCCGGGAGAAATATCAATAACCTCAGATACACAGATGACATCACCGTTATGGCAGAAAGTGAAGAAGAACTAAAGAGCCTCTTGATGAAAGCGAAAGAGAAGAGTGAAAAAGTTGCCTTAAAACTCAACATTCAAAAAACAATATCATGGCATCCAGTTCCATCACTTCATGGAAAATAGATAGGGAAACATTGGAAACAGTGACAGACTTTATTTTTTTGCCCTCCAAAATCACTGCAGATGGTGACTTCGGCCATAAAATTAAAAGATGATTACTCCTTGGAAGTAAAGCAATGGCAAACAGTATATTAAAAAGCAGAGACATTATTTTGCCAACAAAGGCCCGTCTAGTCAAAGGTATGGTTTTTCCAGTAGTCATGTATGGATGTGAGAGTTGGAGTATAAAGAAAGCTGAGCACCGAAGAATTGATGCTTTTGAACTGTGGTGTTGGAGAAGACTCTTGAGAGTCCCTTGGACTGCAAGGAGATCCAACAGGTCCATCCTAAAGGAGATCAGTTCTGAGTATTTATTGGAAGGACCGATGCTGAAGCTGAAACTCCAATACTTTGGCCACCTGATGTGAATAACAGACTCACTGGTAAAGACCCTGATGCTGGGAAAGATTGAAGGCTGGAGGAGAAGGGGACGACAGAGATTGAGATGGTTGGATGGCATCACTGACTTGATGGACATGGGTTTTGGTGAACTCCAGGAGTTGGTGATGGACAGGGAAGCCTGGTGTGCTGCCATCCATGGGGTCACAAAGAGTTGGACACGACTTAGTGACTAAGCAACAACAAGAACAACGGTTCAGTAGTATTCCGTTGTGTTGCTATGCCACAATTTTTCATCCATTCATCAGTTCCTTCATTCATCATTGCCATTTCTTTCTCCAGGCGATCTTCTCAACCCTGGTATAGAACTTGGGTCTCCCAAATTGCAGGCAGACTCTTTACTGTCTGAATCACCAGGGAATCCCTTATTCATCAGTTAATGGACATTTACATTGTTTCCTCTTTTTTTTGTAATTCTTATGAATAATGCTGCTGTGAATATTCACGCCCAAGATTCTGTGTAACATGATTTCAATTCTAGTGGATATATATCCAGGAGTGAAATTGTAGGTAACATAACTGTATTTTTAATGTTCTATGGAATGGCCAAACTATTTTCTACAGGAGCTGCATTGTTTAATACTCACATCAGCAAAGTATGAGGCATCCAGTCATCTCAAACATCTACAATTTTTCACTGTATTCACTATACCCACACTAATAATGAAAACATGAACAAACTTAGAAACAGTTTTGCTAAGTGAAAGCACTCAGGAACGAGGGTGACACTTTTTTTATAGGAAATAATCAGAATAGATTAATCCATACAGACCATAAATTAGTATTTCTCAG
Source organism: Neotragus pygmaeus (assembly GCA_006410875.1). Lineage (NCBI taxonomy): Eukaryota > Metazoa > Chordata > Mammalia > Artiodactyla > Bovidae > Neotragus > Neotragus pygmaeus. The sequence continues at coordinate 550,347 of SJYV01011040.1, read as the reverse complement.
AGATAGGAGGGCATGAGTGACAATATTTATAGCGTTTCTTTTGGGATAATAAAAATATTCTGGAATTGAAAACGGTTGATGATTGCATAACTNGAGAAGAAGGGACAACAGAGGATGAGATAGCTGGATGGTATCACCTACTCGATGGACGTGAGTCTGAGTGAACTCTGGGAGTTGGTGATGGACAGGGAGGCCTGGTGTGCTGTGATTCATGGGGTCGCAAAGAGTCAGACATGACTGAGTGACTGAACTGAACTGAATTGAAAACATAGAAAAAATCATGCATCCAAAGTGGAACAAATAAAAGTAAAAAAAAAAAAAAGACTTCCTTTCTCATTTCCTGCGCTTTTGTAAGGAAAAAAATGAGATACAAAAGGAATATAGCAAGCTTTTTGTCATGGTGACAATACTTCTGAGTTTTAAAAACTCATAATGGAGGAGTTACTTGCTCCATATTCTCATTGTAATCTTGAGATGAGGGATGGTGAGCCCTCATCAAGGGAGTGGACCCAAGGCAGATGCACCCTTTACAGCAAGATCATTCAGAAATAGGGCAGCAAACTATCCCTCGTGTCCACATAGTATGTAATATGACTTCAAGTAGAGAAAACTCCTCCATTTTTCCTGACACTGCAAAGATCTTTGTGACCCCGCAGGAGGCACTGGACAGAGTTTCACGGTGGCTCGATGGAGAACATGATCAAGACTCATAAGTGACCATATTTCTAGTAAGATAAAAGGGAACCAACTTTTATATCTTATATCAGAGTTGCATACACCTTGACCAAGTCTGAAGAGAGATCAGACTGCGTAATGTGCATCTCAATGCTGATTTATTTTCTAATATTCAAGCTAAATACTTAACACAGCATTAAAAGTCATTATATGAACGCCATCAGAATAAAGAATGACCTTTTGATCAAGGGCCTTGTTATGACTAGAGCATCCAGAAGCAGGGCACTCTCAGATATGAAAACCAAGGCATTTGTATTAAAAAGTCTTTTTTATTTAAATGTTCGCATTTTGAGGATAGGTTGATGTGAAAAAATTAAACTTAACCTTTCAGTTTTCCACCTTCCATCCTCATCACTAGACAATAAATTTGGTGATTTGAAAGAAGATTGGCAAACCTTCCTTTATCTCCTTAGCTATCACCTAAGGGAAGAGCAGGGAATAAGATGAAGTCTGAAAATCTGAGACTATTTCCAAAAGATAGTGGCTTACTTTACTGTTAAGCTTATGATTCTGAACTAAACCTACTCTTCTCTAACACTTACATTTTACTAGGTTGGAGTTAACTATAGGTATGTTTTTCTAACTTCTTGTTCATAAGCTCATATCAGTAGCTTAAAATTGGCCACAATTCTTTAGGAACGCAGATAGTGTTTTGGACAAGAGAAAGATTTTACACAGAATATTTCAAAAGCTGGTCACTTAACCAAAACGTATTAAGTAATCCAAAGACGCAAGGGATTAACCCAATAATATCTTACTGAAAATCTGTTTTTTGTTTCCTGTTTGCTTCTTCAACTCATGAAGAAAATTAAAGCAATTTTAACAAATAAAGCTGTATTTTCACTGTCCATCTAAGTGTACTCTAGATAAATTTCACATTTGAGGAGTTAAAACTAAGCAAACAGCAACTCCTACGGAAAAGTTTTTCTGAACCAAGAGGATGCTGTACAATTACTGGGTAATGTAAAAAACTAAACAGAGGGAAAAATAATGCAATCACAAACAAGTGACAGCCTCAACACTACTATATCTGTATAAAAGAGGATTTTTTTTATTTGTGTACATAGTTATAAAAGCCAATAAATATGTATTTACATAGAATAAATTTACTTGTTTCTTAGAGTAAAAATGATTATGTTTTTAATTTATTTCCTGATATTAAAACTCATCACCACTGTCAAATTTTCAAATGTGTTTCCCTGTCATTCCCATTATGAATAAGATAACTTTCAATAGTTTTGAATAATTGTATATCAAAGTTTATATATATATTTCATATTAATATCAACATAATCAAGATGGACAGCCATAGCTGAACATTAGATAAAGATGTGAAATAATATTCCATTGGATACTTGCAATTTTCTTCAACCATGAGAAGGAAGGAAATTCAACCATTTGAGACAACATGGATGTACCTGGGGGATATTATGCTAAGTGACACAAATCAGACAAATATCATATTATTTCACTTACAGGAAATATTAAAAAAAGAACAAACACAAAAAAAGGAACAGGGTTTCATATTGAAAAAGCAAACAGTTTGTTGCTAGAGGGAATGGAGGTATGGAATGTGTGAGAAAGGGGAGGAAAATAAAGATGGGCAAACTTCCAGTTACAAAGTAAATGAGCCATGTGGATAAAATGGACGGCAGGGGGAAGACAGTCTATAATAATGCAATATCTTTGTATGGTGCTCTGTCAAAGATCAGCTGACTATGCTAATGTGGGTCTATTTCTGGCTCTCTATTCTGTTCTACTGATCTATATGTGGATTCTTTCGCCAATACCACACTGTATTGCTTAATTATTTGTTGTCTTTTAAAATATATTTATTTTTAACTGGACGATAATTGCTTTACAATATCGTGTTGGTTTCTGCCACATGTCAACATGAATCAGTCAATCAATCAGTCAAGGAATACAATTATTACCTTCCTCTTAAACCTCCCTCCCAACCCTATCTCACCCCTCTAGGATATCACAGAGCAGTGGTTTGAGCTCCCTGCATCATATAGCAAAATATTACATCTTGAAGTCAGGTCGTATCAGTCATCCAACTTTGGTCCTCTACCCTAATCCTGAACTGTCATACCAAGTCTGCCCCTTCATGTTAACTTCAGGAACAGTTTAGAGATATTCTCAAAGTAACTTGCTGGAACTTTTGTTGAGATTGCATTGAATCTATTAATCAAGTTGAAAATAATTAACGTCTTGATAATACTGAGACTCTTTATCAGTGAATATGAAATATTTATCTATAGAGCTCTTTGATTTATCAGAGTATTGTAGTTTTCTTAATATAGATCTTATACTTATTTTGTTATATATCCACTGAAATATTTATCTTGAATGTGGTAATGTAAACTGTATTGTGTTTTTAATTTCAAATTATACTTCTTCAATCCTGATACATAGGAAAACAATTGACTTTTGCCTATTAATCTTACGTACTACAGTGCTGCTACAAAACTTTTTAGTCACAAGGAGGTTTTTTGGTCAATACTTTTGGAACTTTCACATAGATGAATATGTCATCTATAAACAATAACAACTTTATGTCTTTCTTCCCAAACTATATTCCTTTTATTTCCTTTTCTTCTCCTGTTGCATTAGCTGAAACACTACATTGGTTAAAACTTCCAGTACAATATTAAAGAGAACATGGAAGAATGCCTTGTACCTTAGATCCTGGGGGGGAAGCTTCTAGTCTCAACATTAAAATAATGCTAGCTATAGGTTTTTGTAGCTGTTCTTCACTAGGTTGAGGAAATTTTCTTCTATTCATAGTTTACTGAGAATTTCTATCATGAATGAGTGTTGAATTTTGTCAGATGCTTTTTCTTCAGCTACTGATGTGAAAATGTGATTTTCTTTTTAAGTCTGTTGATGTGATGGATTACAGTAATTGATTTTAAACGTTGAATCACCCTTGAATATCTGGGCTAAATCCCACTTGGTCATGGTGTATAATTCTTTTTATACATAGTTGGATTCTATTTGATAAGAGTTGTTGAGAAGTTTTGCACCTGTATTTCAATGTACATTTTGTGAATATTCAGGAACATATTTTTCTTCTGTTTGTAGGATAATAAGATAGTAACAAATTATAAACATAAACATGCATAGAAAATGAGGCTTTTGTCTACTTACAGAATATTTGCCATAAATATTCCACTGATGCATTTTTAATACACATTGGATTTATAATATTTCAAGTAAATTGTGTTTTTATAAAATATAAAGACACATATGACATAGTGCCTATAATAATCTTTTATGTTCTACTATATTATATGATAACAAAATAATATAATGCATAATATGTAAAAACACAATGATGGATGAAGATATGTAACATTTTACAGGAGGCAGTGACCAAAACAATCCCAAAGGAATAGAAATGCAAAAAGGCAGAATGGTTGTCTGAGGAGGCCTTACAACAGTTGAAGAAAGAGGAGCAAAGGCAAGGGAGAAAAGGAAAGATATACCCAACTGAATGCAGCATTCCAGAGAAGAGCGAGGAGACATAAAAAGATGCTTGTAAATGAACAATGTAAAAAAAAAAAAAAGGAGGAAAACCATGGAATGGGAAAGACTAGAAATCTCTTCAAGAGAACTGATGACATCAAGGGAACATTTCATTCAATGACAGGCATGATATGGAACAGAAAGGAAACCCAATCCATTATACTTGCCTGGGAAATCCCATGGACCGAGGAGCCGGGCAGACGACAGTCCATGCGGTCGCAAAAGGTCAGACACGACTGAAAGACTTCACAGCACCATGGAACTTGACTGGTTCAGAGTGGGGAAAATTGAGAAAAGATAATGACAAGGCTATATATTGTCACTCTGTTTGTGTAACTCCTATGCAGTGTTCAGTTCAGTCACTCAGTGGTGTCCCACTCTTAGTGACCCCATGGNGGATCTCCTTGCAGTCCCAGGGACTCTCAAGAGTCTTCTCCAACACCACAGTTCAAAAGCATCAATTCTTCAGCACTCAGCTTCTATTGTAAACTATTACGTATTGCTCAGAGGATATCCTTATATGTATATCTGTATAAATTTATTCAAATATCACTCTGAGAAAAAGTTTAAAGAACTGGAATGCTCAGGGAAAATATCTGTAATTTAAATACGTACAGCTGATTGCAATAGGTTGAAACTATTTTTCCCAAGTAAGACATGACAATGCTCTATTCTAATACACCTCCAAAATTGTTTATTTTAAAATTCCATGTCCGTTGAAAGCTATTCAATTTAAGTCACAATTTTAAATATAAAAAATAAAGGAACCAACGGCAGATATTTTTTCTTTTGCATGTTCAAATAGGTATTGACTGTTCACTTTCTTTATCTGGGCTGCATTATGAAAAGTGTATGAGAGTTATTTAAGAAATACACATAGGTGGACATAGACTGCTTCTGGAGTAATTTGCTGCTATTATAAATTTGTAGTCATAGTTATCCTTGTATCTAACTTTTTATGTAATTTTCAGTTTTGACATTAAGGGTGAACTCCTAAAGGTAATATTTTTGGTTAAATGGTGTATGCTTTGAAAATAACTCTGATAAGGGTAAATATATACACATATATTATCATGATCCTATTTCTCCTCCACAAAATTTGATCCATTCACACATTTATTAGTAGAATATGTTACAGTTTTGCCTATATCCTTGTCAAACACTTATTCTAAACTTACCACCACTTAAACTTTTCTTACACATGGTAACATTTATAATTATTACATGGGTTTTAATAAAGTTATTTATATGATATTAATTTTGACATCAATGTTTAATTGAAATGCTTTCATTCTCCATGTTTTTATTCATTCTTAAATCTGATACATTCAAAATGTGAAAAGTGTTTAGAAAACTCAACTGTTTTTATTCTAATTTTCCACTGCAATTAACGATATATGTTTATACACTGAGACTGAATAAACTTTTCCATTACATAATGAACATTTTTTTCAGTAAAAAAAAAATAATTTTCAGCTACACTATTACATTCTATTGCATATTTTATATTGACACTAAAATATCTGCTCATTTTATGCTTACATTTTCCGGGCTTACCTTTGCTTATATTGAGTAATTTGTAATATAAGAGCATCTGAGTACAGTTTTCAGACTAAAAGATCTCATTAATCTTTATTTCATTATAGCTTGGTTGATTACTATTTTGTAAGCTGATTTTTGCTTCTTCCTTTGTTTTCTTACTATTGCTACATATTCAGTCTTACTCTTGAAAATTTAGAGTACATTTCTACCTATGATATAATTAATTAATTTAAGTATTTTCACATGAAACTTAGTATGATTTTCAAATAATCCTGAATCTTTCATTTTGATTAATTCATAAGAGTTTGAATATGTTCTTTAGGGAGTCTTATCTCTTTCACCCATTTATGAGAGGTACATATGATTTTTTAGAAGTATCTGAATATGTATTATATTATCTGTATTATATTATCAATTCAGTTCAGTCACTCAGTCATATCCCACTCTTTGTGACCCCACGAACTGCAGCAGGCCAGGCCTCCCTGTCCATCACCAACTCCCGGATTTTACTCAAACTCATGTCCATTGAATATTATATTATATTCATATATAAATTGCATATTACTTAATATACAATCATTATATAACCATTGCTAACTCTCAAACTCTATGGCTATTTTATTTCACTTTGTTATCTAATATTTACTGGGAGAAATCTACATTTAGAGTAATATAATTGCTTTGTAATCTAGCTCTTTTTTTCCTAACAGATTTGATTAAATTAAATTACCAGGCCTATCTACACAATGGTTATATTTCTTTATTTTTCCTGAAAATAATGACAGCTTACTTAATGAGCTTTTCTATGTATTTACTACTAAAGACTTTTTCTCTATTAAATTATTTAATCATACTAACAATTGTGGAAAGTAAATAAGTGGTTTACTCACTAAGTCTGTATGACTCTTCCAACCCCATGGACTGGTCAGCCAGGCCCCTCTGTCCATGGGACTTCCTAGACAAGAATACTGGAGTAGTTTGCGATTTCATTCTCCAGGGAATCTTCCTGAAGCAGGGATCTAAACCAGGTCTCCTGCACTGCAGGCAGATTCGTTACCGACTGAGCTACCAGGGTAGCCCATTAAGTAAATAATAGTATATTTATTTTCAAGTGAAAATAATAATAATGGCATGGAAAGCTGAAGGCATGTGGGTGGATCAAAGCTCACTTAATAGGTAAACATGTCTGAATATGACCCCAAGTACCAAGCTCCCTGGGCTTCCCAGGTGGCTCAGTTGTAAAGAATCCACAAGCAATACAGGAGCCGCAGGAGCTATGGGTTTGATCCCTGGATGGGGAAGATCCCCTGGAAGAGGAAATAGGAACCCGCTCCAGTACTCTTGCCTGGAGAATTCCATGGACTGAAGAGATGCCTGGGTTACATATAGTCATAGGGTTGCAGAGCCTCAGACACGACTGAAGTGATTGAACACACATGCATGCGGTCTTTTCCCAGTACATGTGCTTTCCAGGTTGTGTGATTATTATTTTTCAGGATAGAAGGAGGATATGTGAATGGTCAGTCGAGAAATTCTGATTGTGTAAAATTCTTCCAGTTTAAGTAAACTGATCAATTAGCAAAAAGTCAGGTTAGAAAGAAGTGCTTTCAGGTCCTCCTTTGTTTCTACTTGTGCTTTCTTAGACACAGAGTAGGTAGTTTTTATTTTGATCAATCTGCAACAGTTGAGAAAACTTAAATTGTATGTCCAGCCTATAGTGTAATCTCTCTTTAAGTTTCTCTCCCACTCCCAAGTAAGGCGGTCTTATTTCCTAGGCCCTGTCTAGCATAATAGCTTTTGATATCTTTAAACAGATAGGGGTGTGTGTGTGGGTGTATGTGTGTGTGTGTGTGTGTTAATTTTTTGGTTTTGTCTCATGTTGGGAGGTAATTTATGGTTCCTTCATATTTTATGAAATATGCATATCTTATGAATAAGAAGATACTATTAGTAATTGCTCCTTTTTCTCTGGACAATATTTGCTAAGATGCATATATAATTTAGACACCCTTGGAAGTTAGAGATAAAATTTTCTGAGGCAAAAGGCAGTATGGTTGTCCCTCAGTGTAAAAGAGTAGGGTTTCCTAGGCTTGAGATTCTTTAAAAATGGGACAAATCCACTGTGTGTGCAATATCTACCTGATATCTCTGCATTGCCATTAGGGAGGGTGAACGGCAAGAAGAACCAGCGTAAATCTGATGCTGATGTGTCATGCCGTATCATGAGCTGAACTATCTATTGTTTGTGAACGAGGTATCTTATGTCCTCTGCCAGTACCCTTGAAAGTGTGGAAGGCTGACTTTTAACCTTGCAAATAGGGTAAAATCTTAGATGCTTCACAGATTTTGATACATAATACAAAATTTATCTTTAACTAGCTGCCTCATAATTATCGGAAAGAGTACAAACCAAATACTTTCTTAATTATTATTACTTTTTTTTTTCTAAAATTGCACCCACGGAAAAAAAAGGTTGTTTTAATAAGATGAAGTAGAAAATTCAAATTTAAGAAGCATTTTAGACATTGTGGGAACTATTCTACAAATAATCTGATGATAGTGTGCAGAAAAAAGATGGATGTGAAATACCAGCTACCACAGATGTATCCCAACCTTAAGGAATCAACAAAAGATAAAGATAAATGGCGGGGTGGGGGGAAACAGTATCAGTACAATGTTAGCGAATAGGGCCGGCTTTATAATATGAAAAACAAAAGAATATCTGCAAAATATGGTGTTGGTGGGCTCAGTTCAAAGGAACTCACCAGTGACTAATAAATTGTCCTTTTATTACTAAGGAGTTCCGTAAAATCAAGAAGTAGTCAAGAGCATCCTGGCAGAACGTCACGCATGGGGTTGCTTTGAATGAAGAGGTGGAAGAAAGAACAGTTGTGCCGCTCACTTGGAACCACATCTGCCCTTGCTAGGCAGTGGCATCTGAACCTGAAGCCTTTTGATAAAAAGGCTCATCCTACCAAGAAAGTCTGCAGCTAGTAGGAGTTTTTCTGGTTTGTTTTTGTTTTGTTTTCCCCCTGAAATGACTTCCCACTGAAATATTTCTCGCCCCAGCCTCATGAGGCTCCCAAAGCCTTTTGGCTTGAGTTCTTACCTCTTAGCAACCCCTGCTTTATTTTCATACGCTTAGCCTATGGCCCAAGCCATTTACAAATCAGAAAAATGCCTCCATATTAAAAACAATTATGAATTTGAGACTCACCTGAATGGGCTTTCTTCTCTTTGTAAATCTGGTCACAAAATCCAGGACTGCCTTATATTATATATAATATATTATATTATATATTATATTCCAAGTTTTGTCTCAAATTTATAGACTCTTGCTTTAGCTTCTCTGAAAATACAAGCATGATAGAAAAGTCAAGTAAAATACACAAAAGAAAGGCAATGCAAACAAACAAGCATTAGNGACTGCCTTATATTATATATAATATATTATATTATATATTATATTCCAAGTTTTGTCTCAAATTTATAGACTCTTGCTTTAGCTTCTCTGAAAATACAAGCATGATAGAAAAGTCAAGTAAAATACACAAAAGAAAGGCAATGCAAACAAACAAGCATTAGCAAATATTAAAAATTTTTCTAAAGTCCTAGTGATTACAACAGCTATCTCTCAATATCTGTACAAAACAAACATATAGCTAAATGAAGCAATATACTGAATAGAATACCAAATACTAAAATAGACATAAACACATTAACTAAAGCAATTTAAAGAAAATAATTACTTCCTTAGAATTTTTTTTTACAACGAAAAAAGTAGAAAACTTCAAAATTAATATGGCAACATTTTAAAATATTATTGTAATGAGGAACATTTGGAAAAAACATTAAAATGAAGCCATAGAAGTAGAATGATTAAATCTAACAGAACTTTTAATTTAAAAAAAATCATTCAAGAGAAAAGTCATTTATTCTACATAGAACCTAATAGTTTTAATAAATTAGGAAAAATGAAGAGCTTGGACATAACAAAATAGAAAATATTTTTAAAGCAAAAATAGACTTCAAATATGAAAAAAATATCATAAATAAATTCAATACTGAAATGGGAGTTTTGAAGAAATAATGACAATATCTCCTAGAGACAAAAGGCTAATCTCTTCAAACTTGTCTTATATAAATCAATTTAAAAAAAGGAAAAATTGGGGGAAAGATATCAATAGCTTGACACAATAATATGAAATAAAACAAAATTAAACAAAATGGAATAAAGTCTCCCAAACATTTGAAAATATTGAGAAAAATTTTTCTTGAAAAATAACTTGAAAAATACACATAACTTGAAAAATATGAGAAATAAAATTGAAATTGTTATGTTTTACCCATTGGAGTAAAATAAAACTTGTGTATATTTGGTAAAAACAAAAGATTTGAAAAAATTAGACACAAGTATTCTTTTTGCTATCATTGTTAATCAATGCAAATATTTCAGAAACTGATATAGGTGTAAATGTACCAGTTACACTAGCAATCCAACTCTCTAAGAAGCTACAGTACTTTGCCATGATACAAATGGAAGGATATTTACCATAGCATTATTTTCAATATCATCAATCTATAAATAAAAATAAATTATCTACTTAGGGTAATTAAAATTAATTTTGGTACAGTTTTAAATTGAAATACTGTGTATTCTTTAAGGCAAATGACTCATAACTATTTCTCCTGACTTGGAAATGTCACTAAAATACATTGTTAACTAGAAAGAAGGTGGCACAATAATACATAGAGCATTTTGTTTTGAAATAATATACACATCTCTGATTGAAAACATTGGTAAGTTAATAAGGGAAATGTAGCTTTCATTCTATTTTTTTGTTGTTGTTTTAGTGTAAATTGTTTTATTTCATTTCCACTTTTTACTATTTGCTCCTATTAATTTAAAAATAAGCAGGAAAGTGTACATTTAATATAGACTACATTACATTCAAATTGTTTAATTTAAATATATTTAATGTTATATTACTAAGTAATTTCAGGCTCAGAATAAGGACTAATAAAATGTTGAAATTAATTTACTTTCCAGAGCTGAGTAATATTTACTCAGAATTTTCAAATATGCAAAGATAAAGAAAATATGTACATAGGAGATTTTCAGAGACTCTAGGTTTTTCTTCATAAAGAATATGAAAAAGACACATTCCCCAGTCTTCACTGCAGCACTATTTACAATAGCTAGGACACAGAAGCAACCTATATGTCCATCAATGCATGAACGGATAAAGAAATTTGGTACATGTATACAATGGAATATTACTCAGCCATTAAAAGGAACACATTTGGGTCAGTTCTAAGGAGGTGGGTGAACCTAGAGCCTATTATACAGAGTGATGTAACTCAGAAAGAGATAAACAAGTATCATGTATTAACACATATATATGGAATCTAGAAGGCTGGTACTAATGAGCCTATCTGCTGGGCAGCAATGGAGAGGTAGACATAGAGAAGAGACACAGTGGGGGAAGCAGAAGGGACAGATTGAGAGAGTAACATAAAAACATATATATTGCCATATGTAAAATCAGACAGCCAGTGGAAATTTACTCCAAGCCACAGGAAGCTCAACTCTGGTGCTGTTGACAACATAGAGGGGTGGGATGTATGGAGATTGGAGGGAGGCTCAAGAAGGAAGGGTCATATGTATAACTATGGCTGATATATGGCAGAAAGCAACACAGCCCTGTATAGCAATTATCCTCTAATTACATATAAATAAATTTAAATTTTAAATTATAAAAAGAACATGTACCAGTTTTATATTAGGTAAAAATAAATGAAAATAGAACTATAAGGACCTGAAAAATATAGAAACTATATATGTTACTGATTATGAAGAAAATAAAGTGACAACAATTGACAAAGGTAATAGCACATCATAAAGAAGAGGAGATTACACAATTTAAATCTTGAGATCATGTCCCTTTACTTTACCCTCTTCAATGAGGAAAACAATCTATACATGCAGAAATGATGAATAGGTTTGAAATACAACCTATCTGAATAGTTTCTGGTTCTTGGAAATGAGGTGATAAATGATTCAAAGTTGGGGACAAGTAAGCTAAAGTAAAGTAAGAATCCTTATCAAAATTTCTGTATAGTGTCTTGAATTTAGCTTTAAGATGGCTAATCTCATGAAGTAAGACAGTTTCAAAACCTTGCCTTCAATTTACTGTTAACGGCTAGAATAGCATGACTTTTAGTATTTTTTTCCCCTCCAACAGCAAAAAAGCAAGAGAGTTCCAGAAATACATCTATTTCTGCTTTATTGACTATGCCAAAGCCTTTGACTGTGTGGATCACAATAAACTGCGGAAAATTATGAAAGAGATGGAAATACCAGACCACCTGACCTGCCTCTTGAGAGGTCTGTATGCAGGTCAGGAAGCAACAGTTAGAACTGGACATGGAACAACAGACTGGTTCCAAATAGGAAAAGGAGTACGTCAAGGCTGTATATTGTCANGGTCTCTTTATGATGGGTCACTGACAGGTGTGAGTAAAGGTTAAAATCCAGCCTATATTTGGCTTGCCATGCTGTGCACCCCGAGAAAGAGCTGTATCCACCCAAAGGGACAATGGTTTCTAGTTTATACAAAGGCATCTTATAGGTTGACAGTAACCCTGTATACCACTGTCAGATGGTAGTTTTCCTTCAAAAATTCGTTCTGCTGCTTAAAGGCTATGTGATTTTCTGATATGTAGTTAGTTCCTTTGGACCTTGCTTTCTTCCTCTACTGAAAGGAAACAACATTACTTTATAGGATTATTATGAAGATTGATATGATATGTATAAGTATTTAGAACATAAAGTGCTCAAAAATTTTCTCAGTCATGATTAAGTAATGTGGTAGCACCTTCAACATAGTAAATTTTGGTATCGTTTTCACATTCATTTAACTCTGCCAACTTTATATCAGGACAAAGAGATAAAAGACAGTTCCTGCCTAAAGAAAGTGAAAGTGCTAGTTTCTCAGTTCTGTCTGACTCTTTTCACCCTCCATGGACTGTATCCTATNGTAAATTTTGGTATCGTTTTCACATTCATTTAACTCTGCCAACTTTATATCAGGACAAAGAGATAAAAGACAGTTCCTGCCTAAAGAAAGTGAAAGTGCTAGTTTCTCAGTTCTGTCTGACTCTTTTCACCCTCCATGGACTGTATCCTATCAGGCTTCTCTGTCCATGGAATTCTCCAGGCAAGAATACTGGAGTGGGTTGCCATTCCCTTCTCCAGGGGTTCTTTCTGACCCAGGGATCAAACCTGGGTTTCCTGCATTGCAGGCACATTCTTTTACCACCGAGCCAACTGAGTAGAGATCAGTAGTTCCAAGGGCTTTTAAAATTAGCTTGCTATCACATTATAGCTTAGGATCTGACTGAGAGTTCAGTTCAACTAGTGATTATCGCAGTTTTTAATTATATCTTTCATCCTTTCTGATTTTATCCTATGTAGAATTTCTATGATCTGTTGCTATTCAGATACCATGTTGTTCCTCTTTAGCATAATGTTTAGGAGGAGATATTTTCCATAATGTCACTATATGTATTTTCAAACATGTTAATTAAACAATTTCTCAGTAGGTATTATCACCCCTATTTTACAGATGTAGAAACTAAAGCTCATAAGTAAAGTAACTGGCTCATGGCTACTTGGATGTTTTTAAAATGTGCGTTTTCTTACTGCATTGTTTTGCTAAAGGCAAAATAAGGATGGTTTTGTTTGTTTCTTTTTTGCTTTAGTATGCTCTAAAACAGTAAATCTAAATTCTTAAATGAAGCTTCAGTTCAGTTCAGTCACTCAGTCGTGTCCGACTCTTTGTGACCCCATGAATTGCAGCACGCCGGGTCGCCCTGTCCATCACCAACTCCCGGAGTTCCCTCAAACTCACGTCCATCGAGTTGGTGATGCCATCCAGCCATCTCATCCTCTGTCGTCCCCTTCTCCTCCTGCCCCCAATCCAACCCAGCATCACGGTCTTTTCCAATGAGTCAACTCTCTGCATGAGGTGGCCAAAGTACTAGAGTTTCAGCTTTAGCATCATTCCTTCCAAAGAACACCCAGGACTGATCTCCTTCAGAATGGACTAGTTGGATCTCCTTGCAATCCAAGGGACTCTCAAGAGTCTTCTCCACCACCACAGTTCAAAAGCATCAATTCTCTTGTGCTCAGCTTTCTTCACAGTCCAACTCTCACATCCATACATGACCACAGGAAAAACCATAGCCTTGACTAGACGAACCTTTGTTAACAAAGTAATGTCTCTGCTTTTAAATATGCTATCTACGTTGGTCATAACTTTCCTTCCAAGGAAAAGTTTAATGATTCCTTATCGTCAGATTATTTTTTTCCTTCTTAAAGTATAAAACTATTAATATTTTGATGAGATAATTTTAAAGGTAATCTTCCTGTTTTATTTTCTCATTATACTCATCCCATCCTATGCAAATTTGGACAAAAATATAATGTTCCTTCTCTAACCTTTAATACTTCTTAACTACTACCTAGGTTATATGTATTTAGAGTCCTTATCCTGTAATTCCAGCAATAGTTAGGACTTCTTGGGTGATCTCTTCTATTTTCATGACTTTCACTAATGCTTATCTATGCCCTTGATTTCATATTTCTGTCTCCAACCCAAACTTCTCTCTTGAGTACCATATTCATATTTTTAATGAGTAGCATATTCATATTTTTAACTGCCTATAGGATATTTATATGTTCCTAGATATGACAAGCTCAACATTTCAAAGCTGAACTCATAATTTTGTCATCATAAATCTCTTCCTTCCTATATTTTCTTTTGTAGTTAGTTATATTCAGTCACCCAAATTAGAAACTTGGGAACCACCTTAGACTTCTTCTTATCTCTTATGTTCTTCAGAGGATCACTTCTCAAATTTTATTGTCTAACTTCTGAATATCTTTTTTCCTTTTGTGTCATTGATTTTTGTACTGATTCATTCATTTATTCATTCCTTCATTCATTTATTCACTCTATCATTGTTTATTGAATACCAACTTTGTAAATGACTAAATACCTTTGAACCTAGTTCTTTTCCTTTATTGTTATAGTCTTTGTGTCAGTTTAGGCCCTCATCATTTGTCTCCTGAACTATTTACTGCAGTGATCTCACCAACCCTGGTCATTATATATTCAGTATATTCTCCATGCTGTAGTTAGAGTGATTTTTCTACTAAATAAATTCAATTTTGGCACTTTTCTGCTTAAAATCTTATAGTAGTTCCAAATACCTTTCAGATTATATATGTTAGCATGCCGTAGAAGGCATTTCCAGGATGTGGTTCTTTTTTGCCTACCTCTGAAGCTCCAATGGCATCCCACTCCAGTACTCTTGCCTGGAAAATCCCATGGATGGAGGAGCCTGGAGAGCTACAGTCCATGGGGTCGCTAAGAGTCAGACATGACTGAGAAACTTCACCTTCACTTTTCACTTTCATGCACTGGAGAAGGAAATGGCAACCCACTCCAGTGTTCTTGCCTAGAGAATCCCAGGGATGGGAGAGCCTGGTGGGCTGCCATCTATGGAATTGCACAGAGCTGGACACTACTGAAGCGACTTAGCAGCAACAGCAGAAGCTCCATCTTCTATCACAGGACACACACGCTGTGCTCCAACCACACTGAAGGGCTTTCTGATCCTCTCACTTACCATGCAGTCTTAACAGTTTTAAGCCTTTGAACATATGGCTTCTTTTGCTAAGGACGTAAATCCCTTGTTCATTTGTTCATTTATTCTTCACAACTCACCTTAAAAGATATCTTCTCTTAGAATTTTTCCGGCACTCCTGATACCTTCTTCTGCATATGCCCATGGTTCTCTAACATCAGTTACCACACAGTATATGATTATCCATTTGTCCCTATTTCTCTCACTTGGTTGAGAAGCTCCTGTTGAAGACAGAGATTTTGATCAATTTATCTATCTGGTCTTTTAACTTTTAGCTACAAATATGGTCAGTTATTTGCCACTGTCTGTTCTAGATTTCATCTATTATTCTTTTATTTTGTATAAAAATCTGTGAGTTAGTATTTAATAGTTGACAGAAACTATAACTAAGAGAGTTTAGGTAATTTTCTAAGGTCACACAATTATAAAATAGTAAAAGTAGAAGGACGAAACACAGGTCACTTTGACTCCAAAGACATTTCTCTTTCCACTATGTTACACTGACATGTAACTGATAGCTATGAAAAATAGCAATAGTTACACTTTTAAAGAAAAGTATCCATAATCCAGGGCTTCCCTGGTGGCTCAGAGAGTAAAGAATCTGTCTGCAGTGCAGAAGACCTGGGTTCGATCCATGGGTCAGAAAGATCCCCTGGAGAAGGAAATGACACTCCAGTATTCCTGCTTGGGGAATCCCATGGACAGCAGAGCCTGGAGGGTTAGAGTCTGTGTCTAATTCTTTGCAAAGAGTCGAACATGACTAAGGGACTAAGCACACACACATCCATAATCCAAGGGCTTCCTAGGTAGCTCAATGGTAAAGAATCTGGCTGCCAGTGCAGGAGACACAGGAGATGTGAGTTTAATCCCTGGCTTGGGAAGATCCCCTGGAGAAGGAAATGGCAATGCACTCCAGTATTCTTGTCTGGAAAATTCCATGAAGAGAGAAGCCTGGAGGGCTGTAGTACAGGGACTCTCTGAGATGCTCACAACTTAGCAACTGAGCATGCATGCACACATCCATCCACAATCCAAGGCTTCTTCAGATTTGTACTACAGCTGAACACTCTGTAGAGGGTACCTATATTTGCATGTGTGTTTAAAGAGCAGCTGTCAGCCTTTAATGGTATATATCAGAGTGGTGTCTTCTTTGGGAAGTAGAATGATATTCTTAGCCTATTGAATTGCAGGGGTTTCCCAGGAGACCACAAGTGCATTCTGACATGAGCTTTCAGGTCCCCTGTTTTATCCTCTGGATTTGTTCTGCTCTGTTCTCTGGGAATCAAAATGTGGCTTTAGGCATCAGTGTGATATTTTCTGCATGTCGGGTATAGGAACAGTGTTGGAACAACTCTTGGCATCTTATTCCTTGAATTTCTAAATCCTCTTGACACTGGCAGGTGCTGGTTTTTGCAGTTAGCACTAATATATGAACAATTCACCAAGATACTGACTATTTAACATTGCTCCATTTGATCTTGACAGTCGCTGGTTATTTATCTGACCCATTCCTTGTTCCCAGTTATTGAGCAAATATTTATAACATACCTTCTTGTGTACTAAACCAATTAAATAAATGAGAATGTGTAACAACTCCTAGCTTACTCAAATCTATTTTTAAAAATTAATTAGCCATTGTGATTTTATAGGCAGAAGTCATTAAGAGGTCAGTTAATTCAATGCCTTATATTTTACAGATAAATTTAACTCTGTGTAGGTGAAATCACTTTCTTTAAGATCATACAGTAAGTGGCACAGGATGGACATGAATTTAAGTTTTATTTCTAGATTAGGCCTCTTTTCAGTATACCTTGCTGGCTCTCACTATATTCCGACATATCTGGTAACAACAGAGAGAAAGTCAGAATGGGGAGAAAGGCATAATGCCCTGGATTTTTGTACCTGCTCTCTTAGGATTATTTTTTCTATTTCTTTGCCCGTGGTGGATTGTTTTTTCAGGGAAATTCTTAAAGACCCTGAAATGCATCTAGTGTAGTCCATTGAGTGTTTCCTGGATATATTCCTACTTATGGCATTTCTAAGATTCTGAGAAGTTAGATAAAACTGTGAAGTATTTGAGAAAGAAAAGGAAATAGGGACTGGAGTGACAAAGAAGAGTTGTCAGTGGCAGATGTGTATTATGAAATACTGTATGAAATACTTAGGCCAGTATCTCACAGTGAACATCACAGTTCAGTTCGGTTCAGTTGAGTCGCTCAGTTGTGTCCAGCTCTTTGCGACCCCATGAACTGCAGCACACCAGGCCTCCCTGTCCATCACCAGCTCCTGGAGTTCACTCAGATTCACGTCCATTGAGTCAGTGATGCCATCCAGCCATCTCATCCTCTGTTGTCCCCTTCTCCTCCTGCCCCCAATCCCTCCCAGCATTAGAGTCTTTTCCAATGAGTCAACTCTTCGCATGAGGTGGCCAAAGTACCAAGAGCTGACTGTGGCTCAGATCATGAACTCCTTATTACCAAATTCAGACTGAAATTGAAGAAAGTAGGGAAAACCACTAGACCATTCAGGTATGACCGAAATCAAATCCCTTATGATTATACAGTGGAACTGAGAAATAGACTTAAATAAAGGACTAGATCTGATAGATAGAGTGCCTGATGAACTATGGACTGAGGTTCATGACATTGTACAGAAGATAGGGATCAAGACCATACCCATGGAAAAAAAATGCAAAAAAGCAGAATGGCTGTCTGGGGAGGCCTTACAAATAGCTGTGAAAAGAAGAGAAGTGAAAAGCAAAGGAGAATAGGACAGATATAAGCATCTGAATGTAGAGTTGCAAAGAATAGCAAGAAGAGATAAGAAAGCCTTTCTCAGGGATCGATGCAAAGAAATAGAGGAAAACAACAGATTGGGAAAGACTAGAGTATTGTAAAGTAAAATAAAGTAAAAATAAATAAATAAATAANTATAAGCATCTGAATGCAGAGTTGCAAAGAATAGCAAGAAGAGATAAGAAAGCCTTTCTCAGGGATCGATGCAAAGAAATAGAGGAAAACAGATTGGGAAAGACTAGAGTATTGTAAAGTAAAATAAAGTAAAAATAAATAAATAAATAAATAAATAAAAGAAAATTAGAGATACCAAGGGAACATTTCACACAAAGATGAGCTCGATAAAGGACAGAAATGGTATGGACATAACAGAAGCAGAAGATATTAAGAAGAGGTGGCAAGAATACACAGAAAAACTGTACAAAAAAGATCTTCATGACCAAGATAATCATGATGGTGTGATCATTCACTTAGAGCTAGACATCCTGGAAAGTGAAGTCGAGTGGGCCTTAGAAAGCGTCACTACGAATAAAGCTACTGGAGGTGATGGAATTCCAGTTGAGCTATTTCAACTCCTGAAAGATGATGCTGTGAAAGTGCTGACTCAATATGCCAGCAAATTTGGAAAACTCAGCAGTGGCCACATATCACAAGTTCTCTGTAAATAGTAGCTATTTTTACTGATTTTAATAAAATTCTACTTTGAAGCCTGATTGATTCATTTTGTCTATAGTGATGCAATATACATACTTTTTGTATTTTAACTTATTGAAATAATATAAATTAATTTGAAACAGTTTCTACATATGTATTCTGTCATTTAATCACTTACTCATCTGTCAGTTCAACTGTTTATAACTCATCTGTTTCATTTATGAGACTTTGTTAGGTAATATGATCAGACCTGAAAAGCTTATTATCTATTGCAGTGTTTAAATTTAGAGAATTTTTATAAAACCTGACAAATTCTATATTTAGTTAACATGTTAGTAGGTAAATATGGGAAATTTTTTATTTTATGTTAAAGAAATACCTTAGTCTCGAAGTAATAAGAGACTCAGCATCTCATTCATGAGGATTCCATATAAATAATGTAATAAAGCTACCCTTCTCATTACTGTTTGAGCCTTCTGAGAGTACCATACCACCTCAAGATCTAAAGGATTGTCCTTTGAAATAAGATTTTCTTCACCATTAGCGGTAAAGAAATGATCTGAAATATTTTGCTATTTCTTTATATATTTACTTTACAACACATCTTAAAAAGTAGACAATATGTCATCACTTCATGTAAATTGAAAAAGGAACAAAGTATAATCTGATTTGTTCAGTCCAGTTTCTCAGTCATGTCCAACTCTTTGCAACCCCATGAACTGCAGCACGCCAGGCCTCCCTGTTCATCAAAATTCCTGGAGTTCACTCAAACTCATGTCCATCAAGTCAGTGATGCCATCCAGCCATCTCATTCTTTGTCGTCCCTTTCTCCTCCTGCCGCCAATCCCTTCCAGCATCAGAATCTTTTCCAATGAGTTAACNAGAATGATAACAAATTTCAAGACAACAAGGACTCTTCTGGAAGGATCAAGGAGTACGGAAAAGAACTAGAAATATAATGTATTTTCAATGACAAAAAATGAAAAAAAAACCTAGTTAAAATTAAATGCTTAACAAATAGTCAAGCACTTCAGCTTAGCCGAATGAATGCTTAAAACTTTTAAAAATGTAATGCGCATCAGCTGTATGAAAACATATACTGCTGACAGGAAGGACAAGGGGGAAACAAAAGTGAATAAAATCCACATTCTGTGCTCTGGAGTGAGACACAGCAGCAAAGACACAGCAGAATAGCAGGTGATAAAGGCAAAAAGGGAGCCAGATGGCCCTGAAATTGTCTAAGCTGCTGAGTCAAGAATGTCCGGGATGAGAATGAAGGCATGTGAGCAAGTTCTAAAGCCTGAGAAAAAGCGAAGAGACCCTCTAGGCTGCAGGTGTGGGCAAAGACCCAGAGCGCTCGGCAGCAAACACTGGGGCTAAAAAACAGGAAGGCAGGAAGAACAGGGACCCACTCCAAATGGACTGACACCTGCAGCTGCCTGATGCCAAGCCCTGTGTCCTCTGAAGGCAAGGTGGCTGGTCAGGCAGACCAAACCTTCCTCTCCAAATGTAAGAAAGAAGAGCCTGCTCAGTTCTTCACATGCAGCTGTGAGCAATACCCAGTTTCCCAATTCCCAATCTTGTATCTTCATATCTGCTTACTTCAAATTACCAGCAGGAAATGAAATTTGGCCCAGGAATTCCACTCCTTGGCAGGTACTCAAGAGTTGAAAACAAATACACACACACACACACACACACAAACGTGAACATGGCTGTTCACTGCAATATTCATAATAGCCAAACAGTGGAAAAAATTTTTTAAAATTCATCATTTGACAGAAAATGAAAATGTGGTATACCCGTACAATGGATTTTTAGTCAGCCATAAGAAGGAATGAATGAATGAAGCCAGATCCCAAAGATCCTTTGATGATTCTGTGCTTAGGAACGATGTGGAACAAGAANAATCTTTTAAAATTCATCATTTGACAGAAAATGAAAATGTGGTATACCCGTACAATGGATTTTTAGTCAGCCATAAGAAGGAATGAATGAATGAAGCCAGATCCCAAAGATCCTTTGATGATTCTGTGCTTAGGAACGATGTGGAACAAGAACTATTTGGAATGTCAGAGACATAGGGACAGAATGAATATTGGCAGTGTCCACGGCTGGGGTGGGAAAGGGTAACGACTGTCTTAATGGATTCAGCATTTCTTTCGGGGTGATGAAAATGTAAGGTCTGTCTAGTCCAGGCTATGGTTTTTCCAGTAGTCATGTATGGATGTGAGAGTTGGACTGTGAAGAAAGCTGAGCACCGANCTCCTTGGAAGGAAAGTTATGACCAACCTAGATAGCATATTGAAAAGCAGAGACATTATTTTGCCAACAAAAGTCCATCTAGTCAAGGCTATGTTTTTTCCAGTAGTCATGTATGGATGTGAGAGTTGGACTGTGAAGAAAGCTGAGCACCGAAGAATTGATGCTTTTGAACTGTGGTGTTGGAGAAGACTCTTGAGAGTCCCTTGGACTGCAAGGAGATCCAACCAGTCCATTCTAAAGGAGATCAGTCCTGGGTGTTCTTTGTATGATGATAAAGCTGAAACTCCAGTACTTTGGCCACCTCATAAGAAGAGTTGACTCATTGGAAAAGACTGATAGTGGGAGGGATTGGGACAGGAAGAGAAGGGGACGACAGAGAATGAGATGGCTGGATGGCATCATCGACTCTATGGACGTGGGTTTGGGTGAACTCCGGGAGATGGTGATGGACAGGGAGGCCTGGCGTGCTGCAATTCATGGGGTTGCAAAGAGTTGGACACAACTGAGTGACTGAACTGTGCTGAATATCTAAAAACAGGTGTTTTTGTATTTGTTTTTTTCCTTCAGAAATAAGCTTCTTGGCATTTTTAGTATTCATGATTTTTTTCAAAATAGGGACACCTTGAATCAGGTACCTCCTTAAAAAATCAGAAACTATCAAATTATTTTCACGTATTACGAGTTGCCTATTTTGGTTTCCCTAATACATTATGGAGATTCATGAGGAGTTAGGGAATGATCATTGATTGACCTTTAATGAGAATTAACTTTACTTTTTTAAATTTATTTAGGAGTCATATTCAATAGAGATTACTTTGTGGCAAGTTTTAAAATAATTGACATTAATAGAGCATTTATTCTATGTCAAATATCTTACACAGGTTTCTCCAAAACTTTCTTAAATAGGTAATATTATTCTTGTTCATAAATGGGGAAATTGATCCAGAAAAGTATATTACTTGTCCAACGTAATAATGCTTAAACATAGCAAAGCCATATTCAAACCAAAGTGTTTCTAATTCTAAGGCCTAAGATCTCATGGACTCAACAACAGTGCCTTCTCCAGCAAAGCAAGTGTAGATCAGAAGGTGAATTCATTAAAACTGATCAATTGCCACTGAATATTAGGCTTATTGTTTTTTAAACTTGTATTATGGGGAAATTTTCAAGCATACACAAAAGAGAAGAAATAGTATGAATCACAAGTGCCAGTTATCACCCATTTTCAACAATATACAAAGTTATACAGGTTTAGTGTTAGATGACATTAATGAATTATGAACTTTAAGGGTTATAATAATTTCTTAATATCTTCTAATATCTAACATGCACATTTTCCTAAATTTTTGGAAAATATCTTTTTTCTTTTTCAAATTTTTATGTCTCTTATATCTTAAGTCTCCTTGAGTCTGCATTACCATTACCTACTTTTTTTTTCAAAACACTTGCTTATCAAAAAGATTGAATTGCTTTCTTATTGAATTTCCCACCTTCTTGACTTGATTTCTTATATTCTTGTGGTATATATATAGAGAGAGACATAAATATAATTTAATATTTTTATCTATCCTTCATATTTCTTACAATCTTATAGACTTGATAAATCCATGTTCAATTTTTTAGAAAGAATACTATCTATATGGTGTGCTCTTCCTACTGTATAATATCAGAAGGCACTTTAAAAATCCAATTTTGAATACATTCACTGCCTGTCAGATAGATTCGCATATTATAAATTCCTCATCAACCTTTCATCTAATAGTTTTAATGTCAATGGATGATTTTATCTAGATGCATAATGTCATTGTTTTTTGAGATATAATCCACACCCCATAAAATTCACCCTTTTAAAGTGTACACTCCAATGGTTTTTAGTATATTTGTAGGGTTGTGTAATCACCCCACTATCTAATTCTAGAACACTTCTATCATCCAAACAGAAAATCTATATCCATTTGTAGTCATTCTCAAGTATCTCCTTTCTCGATCCCCTAGCAACCACTAATTTGCTCAGTGTCTCTATGATTTTAGCTATTCTGAGTATTTCACATAAGTGGAATTGTAAAACACATGGTCTTTGTGCCTTTTTAATTTTGCATAATATTCACCCATATTGCTACATGTATCAATACTTCATTCACTTTAATGATTGATAAATATTCCATTGAAGGAATATATCACAGTTTGCTTATTTATTGGTCAGTTGATGGCAGACATTTGAGTAGTTTCTATTTTTTGTTTGTCAGTTGCTCAGTCGTGTCCAACTCTGTGAACCCATGGACTATAGCCAACCAGGTTCCTCTGAACATGGGATTCTCCAGGCAAAGATATGGAGGGAGTTTCCAGTTCTTTCTCCAGTGGATCTTCCTGACCCAGAGATAGAACCCAGGTCTCTCACATTGCAGGCAGATTTATTATCATCTGAGCCACCAAGGAAGCCCTAATTATAAATAATGCTGCTATGAATATTCATGTTCAAGTTTGTTTGTTTGTTCATTGTAATGGATTAACTCTTCAAGTCCTTTAGCTATATACCTATTAGTGGAAGAACCTAAATATAGACAGCTAATATTAAGAAAAATATATAGAGAGAAATTGATAATAATACCATAGTGAAATATGAAAGTGAAAGTCACTCAGTCATGTCTCACTCTTTGTGACCCCATGGACTATACAGTCCATGAAATTCTCCAGGCTACAATACTGAAGAGTGTAGCCTTTCCTTTCTCCAGCAGAGCTTCCCAACCCAGGAATCAAACCGGGTCTCTTGCATTGCAGGTGGATTCTTTGCCAATGGAGCTATCAGGGAAGCCTATAATTAAGTATAGGGAATTTTAACATCCCATTTACATCATCAAGATCAGAAATTTAATAAGGAAATTGTGGCCATAAATGACAGACCAGTTGGACTTAATTGAAATCTCTGGGTTTCCATACAAAAACATAAGAATACACATTCTTTTAAACTGTACATGAAACTTTCTCCAGAATAGATCATATGCTGGCCACAAAAGAAATCCAAACAAATTACAAAAGATAAAACTTAAGTCAAAACTTTTCTAACCACAATGATATGAAACTAGAAGTCAACTTTATGAAGAAAAATGAGGAAAGTACAAAGATGTGAAAATTCAACAACATGCTACCAAGAAACCAATGGGTCAATGAAGAAATCAAAGAGGAAGTTATTAAGACATATACAAATAGCAATGAAACTTTGCAAAAGTTATGGGATACAGCAAAGCTAACTCTAAGAGATAATTTTGTAGAAAAAAACCTCAAATATACAGTCTAGCTTGACGTCTGGAGTTGTTAGATTAAAAACAAGAAGAAAGTAAAATAAAACAAGTTTGCTCAGTCGTGCCCGACTCTTTGCGACTGTCACCTGTCAGGTTTCTCCCTCCATGGGATTTTCCAGGCAAGAATATTAGATGTAGAAGAACAAATAAAACCCAGAGTCAACATAATGAAGGAAATAATAAAGACCAGAGAAGGGATAAATAAAACATAAATGAAAAGAAAAACAACAGAAAAGATTTATGAAATGAAACCAAGAAATGGTTTCATAAAAGGATAAAATATTGATCAACATTTAGCCAGATTCATCAAGGAAAAAAAAAAAAAAAGAATCCAAACGTTAGGTAGTTAGAATAGGAAAAAGGAGTCCAAAATGGTGGTGGCTAAAAGGCAAAGAAAGGAAAAAAAAAGAAAGAAAATGGAACAAAAGAAAATCAGAGAACAAGAGTGAGAACCTCAGGTAAAACAAACAGCCCTCCTGGCTAGCCCAGTTTGCATAGGGCAGGCCCAGCAGGGAGGGGACAAACATATAAATGGAGGAAGCCAAGCCTGACTGAGACCTCTCCACTCCTCTGCGGCTGGCCCACCCTCACACCTCAAGGGTGTACTTTCCTTTGCTTGTGGAATAGAACTCCGAGCTGTAACCAAGCTGTAACACTGGCCTGCCATATCAAATCTTTGCTTTAGCAAGACAGAGCCAAGGAAACTAGACACTCCCAGGACGTATCTGGTGCTGTGTCTCAGATTTAACCTGGCTGAAACAACTTCAGCTTGGCCTCAGTGAAGCAGACACCAAGCACAGCAGAAGCCCAACTCGGTGAAAGCTCATGCTGTGGAAGCTGAAGGCGAAGGAAACCCAGCGCAGTGGAAGTGACAAGAAGCCCAGCATGCTGGAAACCAGGGCAACAAAGAAGGAACTCGGCAGAAAGCTCATGCAGCTCAGTCTCGGATTCCAGAAGACCTCCGGTTAGGGTAGGAGGTCCTCGCCCCTATGGCTGGAAGGACATGTGGCTAACCAAATCTAAATTCCTTTACAATCTCTTGTTTCTTGTTTCCTCGAACCCGCTGTGAACAGCAAGGGTGCAACTGAGGAACCCTGGCAGGGGCTACTCCCCGTGTGTCCTGAAGGCTCCACTATCTGCTGCGCCTTAGTAGCCCTTGCTCAAGTGGGTGAGGGTTCTCCTGTCCTTAATCTCCTTTGTGCCAAGGACCAGGCCAATGAACATTGTAGACACAGGTCATGCATTTAGCAGTTTTTCCAGCAAATTATGAAAGGGGTTCCTCGGCACGATTTTCCTACTGCTTTTTCCTCCTGTCCTTCAGTTCCTCTCTCCATCTATGTCACTGTTTAAAAAGTATTGGGCAGGCCATCGTCTTTCCATTTCTGAAAGTTGTGTTTGAACCTGTTTATCCGATTGGGACTCAAACCCACCTGGCAGGGACTCTGTGCTATGTTTAGTCACTCAGTCGTGTCCAACCGGGACTTTAACCTGATCAAAACCCATGGTGCCTGGTTTCAGGACCTAATGAAGCTCAGGTTCTTGATGTCTTATTGCAAAAAGAATTCAGTGAGATACACAGTGGTAGGTAAGAGTTAGATGTGTTCAGATTCAGAGAGACGCACACTCCATAGAGTGTGGGCCATCACAGAGGGTGTAAGCAGCGGCCATGAAATGTGGTGTGGTTAGTTTTTGTAAGCTGGGTGATTTAATATGCTAATGAGTGGGAGGATCATTCCAACAACTGGAGATCCACCCACTGCCTGGTCTTTTAATAGTGCCTTGGAACTGTCATGGCGCCTCTGGGTATGTCCTTTAGATTAACCATTGGAAACACCCTAAACGGCTCTTATGGAGGATGAAGGAAGAAATCAGTGATTCCCATTCCCTCAGGGCAATAAGAGGATAAGCTTTTTGGCTGTTTCGCTAGGTTCCCAGTCTCAGGGCACAAGCTTGGATTGCTTTACATCATGGTATCTATTCCCATTCATGGTGGACAAACTGACAATAAGTTAAGATTACAACCCCTTAATCCTATCCAGCACTAGTCACACTGGAGCCTTGGGGACACACAACTCCAGCCTGGGGATCCCAGGAGGTCTATCTGCCTTGACTTGCCTAGGGATATGGTCCTCAGGAGGTTATCACACCTCGATCTGCTCAGTAACCCACCAGTCCAGGGGTCCCTGGAGGTCGGCCTGCCTCAGCATGCCCAGGGACTCAATTTTGGGAAGGCTGACATGCCTCACCCTGCCTGGGGATTGGATCTCCAGGAGGTTGTCACACCTCAACCTGTCTGGGGATCTGCACCCTGACCTGGAGACGCCCGACTCTCAGACTGCAACAGTACTGGGTAGGAAAAGCTTCAGGAAGACTCATCCCTAATGACATCGACCCATGGAAACAGAAGGAAGCCTATGAGTTTTGGGACCATGCCCGGTCTCGTTAATAACTCAGGAGTCCAACGAGAAACCCACTGCCTTTCTGGCAAGTCTAAAAGAGGCCCTCCAAAAGTTTACTAATCTAGACTTAGACTCTTCAAAGGACAGATGATTTTAAAGGACAAATTCGTGTCCCAGTGTGCATCAGACATCAGGATAAAGTTACAACAGCTACAGCAGAAGGACACTGCTTGCTCTCAAGAGGAGATGGTCCAGACAGCCAGCAATCCCTTTTACAAAAGAGGACAGGGGTGGGAGGTCAAGGCCCAGGCAAGGGAGACAAGGAAGGAGCCAAGGCATGCCCAGAAGCTGGCAGCCCTCCAGGGAAGCCCTGTGGCAAACCCCGAGTCCTTGAAGGACAAGGCATGAGGCAAATGCCTAATCTGTAGACAAGTGGGATGTTGGGCCAGAGAGTGTCTAAACTGTTGCAAGTCTCCTAAAATGGCTTGCTACAAATGTCATCAATTGAGACATTAGGCGGCACTCTGCCTTTGGGACCTGAGAGCCTCAAGGTCAAGCACCAAGCCTTCCCTCATGATGGTTCAACAGGAGTGAAATGGCCCACTCCAGCCAGCCCACCTGTCACAGATAATCATCATGGGGTTGGAGTCAAGGGTGGAACTGGATGTGGCAGGTAGGTCCAAGAACTTCTTGGTTGACACAGGAGCTACCCAATTTGTCCTGACCTCCTGCTCCAGAGCCTTCTCCTCCCAGATTTGTACCATTTTTGGGTGCTTCAGGAAAAACAATTACAAAACATTCACCCAGGCACTCCTTTGCTACTGGGATGGACAAATATTTTCCCACCAGTTTCAGGTGGTCCCTGAGTGTCCTACCCCTTATTTGGAAGACATCTTTCCCTGTCTTCAAAATCTTGCAGCTATTGCATTCCTGATAGAAGATGCTTTAAAACTGTCTCTTGGGGGCAAACTAACTATTTTTACCAGCCACCAAGTGAAACAACTCCTGAATGGGGGAGGACATTTATGGATGTCTGATCAAAGAATCCTCAGATAGCAAACAGTGCTAATGGAAAATCCAGGCTTCACTATATCCCCTTGTGAGGTTCTTAACCCAACCATCCTCCTGCCTACCCCCAAGGGCTCTCTCCCCTTTCAGTCTTGCCTAGAAACTTCGGACCATTGGACAAAACCCTGAGAGGGATTGTCAGAAGATCCTCTGAGGAATCCTGAGGAAGTCTGTTATAATGATGGAAACAGCTTTGTCTTGGATGGAAAAAGAAGAGCTGGGATATGCTGTAGTCTCCAACTTTGAGATGATAAATAGAGGCTAACCCTTTGCCACCAGGTACTTCAGCCCGATTGGCTGAGCTCATATACCTGACTCAAGTTCTAGGGCTGGGAAAAGGGAAAAGAGTAGCCATTTACACCCACTCCAAGTTTGCCTTTCTGGTGCTACACGCACATGCTGCTATTTGGAAAGAAAGAGGGCACTTGACCACCCGGGGGTCCCCAGTCAAATATGGTGATCAAACCCTTAGGTTCTTGGAGGCAATCCACCTACCCGCTGAGGTTTCAGTCTGTCACTGTAAAGGACACCAAAAAGGGAGCACGGAAGTGGCTTGAGGGAACCAAGCAGCTGATCAGGCAGCAAAGAGGACAGCATTACCGAAAAATGACATAATAGGGGTTGCCACCTTAGTTCTGCAGATTTAATTAGCCAAAAACTCCTTCATATGCTAAAGGTGAGACTCTAAAAGCTAAGAGTAAGGCTTTCAAGACAATCGGATGAGTGATTCCAAAGGGAAGGACTCCTTTTTCTGCCTGAGAACCTCAGTGGAAGTTGGTTAACTCCTTAAAGGCCACTACTCATTTAGGGGAGAAGGCCCTCCAAAGATGACTAGAAAGGTTTTTCAGAGGAACAGGCCTCCAAATGACTATAAGGCAAGTCTCATAGTCTCCTCTTGTCCACTTGCCAATTAAACAGCCCCCAAGGAGCTCAAAGACCGCAGCTGGCCCAGCCCATCCAAAGGAGTGGGGCCAACCCAGGAGAGGACTGGCAGATGGACTTCACCCAGATGCCAGTTCTTCAAGGGTACAAATATCTACTAGTCATGATAAATACATTCACAGGATGGACTGAAGGCTTTCCCACCCAGATTGAGAAGGCTGAGGAGGTGGTAAAAAAAAAATTCCAACAAAATATACTCTTGTGGAGTGTCAACAAGGACCCTGAGAATTCTAAAGAGCCACCACGCTATGCCCTAGGGACTCACATCCTAATTAAAATCTGGTAAGGTAGATCCCTAAAGGCTCAATTCCAGCCCACATGGAAGGGCCCCTTGACCCTGTAATACTTTCTATCCCCACAGCAGTCAGGGTTCCAGGACAGGACTCCTGGATTCACTACTCATGGGTCAAGCCATGAAATAAAACAAGAGGACACTCAATATACATGTGAGCCTCTGGGAGATCTCAGATGCCTATTCAGGACTACAAATGAGTGCCATTCTAATGAACACCCCCAAAATCAATACACCTGTGAGCCCTGGGAGATCTCAGATGCCTATTCAGAACTACAAGTGAGTGCCATTCTAATGGACGTGCCAAAAATTAAGTTTCTGGAGATAAGATTGCTCAGATAGCTCTAATTAGCCAACACAGCTTGGCAGGGATTGTACTCCAAAATAGACAGGAGATAGATCTCCTGATCCCTGAATAAAGAGAAACTTTAGCCATCTTGGATGAGACATGTTGTTTCTGGGTAAACACCTCCAGCTAAGTTATGACCATCCTAGACAATATATTCAAAAGCAGAGACATTACTTTGTCCACAAAGGTCCATATAGTCAAGGCTATGGTTTTTGCTCATGTATGGATGTGAGAGTTGGACTATAAAGAAAGTTTAACTCTGGAGAATTGATGCTTTTGAACTGTGGTGTTGGAGAAGACTCCTGAGAGTCCTTTATATTGCAAGGAGATCCAGCTACTCCATCCTAAAAGAGATCAGTCATGGGCGTTCCTTGGAAAGACTGATGCTGAAGCTGAAACTCCAGCAGTTTGGCCACCTGATGCGAAGAGCTGACTCATTTGAAAAGACCCTGATGCTGGGAAAGATTGAGGGCAAGAAGAAAGGGGGACGACAGAGGATGAGATGGTTGGATGGCATCACAGATGCAACGGACATGGGTTTGGGTGGACTCTGGGAGTTGGTGATGGACAGGGAGGCCTGGCGTGCTGCAATTCATGGGGTCACAAAGAGTCAGACATGACTGAGTGAATGAACTGAACTGGAGTTAAAGAAAGTCTCACAGTACTCAAGAAAACCATTCAGATCNGGGAGTTGGTGATGGACAGGGAGGCCTGGCGTGCTGCAATTCATGGGGTCACAAAGAGTCAGACATGACTGAGTGAATGAACTGAACTGGAGTTAAAGAAAGTCTCACAGTACTCAAGAAAACCATTCAGATCCTATGGGGTCTCAAAGAACAAGCTGAAGAGAGCTCAGGGTGGCTACAATCTCTTTTGGGGGGGATCCTTTTCCTGGCGAGGGGGGAATTTAGAGTTGGCTAATGCCTCTACTAATCCCTGTTTTCACCATATTGATGCTGCTTGTGATTGCTGCATGTATCATTGTCTAACCCGTTTTGTCTCTACTAGCTACAACATGAAGTGCCAGTTCAACAATGATCTATAAAACTTCAGCCGGCCATAGAAAATATCACTCACCCTTAGATGGACACTGATATAAGGACCCTGAGGCTTGAGACTTGCAAGACGGGGAGGCCCGATGTCCCCTCGCCATCACAGCTCTGCTGGAACTACCCAGAGAGATCTTCCACCCCCTACTCCCTCAAATTGGGCATCCCATCTCTTAAGGGGGGGGGACTTTAGGTAATTCACTTCAGTTCAATTCAGTCATTCAGTCGTGTCCAACTCTGCGACCCCATGGACTGCAGCACGACAGGCCACCCTGTCCATTATCAGCTCCCAGAGTTCTCTCAGACTCATGTCCATTGAGTTGATGATGCCATCCAACCCTCTCATCCTCTGTCATCCCCTTCTCACCCAGCCTCCAATCTTTCCCATCATCAGGGTCTTTTCCAATGTGTCAGCTCTTCCCATCAGGTGGCCAAAGTATTCAACTTCAGCATCAGTCCTTCCAGTGAATATTCAGGACAGATTTCCTTTAGGATGAACTGGTTGGATCTCCTTGCAGTCTGAGGGACTCTCAAGAGTCTTCTCCCATACCACAGTTCAAAAGCATCAATTCTTTGGCACTCAGCTTTCTTCACAGTCCAACTCTCACATCCATACATGACCACTGGAAAAACCATAGCCTTGACTAGATGGATCTTTGTTGGCAAAGTANGTCTGAGGGACTCTCAAGAGTCTTCTCCCATACCACAGTTCAAAAGCATCAATTCTTTGGCACTCAGCTTTCTTCACAGTCCAACTCTCACATCCATACATGACCACTGGAAAAACCATAGCCTTGACTAGATGGATCTTTGTTGGCAAAGTAATATCTCTGCTTTTCAATATACTATCTAGGTTGGTCATAACTTTCCTTTCAAGGAGTAAGCATCTTTAATTTCATGGCTACAATCACCATCTGCAGTGATTTTGGAGCCCCCCAAAAATAAACTCTGACACTGTTTCCACTGTTTCCCCATCCACTTTCCATGAAGTGATGGAACCAGATGCCATGATCTTAGTTTTCTGAATGTGGAGCTTTAAGCGAACTTGTTCACTCTCCTCTTTCACTTTCATCAAGAGGCTTTTTCATTCCTCTTCACTTTCTGCCATAAGGGTGGAGTCATCTGCATATCTGAGGTTATTGATGTTTCTCCCAGCAATCTTGATCCCAGCTTGTGCTTCATCCAGTCCAACATTTCTCATGATGTACTCTGCATATAAACTAAATAANAGGCTTTTTCATTCCTCTTCACTTTCTGCCATAAGGGTGGAGTCATCTGCATATCTGAGGTTATTGATGTTTCTCCCAGCAATCTTGATCCCAGCTTGTGCTTCATCCAGTCCAACATTTCTCATGATGTACTCTGCATATAAACTAAATAATCAGGGTGACAATATACAGCCTTGATGTACTCCTTTTCCTATTTGGAACCAGTCTGTTCCATGTCCAGTTCTAACTGTTGCTTCCTGACCTGCATACAGATTTCTCAAGAGGCAGATCAGATGGCCTGGTATTCCCATCTCTTGAAGAATTTTTCACAGATTACTGTGATCCACACAGTCAAAAGTTTAGGCATAGTCAATAAACCAGAAATAGATGTTTTTCTGGAACTCTCTTGCTTTTTCGATGATCCAGCAGTTGTTGGCAATTTAATCTCTGCCTTTTCTAAAACCAGATTGAACATCTGGAAGTTCACGGTTCACATATTGTTGAAGCCTGTTGAGGTAGTTAGAATAGGAAAAAGGAGTCCAAAATGACGGTGGCTAAAGACAAAGAAAGGAAAATCCCTCAAAAATGGAACAAAAGAAAATCTGAGGGCTGGAGTGAGAACCTCAGGTGAAACACACACTCCTCCTGGCTAGCCCAATTTACATAGGGTGGCTTCAGAGAGGAGTAGACAAGCATATTAAAAGCGGAAGCCAAGACTGATTTTAATTTTGGAGCCCTGAAAAATAAAGGCCTCTCCTTTTGGGTCGACCTGCACTTTCCTTCTCTTGCTGAATAAAACTCTGAGCTGTAACTGAGCTGTCACACTTGACTGCATTTCACATATTGGCTGGGGTGAGACAGAACCAAGGAAATTACATACTCCCCCAACACAAATAAGCAAAACATGAAATAAAAGAGTAATTATAATTGATACCACTGAAATATAAACAATTATAAGTGAATATTATGACTAGTTCCATACCAACAAATTGGAAAACCTAGAAGAAGTAGATAAATTTCTGAAAACATGCAGAAATTCATTCTTTCAAAATGAATAAGAAGAAAGATTTGAATAGTATGGATCACTAGGATTGAAACTGAATCACTAGTCAAAAATCTCTCAACAAACAACAGTACAGTCCCAGATGACTTCACAGGGGAATTCTATAAACCATACAGAAAAGTGTTAATCTCCATACTTCCTAAACCATTTCCAAAAGTTGGAGAGGTGGGAACACTTCCAAATTCATTCTATAAAGCCACTATTATCCTGAAACCAAAATCAGACAGATACTACAAAAATGAAAAATAAAAGTTATAGGTTAATATCTCTGAGAAATATAGATGTAGATATCATTTGTTAAGAAAATATTAACAAGCTGAACTCAACAGTATATAAAAAGGATCATATACCATGAGCAAGTAAGATTTCTTCCAGGAACATAAAGGTGGTTCAATATATGCACATAAATCAGTATGATGCATAATATATTAACAAAATGCAGGATAAAAATAATGTGATCATCTCAATAGATGTTGTAAAGCATTTAGCAAAATTAAACATCCATTTATGATAAAAAAAAAAACTCAGCAAAGTTGGTATAGAAGGGATTTATTTCAATAAAATAAAGACCACTGGGCTTCCCTCATGCTAAGTTAATAAAGAATCCACCTGCAGTGCAGGAGACCCCAGTTTGATTCCTGGGTCAGGAAGATCTGCTGGAGATGGGACAGGCTACCCACTCCCGTATTCTTGGGCTTCCCTTGTGACTCAGTAGGTAAAGAACACAGCTGCAATGTGGGAGACCTGAGTTTGAGCCCTTGGTTGGGAAGACCCCCTGGTGAAAGGAAAGGTTGTCCCCTCCAATATTCTGGCCTGAAGAATTCCATGGATTGTATAGTCCATGGGTTCACAAAGAGTTGGGCATGACTGAGTGAATTTCACTTCTTTATGGCAGACCTACAGAAAATGTCATTTTCAGTGCTCAAATGTTGAAATATTTTCCTCTAAAATCAGGGAAAAAAAAGAATTCCAAATATCACCACTTTTATTTAATATAGTATTGGAAGTGCAAGTCATAGCAATCAGAAAAGTAAATTAAAGGGCAACAAAATTAGAAGGGAAGACATAAAAGTATATTTGCAGATGACATGATGATACTGTGCATAAAAAACTCTCAAGTGTCCACCAAAAAAAACTATTAGAACTAAAAAATGAATCAGTAAATTTTCAGGATACAAGGTTAATACACAAAAACCTATTGCTTCTCTATACATTAATAATGAACTGTCAGAAAGAGAAAATCTTCCAAAAGAATGAAATACCTAGGAATAAACTTAACCAAGGAGGGCAACAAGATATACTCTTTAAAACTTTAAGGTACTGATGAAAGAAATTGAAGGTGATACAAATAAATGAAAAGATATCCCAGTTAATTTATTGGAAGCACTAATATTGTGAAAGAGTTCATGCTACTGAAAGCCGTTTACAGTTTTAACGAGATTCCTATCAAAATACCCATGACATTTTCATGAAACTAGAACAAATAATCTTAAAATTTATATGGAAACATAAATAACTTCTTTATTTTGGAAGAAGAAAAACAAAAGGAAAGAAAAGCTCCCAAATAGCTAATGAAATCTTGAGGAAAAAAAAAAAAGAATAAAATTGGAGGTATCATGCTCCCTGAGTTCAGATTACACTGCAAATATATGTACAGTGTCATATATTTTGACATATTATATGTTGACATTTTTGTTGACAAAAAACAGATACATAGATCAGTGAAAAATAATAAAGAGCCCAGAAACAAACCCTCACACATACGGTCAATTAATCTATTGCAAAAAAAAAAAAGAAAAAGAAAAAATATACAATGGGTAAAATACACTTGATTCAATAAGTGGTTTATTGGACTCTTCACAACCCTATATAAAATTAGAACATTTTCTCATACCATACACAAAAATAAATTCAAAATGGATGAAAGTCCTGAATATGAGACTGGAAATCGTAAAACTCCTAGAGAAACTTGCTGCATAATCAATACACTCGTTTATAGAAAGCTTAGAAACATTTTTTTTAATTTGTCCACAACAAATGGAACATAATTATATAAAATCTTTTACCACAATAAATGGAACTATAAAAAAAAGAAAAAAACCTACTGAATGGTAGGAACTATTTGCAAATGATATGTATGATAAGTGGTTAATATTGATAATATATAAATAGCTCATACAAGTCAATATCAAAGGAACAAAGAACTTGATTTAGGAAATTAATATATCTATAAAACAAAAACAGACTTACAGACATAGAAAACAGGTTTATAGTTGTTAATGGGGAGGTGGGATAGCAGAGGGAAAGGAATAGAAGTTTGGGATTAGCAGAGGCAGCCTACTATATATAGGATGAATAAGCAACAAGGTCCTGCTGTATAGCACTGCTGCTGCTGCTAAGTCACTTCAGTCGTGTCCGACTCTGTGTGACCCCATAGATGGCCTCCTACAAGGCTCCTCTGTCCCTGGATTCTCCAGGCAGGAACACTGGAGTCGGTTGCCATGTCCTTCTCCAATGCATGAAACTGAAAAGTGAAAGTGAAGTCGCTCAGTTGTGTCCAACTCTTAGCAACCACATGGACTGCAGCCTACCTCTTCTGTCCATGGGATCTTCCAGGCAAGGGTACTGGAGTTGGGTGCCATTGCCTTCTCCAACTGTATAGCACAGGGAACTGTTTTCAGTATCTCGTGACAAACCACAATGGAAAAGAATATGAAAAGTAATATATATATATATATATATATATATATACACTTATATATATATGAATAACTTTGCTATACAGAAGATATTAACACAATATTATAAATCAAGTATACTTCAATAAAATCTTAAAAAAAGCAAAGAAAAAAATGGAGGCAAAAGTCCTGAATAGGCATTTTTTTCAAAGAAGACGTACAGATATCCAATGGACACATGAAAACATGCTCAATGAAAACTTGCCACCAGGAAAATTCAAATCAAAACCACAATAATATATCATCTCACAACTGTCAGAATGGGTATGCTCAAAAAGACAACAAATAGTAAATGTTGACAAAAGAAGTGGATCAAAGAGAACATTAGTATATTGATGGCTGTAATGTACATGGGTATAGACTCTGCTGAAAACAGTATAGAGATTTCTCAAAAAATTAAAAATAAAACTATCATATTATTCAGCAATTCCATTCCTAAGTATGTAGGAATGGAATGAAAGAATAAAGTTAAAATACTAATTGTGAAAATACATGCTGTCTGGTTTTACAGCAGCATTAATTATAGTAGCAGAATATGAAAGCGGCTAAGTATCCATTAACAGAATGCATAAGGATATGGTATTTTGTATGGAATGGAATATTACTCAAACATTAAAATGAAATTTTGTCTTTTGCTAGAACATGGGTGGTTATGGAGAATTCTGTGCTTAGTGAAATAAGTCAGACAGAGAAAGGCCAATACATATGCTTTCAGTTACATGTAGACTCTAAAATTAATCAATGATTGAGTATTATGAGACAAAAAGAGACACACAGATAAAGAGAACAAACTAGTCATTACCAGTGGGAGGGGACATGAGCAAGATAAGGGTAAGGGGTAAGAGGTACAAAAACTACGTATAAAACAAGGTTGCAATGTACAGCAAAAGGAGTATCACCCATATTTTATAATAATTTTAATGGGAGTGTAATTTATTAAAAATAAATAAATAAAATGGCTATGTAGTTTGAAACTGGGCTTCCCTGGTGGCTCAGCGGTAAAGAATCTGCCTGCAGTGCAGGAGCCTCTGCACTTAGACCGCACTCAAGACTTAGGTTCGACCCCTGGGTCTGGAAGATCCTCTGGAGGAGGGCAAGGGAACGCATTCCAATATTGTTGCCCGGAGAATCCCAGGGACAGAGGAGCCTCATGAGCTACAGTCCATGGGGTCGCAAAGAGCTGGACGTGACTGAAGTGACTTAGCACATAGCATGCACATACTTGAAACTAACAGTTTATTGGCCAGAGACTTATTAATAAGTCTTTTGTTACCCGAATGTTATTAACTGGAGTGTTTCGGTATTCATTTACATCACTGGCCACAGGCATTAGTTTCTGCAAAAATCCCCCAGGCAATAGTATGCTAATACACTATTGTAAGTAAAATATATTCAATAAAAAGGGTGGGGCTAGCCGAGGGTATCCTGGTCATCAAACCAATTCAACGAGAGTGAGAACTATCTGATTATAAAAAATACATTTCACTCCTAGACGTTAAAGTAACAACAACAAAAAAAAGAAAAAAAAATAGGGAAGTGAGAGACTAATGATAGAATTGTGAGCTGCTAATTTCCTCTCTTTTTACTATGAGTGATTTTATATAGTTAAAGGATATTTAATGTTACAAAATTAACATTGTATAATTTTACTTAATTTAGGATTTTCACTATGATGTTCCTTGCTTAAAACCATGATTCTCACTTTGACTTCACACTGTAATCATATTTAGAGCTCTTGATAATCCAACCACATCCTAAATCAAAACCTTTAAGGGGGAGACTCAGATATCAGTCTTGATAAAGCCTCTCTGTTGATCCGGTGTAGAGCTAATCAATTCTGGGTATATTTCTAAATTTAAATCAAATTTTAGGAACTGTGCCTCTGTGGTAAAACAAACTTTATTTGTCATTTTCATTGATTTCTTCACGTCGACTTTAGCTTCATTTTCTTTGTTTAAATGCAGTGGCATTTTAAACATGTCTTTCTAAAGTGGTGCTGGGAAAACTGGTCAACCACTTGTAAAGAATGAAACTAGATCACTTTCTAATACCACACACAAAAATAAACTCAAAATGGATTAAAGATCTAANGCAGGATGCAGGATGCTTGGGGCTAGTGCATGGGGATGATTTGGAGGGATGATGTGGGGTGGGATGTGGGAGGGGGGTTCATGTTTGGGAGCTCATGTACACCCGTGGTGGATTCATGTCAATGTATGCCAAAACCAATACAGTATTATAAAGTAAAATAAAGTAAAAGTTTAAAAATTAAAAAAAAGAACACAAATAAATAAAACTGATTATAAACCTTCAAAAAAATAAAGTGGTATTCTTTATGGTACTTTATCTATCTACCTGCCTATCTATTTCTTTGTATTTCCTCATATACAGTAAAGAGATATTGTCTATAGCATACATGAATCTTGTCAGAGACTGTCTTCAAGTGTTAGGAATTTTGTGCAGATTTTTAAGTTTATGTGTTTCTTTCTAGTTTGACAACGTTTAAAACACATCTGTCATTTTTACAAAAACCAAAGTCTTATTTTTGAAGTTGTATTAAGTGACTTTAGCTTCATATTATTTATTTGATAATTGGCCATATCTAAATTTACAGTTACAGTAATCCTTTAAAAGATTAAATATTCACTTACTAATGATTGAAAATATTATCTTATTACAAGTATTTGAAAGCAAAATATCTGTGTACAGTTTGGTGATTGATNTTTATTTGATAATTGGCCATATCTAAATTTACAGTTACAGTAATCCTTTAAAAGATTAAATATTCACTTACTAATGATTGAAAATATTATCTTATTACAAGTATTTGAAAGCAAAATATCTGTGTACAGTTTGGTGATTGATTCTTATGTGCATGGAACTACAACAAGGCAATGGATATTTGCAGCTTAATTTTAACATTTCACAGCTTGCAATAATGAAAAAAATATGTATCTATGATATGATATTAAATGGGTATACATCAAGGCTAAAAGAAGGAAATGAATATCCATAATTAAATTTTTATATGTTATATCTTGCAGTGGTGAAATAAATATCTGTCAATGACATAGATATTAAATGGCTATGTGTCAGCATCTAGAGTACAGAAATTAATATCCTCAATTAAACTTCTATATGTTATGTAAGATTTTGACACAGAAATTTCTTACAACTTGATATTCCTTTAAGAGTTTTTCTATCTTAAAAAAGATTATGTCTGTATATTTGACCTTTCTAAAACCATGGTAAGTTTGCAGGAGTAAGAAAATTTAATTTGCAGAAGTTTTGCAATTTTTAAACAGTAAACGATTCATAAGTCACTTCACAGCTCTTTTAAAATTTTAATTTCTTAGTACATCTAGAAGTTTAATCTTTTTTTCCATTCATTTTTAGTCCTCTTTATCAATCATCTTTAACCACTTTGATTCCATTAAAAGTTAATAAGTTAAAAACATAACTAAATATAATCACAAAATTAAGGATTCTATGGGAGAAAATGTATCAAATTGTAATAAGAAAGTACATAATTGACATTTTATCAATAGCTCGTTATATAACACTTTGTGTATAGCTTCAATGTTGTGAAAATAAATAAAAATTTCTAAAAATATCTTGCTTATATAAATAAATATCATGCAACTTTGAATATCTCTTACGGCTGCAGAGAACTTCATCTCCTAACAAATTCTAACTGTTGAACACTTTGAACAACATAGTCATAGGGTCACAATGCTAAAATTAACTTAGAGACTCTCATTAGTTTTTTTAAATGATGCTTATTTTGGAAATGTAGAAATAACAAATGGTAAATTCAGTAATCATATTTTACTTAAGCTTTTTCTGAAAATTCTTTAAGGGCAATATTTACTAACTATGAAAAATAAATATGGAATCTAAATTTTGGGGGGTTGTCACAGTGTCACATATATAGAAGTAGAAATATAATATTGTATACATGAGACATATAACATTAAATACCAATGTTATCTCAATAAAAAATACATGAAAAAATAATTCAATTGTTGCCACAGTATTAAAACAGTAAGACTAAGCAGGTATGACAAG
This sequence comes from Neotragus pygmaeus, assembly GCA_006410875.1. NCBI lineage: Eukaryota > Metazoa > Chordata > Mammalia > Artiodactyla > Bovidae > Neotragus > Neotragus pygmaeus. The sequence goes on along the minus strand of SJYV01011040.1, from coordinate 510,636 downwards.
CTAATCCTAGAAATGATGCAATTTTATTACCTACTGATTTTATATAAGAAACACAAACTCTTTAACAATTAATAATAATAAATCATTATTTCTTCTCATGTGGTTTTCATATAAGGAATATATATCTATGCAACTTTTAGTATACAGATAACACACACAAACGTATGCCTGGTACCAACTTTCTAAAATTTTTGTTTTGTTAACTTACAGGAAAATCAGCATTTCCAAATTCTAGTTGCCACTCACCAAATCACCTTTCCTTCAAGATTTCTCCATTTTGGTGACAAATCAAGCTGTTACATTATACTTTCATCAGGCAATGTCTGCCCATGTATCCTGGCAACCACACGCTGCAGTTGCCTTGACTCCTTGAAGCACAAGATGAGAAGGAACTTGTAAGGTCGAGAAACAAGTTTTAAGAAAAAACTAAGGTAAATAAATCATTTCTGAATTGTTTTTGAGTCAGAAGCTTGCCTACAAAATGAGTCAATAAACTCTTAATTTTAAAGACATTTGCATTTACCACCTAAATAAAAATGTCAGATTACAAAATAGAAATAAATTTTGGATTTATGACTATGCAACATAGATACAGATCCAAATAAAAAACACTTCAAATTCATTAACTGAATATTTCTTTATTCTAGCTTGGGGATTTTTTCCATTTTCATGACTTCTATAATAAAACATATCTAAACACTGAAAATATGGAATAGTTTGGACACATTGACTATTTTGCATATGCTGAGAATGCTAAAAATTAAAAAGAAATGCTCTCCTTATTGATTTTAATTATTCCTGGTATCCACTCTGGACAGACTGACTTCTTAATTGCATCAAGAATGATGAAAACTGTCTAGTTCCAGTCACCATAAAAGTCTTACACTTTCTCTAAATTGCTGCTTATGAGTTGAGACAGGTCAGTAAGACTCATACAATGGCCCATATTCTATTCTATATCCACTTAAAAGACTAAAATAAATATTTAACTAGACATATTTTTATGCTATAACTCTAGCCTCTGAACATACACATAGTGATGATAAAAAAAAAAATTGAACATCTTAATACTTAGAAGACACAGCTTTCAATATATCAGAACACAAGAAAAAAAGAATTAAAAAACCTAAAGAAACGGGAAAAACAGCAGAATAAAATCAAAGAAACAAGAGAGGATATTAGGATGGAAATCAATAAGATAGAAAACAAAAACAGCAAAGATTAAAAACAAATAAATGTCAAAGTTTGCTCAAGATTTTGAGTCATTTTGACAAGACTGATGAAATATACAGACCAAAGATAAAATTGTTGTTAAATTGGAGATTTAAAATACAGTACTAATAAATATATATAGTTAATGGCAATGGATAAATTTCTTGCACAAGAAAGACCAAAACTACAGGAATAATAAAGAGAAAGTCATAAACATGGACTTATATGGCAATAAATTTTCTTAGTAATTTAAGACTTCTCTTTGAAATCTACTATTCCATATGCTAATGTGGACATTTTTTTCTATTTTGTTTTAAAAATTAAGCTATAGTTGATATGCAATATTATTTTACTTTTATGAGTACATTGTGTTGATTTGACATTTACATGTGTTTTGAAATGATCACTGTGATAAAGCTAGGAACCGTCTGTTCCCATACATAGTACAGTATTATTGACCATATTCCTTATGCTGTATAATGCAACGTTGTGGATTACTTATTTTCTACCTGGTGGTTTATGCCTCTTAATACCCTTAACCTGTTTTGCTCCCTCACCCTCCTCTTCTCTGGCAATCACACTCTGTTCTCTTTAACTACAAACCTGTTTTTCTTTTGCTTTCTTTTGTTTTGCCTTTAGATTCCACATATAAGTGAGATTACACAGCATTTTTATTTCTCCACTTTACTTATTTCACTTAGCATGATACCCGTTAGAGCCATCCACATTTTTGCAAATGGCAGGGTTTCATTTTATAGAGCAGAGAGATATTCTGTAGAATATATATATATATATATTTATTTATACACACACACACACACACACACACACACACGCGCGCATACCACATCATCTATATTCATTCAACTATCAATCGGTACTTAGGTTGATTCCACATCTTGGCTATAGCAAACAATGCTGCATTGAACATTAATGTGCATTTTCTTTTCAAATAAATGTTTCCCTTTTTTGCATAAACACACACATATTACATTGCCTGATCTATTTTTAATTTCCAGAGGCACATCTACACCATTTTAAATATGGGCTGCACCAATTTACAGCCCCGCATTTTCTCCTCAAGTTGGCCAATCCTTGATATTTGTTGTCTTGATGATGATAGCCATTCGACAGATGTGAGATAGCATCTCATTATGGTTTTGATTTACATTTCCCTGATGATTACTGATATTGAATATTTTTAATGCTTCTGTTGTCCATCTGTATATCTTATGAAAAATGTCTTTTCAGGCCCATGGCCCGTTTTTTTTTTTGAGTAAGACTTTAGTTTTTTGTTTTTTGTTTTTTTTACTTTATTTTACTTTACAATACTCTATTGGCTTTGCCATACATCGACATGAATCCACCACAGGTGTACACGAGCTCCCAATCATGAATACCCCTCCCACCTCCCATCCCCCTAATACCATCGCCCATTTTTAAACTGAGATTGTTTTTTATGTTGAGTAACCACTTACTAGAGAGACTGTTTGCAAATAACTTCTCTCATTCAATAGGCTGTCTTTTCATTTTGCTAACATTTCCCTTTGGTGCACAAAAGTTTTTAGTTTGATGTGATCGCATTTGTTTATGGTTTTGTAGCCCTTGCCTGAGGAAACAAACCTCAAAATATTGCTAAAGACTCATGTCAAAAAGCTTACTGTGCAAGTTTTCTTCTCAGATTTCTATAATTTCAGATGTGATGTTTGAGTTTTTAATCCATTTTTGGTTTTTTTTTTTATATATAGTGTGGAAAAATAGTCTGTTTGTTTCTTTTACAGGTAGCTGCCCAGTTTTCCCAGCACCATTTATTGAAGATGCCATCTTTTCTCCATCGAATATTCATGGCTCCTTTGTCATAGATTGGTTGACTATACAAGCCTGGGTTTACTTCTGGTCTCTGCATAGTGAGAGAATGTGGAACAGTGAGAAGGATAGGGCCTCACCCCTCTTTAAATATTTTGTGGAGTTCACTGTGAAGGTTATCTGACAGTCCTGGACTTTTGGATTTTTTGGAGTTTATCATTGATTCAGTTTACTAATTGGCAATCAGTCTGTTCATATTTTCTATTTTTTTGCCCAGTTCAGTCCTGGGAAATTCTGTCTTTCCAGGAATGTATCCATTTTTTTCTAGGTTTCCATTTTGCCAGCATATAATACAGTTGTCTGTGGAATCTATCACCATCCTTTGTTTTTCTGCAGTTTGGTTATGACCCCTCTTTCTGTCTTCAGTACCTTGGGCTCTCTCATGACTCTGACTAAAGGTTTATCAGCTGTTTATTTTTTCAAATTGTAAACTAGTTTCATTGATATTTTCTATTTTGTGTCTATATTAATTTTTTTTGGTACTCTGATCCTTATTCTTTTCCATCTACCAATTTTAGGATCTATTTGTTCTTTTTCTAGTCCCTTTAAATGTAAATTTAGGTTGTTTTAGACTTTTCTTGTTTCCAGAGGTAGACTTGTATGGCTATAATGTCCCTCTTAGAACTGCTTTTGTTATATCCAACAGATTCTGAATTTTTTTCTGTTTTCATTTATCTCCATATTTTTAACTTTCCTCTTTGATTTTTTCCCAATGATCCATTTATTGTTTTGTTGTTTAGACAAAACTTGGTTTTTGGCCTAGCATAATTATTTATTATGAATAATGCTTCATGTTTACTTGAAAGAACTGTAATCTCTTTTTTTCTTTTCTTTTTTTGGGGGTAGAAGGTTCTATATCTATTAAGTGTATCTGGTATCACGTGTGACTATGTTTCTAAATTAATTTTCTGTTCAGATGATCTGACATTGGTGTGAGTGTGAGATTACAGACTCTTTGCTATTGTTCAGTCACTAAATTGTGTCTGACTCTTTGCAAACCCATGGACTATAGCACGCCAGGCTAGCCTGTCCTTCACTGTCTCCTGGAGCTTGCTCAAACACACATCCATTGAGTCAGTGATGCCATCCAAACATCTCATTCTCTGTCGTTCAGCTCTCCTCCTGCCCTCAATCTTTCCCACCATCAGAATCATTCCCAATTAATAGGCTCTTTGCATCAGGTGACCAAAGTACTGGAGCTTCAGCTTCAGCATCAGTCCTTCCAAAGTATATTCAAGTTGATTTCCTTTCCCATTGACTTCTTTGACCTCCTTGATGTCCAAGGGACTTTCAAGAGTCTTCCCCAGCACCACAATTTGAAAGCATCAATTCTTGGGTGCTCAGTCTTAAGAGTCCAGTTCTCATATTGTACATGTCTACTGGAAAAAACCATAGTTCTGATTATATGGGCCTTTGTCAGCAAAGTGATATCTCTGCTTTTTAATATGCTATCTAGGTTTGCCATGGTCCCTGCTGCTGCTGCTAAGTCACTTCAGTCGTGTCCAACTGTATGCGACCCCATAGACGGCACAGCCCAAAAAGCTCCTCTGTCCCTGGGATTCTCCAGGCAAGAACACTGGAGTGAGTTGCCATTTCCTTCTCCAATGCATGAAAGTGAAAAGTGAAAGTGAAGTCGCTAGTCGTGTCTGACTCTTAGTGACCCCATGGACTGCAGTCCACCAGGCTCCTCTGTCCATGGGATTCTCCAGGCAAGAGTACTGGAGTGCCATCGCCTTCTCTTAACTATTGTTTATTGCCTCATACTACCTATATTTGTGTTAATATTTTCTTTACATATTTATATGGCAATTTACATATTTATAAGTTATATATATTTAAATTCTTGTTGGATTGACTCATCCACCATTATGTAATGCCCTTCTTTGTCTCTTTTAGCAAGTTTGTTAAGGTCTATTTTGTCTTATATAAGTATTGCTTTCTTTCCATTTCCATTTGTATGGAATATCCTCTTCTCCACTTCACTTCTCTTCACTTGTTTTTGTGTCCAACTAGTCCATTTACATAAATAGGAATCTTTGATAGATGTATAATTCATTGACTTTATTACTTGTTATCTGTTTGTTTTTGCAGTTCTTTTCTCTTTCTTTCCTCTTCTTTTACTCTCTCCCTTTTGAACTGATAAATATTTTTAGTATTATGTTTGGATTCCATTCTCTTTTTAGTCTGAGTATGTATTGTATTTTAGATTTTTGGTTTGTGCTTAACATAAGATTTATATATAGTAATTTTTATATGTGTGATAATTTTAGGCTTGAATGTGTTTTAACAACACTTTATTTTACTCACCCCCACATTTAATATATCTGACATCATATTTTACATTTTTGTTTTGTGTATCTTAAATATTGGGGATATGTATGATTTTACTACTTTTGTCTTTTAATTCTACCAATGAGATTTTTCCATTCATAATTTTTATATCACTAGTCATATTATATCACTAGTGATACTAGACATGGAAAAACAGACTGGTTCCAAATAGGAAAAGGAGTACGTCAAGGCTGGATATTGTCATCATGCTTAATTAACTTCTATGCAGAGTACATCATGAGAAACACTGGGCTGGAGGAAACACAAGCTGAAATCAAGATGACTGGAAGAAATACCAATAACCTCAGATATTGATATGACACCACCATTATGGAGGGAAGTGAAGAAGAATTAAAGAGCCTCTTGATGAAAGTGAAAGAGGAGAGCTAAAAAGTTGGCTTAAAGCTCAACATTCGAAAATGAAGATTGTGGCTTTTGGCCCCATCACTTCTTGGCAAATAAATGGGGAAACTGTAGAAACAGTGGATGACTTTATTTTTCTGGGCTCCAAAATCACTGCAGATGGTGATTGCAGCCATGAAATTAAAAGACGCTTACTCCTTGGAAGGAAAGTTATGATCAATCTAGACAACATATTAAAAAGCAGAGACAAAACTTTGCCAACAAAGGTCCATTTAGTCAAGGCTGTGGTTTTTCCAGTGGTCATGTATGAATGTGAGAGTGAGACTATAAAGAAAGCTGAGCGCTGAAGAATTGATGCTTTTGAACTGTGGTGTTGGAGAAGACTCTTGAGAGTCCCTTGGACTGCAAGGAGATCTAACCAGTCCATCCTAAAAGAGATCAGTCCTGGGTGGGTACATTGGAAGGATTGATGTTGAAGTTGAAACTCCAGATGAAGGCGATCACTGGCAAACTGTCCTTTGTCACTGANTTTGTAGACATATTTTAATAATCATTTAATAAAATGTTCTTAATTTTAATTAAGATTAAGAATATTTTACAGGGTGCTCAGGGCTGGTGCACTACGAGGACCCAGAGGGATGGGATGGGGAGGGAGGTGGGAGGGGGGTTCAGGATAGGGAACACGTGTACACCCATGGCAGATTCATGTCAGTGTATGGCAAAACCAATATAATATTAGTAAAGTAAAATAAATAAATAAACAAATAAACCTGAGATTTTAAAAAAAATCTTAATTTTAAAAACCATAATCATAACTGGATAGCCAGTAAAAAGAAATTTAAATTACAAGTACCTTCTAAATTGCATGACCTGATAATACTGATTATCATATAATGTTCTCTTGTAGTTGGGAGATTATAATTACCTTTAGAAGTCTCTTGAAATGTATAGAACTTCTCAGAATACTGCACATATGTTTAATTTTTTTCCCCAACATGTGTGTGTGTGAGTGTGTATGTGGTATTATATAGCTCTATACCTGGGATACATGGAAGTGTATGGTTTTGAAAGTGGATTTTATTTTTCCCTGAACACATTACAATGATTAGTGCATTATTCTTAGAATCATTAATTTGTAAAAAGTGTGCTATCAGTTATATGATTTTCAAATGATTTAAATATTATAGTGTTTAAATATTTGAGTGTATCAAGTTACTTACATAGATACATTTCCAGCAGAATTCCTTAATAAAATGTACAAATACAATAAAGAAATACTCATAAAAAATGTAAGTCAAAACTACAATGAGATCCCACCTCATGTTCATCAGAATGGGCATCATTAAAAGGTCTACAAACAACAAATGCTGGAGAGGGTGTCGAGAAAGGAAAGTCATGCTACACTGCTGGTGGGAATGTAAGCTGGTAGAGCCACTATGGAAATACACTGCTGGTGGGAATGTAAACTGGTAGAGCCACTATGGAAAACAGTATGGAGATTACTCAGAAAACTAAAAATAGGATTGACATATAATCCAGCAGTCCCATTCCTGGTAATATACCAGGCAAAACTATAACTCAAAAAGATACATTACGCCTATGTTCATAGCAGCACTATTCACAATAGGCAAAATGTGGAAACAGACGAAATGTCCATCAGGAGATGAATGGATAAAGAAGACATACATATATACAATGGAATATTTCTTAGCGATATGAAAGAACAAAATAACACCATTTGCAGCAACATGGATGCAACCAGAGATTTTCATACCAAGTGAAGTTAAATCAGAAAGAGAAAGACACATGCATAGATCACTTGTACGTGGAATCTAAGATATGGCACAAATGAAATTATCCATAAAACAGAAATAGACTCACACACATAGAGAACAGACTTGTGGTTGCCAAGGGGGAGGGAGGAGGGATGGGCCAGAAATTGGTAAATGAAAGCAATGGCATTGAGAATGGATAAACAAGGTCCTAATGTATATCACAGGGTATGATATAAACCATAATGGAAAAGAACATAAAGAAAGAATGTATGTATGTGCATAACTAAGTCACTTTGCTGTACAGCAGAGACTGGCACAACATACTTGAATAAAAAATAATAGAAAAATGCTCATTAAATGTGTGTGTGTGTATACAGAGAGAGGCAAATAGCTCTAAAAGAGAAAACAAAAATATCTCTCTGAGCTCTCAGTGTTACCTATTATAATCTATTTTAGTCTGCAATTAATTTAAGTTTAAATGTTATTTTAAGTATGGATTTTATTGATTTCTAGACAGTCTGCTGAATCTCCATCTTTGTCCTACCCCATGACTGTTGCTCTTGTTTTGTCAGTTGTCTTTGTATTCATTTTCTACTCTAATAAGTAGAACTGCACTTATGTAGTTAGAAGAAAATTGGAGAAGGAAATGGCAACTNGTGTTCCACAGTCTCTCCCAGTGAAGACTCAGTGCAATAGAAATATTTGGGCAGAACTGATTCAGTTGCAAGCAAATTTCTCTAGTGACCAACACTGGCTTGAAGACTTCCAGAGGGTTTACCAAAATATCTTAGACTTCACAAAAGTCTAGGATGTTTCCAGCAAACTTTCTCTTCTTCTCTGACACTTAAGATGGGATTTTCATTGTCCTCTCAGCCTGTCCAACTCCCTTCTTATTTTCTTTCACATAGACATTTACTTTAATGAAAATCTAACATATGTAATCATGCATTGGTGTTTGCTCCTCAGGGGAACTAGACTAAAACAAATTCTACAATCCATCATGTTCTATTAACTTAAGTTAATCATTATCAAAACACAATCTGAGGTACGTCCAAGAAAATGTATAAGAATCAGTACATGTGTCTTAGTATGTTTTTAAGGCATTTCAGAAAAGTTACTTGTAAATATAAAGAAGAGGTTGTACAATTAAGGATCATTTACAACAGGTTCTGTAGTTGTTCAGTTGACCACTCATGTTTGACTTTTTGTGACCCCATGGACTGCCAGGTTTCCCTGTCCTTCTCCATCCTTTGCAGTTTCCTCAACTCATGTCTATTGGGTCAATGATGCCATCCAACCATCTCATCCTCTGTCATCCCCTTCTCCTCCTGCTTTCCATCTTTCCCAGCATCAGGGTCTTTTCTAATGGGTTGACTCTTTGTATTGGGTGGCCAAAGTATTGGAGTTTCAGCTTCAGCATCAGTCCTTCCAATGAATATTCAGGGTTTATTTTCTTTAGGATTGACTGGCTTGATCTTCTTGCAGTCCAAAGGGAATCTCGAGAATCTTCTCGAACACCACAGTTCAAAGGCATCAATTCTTCAGCACTCAGCTTTTTGTATAATCCAGCTCTCAACCCATACATGACTACTGGGAAAACCATAGCTTTGACTATACAGAGTTTTGTCAACATTCAATGTCTTTGGTTGTTAATACGCTGAATAGATTTGCCATAGCTTTTCTTCTATGACTCTAGCATAGGTCTAAAATTTATCTATAGTTATTTGGTACCAGTAAGTATGGATTGTTTTTGTAGACATATTTTAATAATCATTTAATAAAATGTTCTTAATTTTAATTAAGATTAAGAATATTTTACAGGGTGCTCAGGGCTGGTGCACTACGAGGACCCAGAGGGATGGGATGGGGAGGGAGGTGGGAGGGGGGTTCAGGATAGGGAACACGTGTACACCCATGGCAGATTCATGTCAGTGTATGGCAAAACCAATATAATATTAGTAAAGTAAAATAAATAAATAAACAAATAAACCTGAGATTTTAAAAAAAATCTTAATTTTAAAAACCATAATCATAACTGGATAGCCAGTAAAAAGAAATTTAAATTACAAGTACCTTCTAAATTGCATGACCTGATAATACTGATTATCATATAATGTTCTCTTGTAGTTGGGAGATTATAATTACCTTTAGAAGTCTCTTGAAATGTATAGAACTTCTCAGAATACTGCACATATGTTTAATTTTTTTCCCCAACATGTGTGTGTGTGAGTGTGTATGTGGTATTATATAGCTCTATACCTGGGATACATGGAAGTGTATGGTTTTGAAAGTGGATTTTATTTTTCCCTGAACACATTACAATGATTAGTGCATTATTCTTAGAATCATTAATTTGTAAAAAGTGTGCTATCAGTTATATGATTTTCAAATGATTTAAATATTATAGTGTTTAAATATTTGAGTGTATCAAGTTACTTACATAGATACATTTCCAGCAGAATTCCTTAATAAAATGTACAAATACAATAAAGAAATACTCATAAAAAATGTAAGTCAAAACTACAATGAGATCCCACCTCATGTTCATCAGAATGGGCATCATTAAAAGGTCTACAAACAACAAATGCTGGAGAGGGTGTCGAGAAAGGAAAGTCATGCTACACTGCTGGTGGGAATGTAAGCTGGTAGAGCCACTATGGAAATACACTGCTGGTGGGAATGTAAACTGGTAGAGCCACTATGGAAAACAGTATGGAGATTACTCAGAAAACTAAAAATAGGATTGACATATAATCCAGCAGTCCCATTCCTGGTAATATACCAGGCAAAACTATAACTCAAAAAGATACATTACGCCTATGTTCATAGCAGCACTATTCACAATAGGCAAAATGTGGAAACAGACGAAATGTCCATCAGGAGATGAATGGATAAAGAAGACATACATATATACAATGGAATATTTCTTAGCGATATGAAAGAACAAAATAACACCATTTGCAGCAACATGGATGCAACCAGAGATTTTCATACCAAGTGAAGTTAAATCAGAAAGAGAAAGACACATGCATAGATCACTTGTACGTGGAATCTAAGATATGGCACAAATGAAATTATCCATAAAACAGAAATAGACTCACACACATAGAGAACAGACTTGTGGTTGCCAAGGGGGAGGGAGGAGGGATGGGCCAGAAATTGGTAAATGAAAGCAATGGCATTGAGAATGGATAAACAAGGTCCTAATGTATATCACAGGGTATGATATAAACCATAATGGAAAAGAACATAAAGAAAGAATGTATGTATGTGCATAACTAAGTCACTTTGCTGTACAGCAGAGACTGGCACAACATACTTGAATAAAAAATAATAGAAAAATGCTCATTAAATGTGTGTGTGTGTATACAGAGAGAGGCAAATAGCTCTAAAAGAGAAAACAAAAATATCTCTCTGAGCTCTCAGTGTTACCTATTATAATCTATTTTAGTCTGCAATTAATTTAAGTTTAAATGTTATTTTAAGTATGGATTTTATTGATTTCTAGACAGTCTGCTGAATCTCCATCTTTGTCCTACCCCATGACTGTTGCTCTTGTTTTGTCAGTTGTCTTTGTATTCATTTTCTACTCTAATAAGTAGAACTGCACTTATGTAGTTAGAAGAAAATTGGAGAAGGAAATGGCAACTCACTCCAGTGTTCTTGCCTGGAGAATCCCAAGGACGGGGGAGCCAGGTGGGCTGCCATCTATGGGGTCGCACAGAGTCAGACACGACTGAAGCAACTTAGCAACAGCAGCAGCAGCAGTAGTTAGATGAAAAAAATCTCTTCTTATCTTTCTGGGGAAAATTCGCATTTGAAAATACTTTTCAATTATATTTGTTAGGATTTTATAAAGTTAATATCAGTAAATTAGTTTTAAGTTTACCACTTTAATATTCATTTTTATAATATTTTGGCTTTTGTGATATTCAGGCTATGTGAAAAAAATAACTCATATACCTTGAAAAGATTAAATTTTAGCTCATAGATATCCCTGTAAGTTTTTTCAACTTGGATTTTTATGGGAAGCATTGTGTTAATTATGTCATTCATTTTTTTCCATGCCTGCCAATGCAGGAAACAGGAGACATGCAGTTTCAATCCCTGGGTAGGGAAGATCCCCTGGAGTAGGAAACGGCAACCCATCCCACTATTCTTGCCTGGAAAGTCCCATGAACAGAGGAGCCTGAGCAGAGGGCTACAGTCCTTGGGTCTCAAAAAGTAAGAGGCTACTGAGTGAATGAACACACACACAGCATAAATTTAAATAGTCTGATGCTTATTTCTAACTTCAGATAAATTTCCAACTATAGGTTCCAATTGCACTAATCAGGAAACTTTGACATGTTCAGATAATTTCCAGGCAACAAAAAAATTGTATAAATCTTAGACTACTCAGGGACTTCCCTGGTAGCTTAAATGGTAAAGAATCTGCCTGCCATGCAGGAGACCCAGGTTCAATCGCTGGATTGGGAAGGCCCCCTGGAGAAGGAAATGGCCACCCACCCCAGTGTTCTTGCCTGGAGAAGCCCATGGGCGGAGGAGCCTGGCTGGCTACAGCCAATGCTGTCGCAGAGTCAGACATAACTGAGCAACACTCACTCTCACTTTGATTTAAAAAATTATAAAGATATTTAATCTCATTTTTTGTAAATATTTTATTCTCAATAGGATTATTTTATTATGTTTTGTAACCAGATTTCTACTTGGTTTTACCTCTCATTTGTCACATCATATGTGCTGTGTGCTAAGTCCCTTTAATTGTGTCTGAGTCTCGCGCCCCTATGGACTGGATCTGGCTAGGCAACTCTGTCCATGGGATTTCCCAGGCAAGAATACTGGAATGGGCTGCCATCCCCTCCTCCAGGGGATCTTTCTGACCCAGGGATCAAGCCCAAATCTTTTTGCATTGGCAGCAGGTTCTTCACCACTAGCACCACCTAGGAAG
>SJYV01011040.1:463422-498027 GCA_006410875.1 Neotragus pygmaeus | reverse complement strand
GCACTAGCACCACCTAGGAAGACCACTCTTTCCTGATATAAAAGAACTAAAGTGTATATTTTCTAAAGTGTTTTGGAGTCTGTAATTCCCAAAGTTAAGTATCTCTAATTTTACAATGAAATGCCAAAGTAGAAGACTGTTCCAGACATGTATGTTTCATTTGCACTGATATGCTAGTTGAAATTTTTTGTAACATAAATTCTTTGGGGAAAGCATACAAAAAAAGAATGGAGGTGTACCTAATAATCAGTAAAGTTCATATTTATGGAAAGAAAAAAAAAGTGAGGGGAAAATAGTAAGAGAGATGAAATACTTACACATGTGATTTGATGCAGTATTACTGACATTGCTAGAGTGTGTTCGGCTGCTGAGTCGTGTCCAACTCTTTGTAACCCCATGGACTGGAACCTGGTAGGCTCTTCTGCCCACAGGATTTTTCAGGCAAGAGTATTGGAGTGGGTAGCCATTTCCTTCTCCAAATGGTAGAATATAAAGTTCACTTTAAAACATATTTCTAATAAAGATGGATTATTTTTATTGAAACCAGGAATCTAGGCAGTAGAGATAATCAATATGCATTCACTGTTTAAGAATTAGTTAGATTAATTTAATGACCAACTAATTCTCTGCAGCCTTTTATAAATTCAACCTAACTAAGAACTGTGGATGTTAAAAGAAAAGAAGAATAATGGAGGTGAGAGTAGATTGTTGCTCTTTCCTTCCACCTTACAGGAACAATGGAAGTAAGAGCATTTCACTCCTCAACTCTTAAAGCACAAAGATTAAAGTAGGTGTCATTTTTTTCACACCTATTCAATCAAGCTAAAAAAGTGTAGCAAAAATAAAAAAGCCATTCTGATTGGTTTTCTGATAAATTCTAAAAATTGCCAGTCAGTGATTTACTGATTTTCTCATCATACAACAAGTTTTACATTCCTTAAAAACTGCACCTCTATCTTTTCATTGTTTTTTCAGTGACTAAGGACAGATATTCAACTACTGCCTGTCTTCGTGCTCAGCTGACGTGTGTGTGTGTGTGTGTGTGTGTGTGTGTGTGTGTGTTTAGGCACAGTTAGTTGTAAGATGAAGTGTTGACTGAAGAGCTACTGGCATTCACCTTTAGAGCACCTCCAGTGTATTATTAATAGGGGCATTTAACAGAGACCTTGGCTCTTGATTAATCAACATAACATTCTTATCCAAAAGCTCTTTCAGAGAAGTTATCAATAAAGAATTTTATTGCAACACGAAATGGTGCCAGACCATTAATATAAAACAAATATAGATAGCACTTACAGATTGAAATCGGAAGTGGATGGGATGTCATGAGAAAATGGATTGAAAAGTGCTGAATCTCACTAATTCAATTCTTGATGGGTCATAATTTGCAACAGTGATTCTACTTACAAGAGTTCTCTGTAGTAAAGGATGGATGTACAACCGTAAATTCTAAACATATTTGAATTTAATACATGTTTGTCTTCTCCAGCCTGTTGCCGCAACCTACAGTTTTCTTTTATAGATAAAATCTTTCTTAATATGAAATATTTGCATGAATATATCTAAGCCATGACTATTTGGTGTTTTCTAACTCATTGTTGCTTCTTTCACTATAACATTAAATCTAAATTACTTCATTTTTAAAACATTTTCTATAATTATCACTCTTCTCTCATCTATATCTCACAAAATGAGGACTCTCTGCAGTGCAAGCCCATTCAATTACCTTGAGTAGAAAAGATTTTAGTGCTCTCCAAGAACCTAAGGCAAAGATATAAATCATATTGGAATCTACTGGGAACCAGGTATTAAAATTTCATCAAGACAGTATTTCTTCTTCTTCTTTTTTTTTTTCGTCTATGCATTTCTGCTTCATTCTTTACTCTTGCTATAGAAAGTATCCTTTACTGGTTATTAGAGCTGGCAGATGAGTCACTGAGGCGTACTGTATTGTACTGCTGGCCCTAAAGATAGAGTTCTCTATTTCAGCCCACCTCTCCCCATTTCTTTCTGTCTCTTTCTCTCTTCTTCCATCCTTTCTTCCCTCTTGTTTCTGCTCTCCTCTTCTCCTTCTCTCTCTCCCTGTCCCCTCTTACTTCTCTCTGTGTATCTCATTTACTTATCTTCTCCACTCCATTTTTTAAAAACTTATAAGGCTGGGAAAAAGGCCCAGATTGTGATAGGTGTCCATCTTAGAACAATTCCAGAAAGAAAACATCATTTCATTTCAAATAAATGCTTCTTAGGATAGAAGACCAAATAATAGCATTTCCAAGAAAAGGTGAGTGAAACTTAGTTAAGGACTATGCTGCAGATAAAGTACCTGGCCTATGCCTTAAATAAATGCCACTAGAGTTGTGGGAAATCTGTATTTCAAAATCTTCCTCAGATTTCCACTTACTTTCAAATTTTATTAGTGTACATACTATACTAGTACATTAATATAAAGTATATAAATTATACTAAATTTCAAAGTTATATATTAATTTTATATGATATTTCAATTTCTATGTTATTTAATTTCCAAAAATATAACTCTAGTGGTAAATGTTAAGTATTTTATGTTTCCATAGGTATATTAATTGTTTATATTTTGTTGTTAAGTTCTCCAGTTAAATCTTTTTTTTTTCCTTTCCAATTTTTGTTTCCTGTTCTCGTATCCTTTCTTCATTAATGCCTAAAATGTTAACCCACTGTTTCGTTTAAAATCTCACACACAGTTTATGCCAACTTTATCAAAACCTCATTTTTAAGATGAGTCTATGGGATTTATTATTATTATTATCACTTAAAGGGAAAAATTAATGGGGTCATTCATGCAAAATTTTGCACCCCAAACTACCTAATTATGACTTCTTTTAGCATATTTTGCTGTGCTCCAGATTTATGCTCTTAAATAGTTCTGTAAAGTTCTGCAACTCCAAATAATAGCCTTTTGAAATGGTTTTTTCCCTTGAAAAACTCAGTTTATCAAATTTAGTCAGAGAATAAACATGTCTATATCATGACAAAATCTACTAAGTCAATCATTTTATGCTTGGTTATGGGAGAAAGTCAGGCTTGTATCATTGTGATGTTTAAGCGGCATAGGAAAGTACATAGACTTCACAACTAAATGTTTCTGCCAATACAAATGTACAACATACAGGTATTTTCAGAACATTGTTTATTGAGTTCATAAAATAATTATTTAATAGGTCATATTAGCTCAAAATTCCTGGTATTGAGGAATACAAATCAAGTTCCAATAAAGCTTTTCTTCTTCTTAAATAGACGTTTTAACCTTATATGCCAGTATTTGGACAGCCTGTGTGTATGTGTATACATATAAACATATGAACACATATGCGATTGCTTATTTACTAGTTTCTGTCTAGTGCGTGTGCATGGTTAGATGTTTTAACCTGAAATGACAGTACAGGTGCTTGTGTGTGTGTGTGTGTGTGTGTGTGTGTATGTACACACACAAATGTATGAACATATATATGACTGCTTATGTAACTGTTTATTTATAGTATAGGATTAGTTCCTTCATGGGTTTTATAGTTTGAATATTTTAATATTTAACCAGTATAAAATACAAATGATTTACTTTTATTGAAGTTTCAACACAAAATCCTCTGTTGGCAATTTTGAAAGTGCATATAAATATTCCTGATACAAAATCTTAGCAGTAAAATCAGTTAACCACAAATTGATCTTGTAATTATAAATGCTGTATGGAGAACTCAATACATTTTTAATGCTCAAATTAAGACACACTAATTACACAGTAACTGCTAAATAAATGGCATATAATTTAGAGCTATGCCAAAGAGTGCTATTCCGATTTAGATGCTTCTAATCATGGGGAAAACTTGCTCACCGCTGGTAAAATGTTAACTTTGATGAACAAACTGGTGATTATCCAAGAAAAGATCTACAAATGGAAATAGTGAGTTCATATAATTTCAGGTATCTTTTTTTTTCATTGACCTATTTTTAAGATTGTTTTTAAGCTTTTTTAATGTCCATTTCCTGTTGATTTATGCAATGTTTCATAACAATGAAAATTTTCAACTTTAAAAAGATATTTTTTAAAATGTCAAGTGGATTACTCACAGAAGCGATATTTTGAATACTGATGATGTTTCTGAGCACAGTAAACAAATATCAATTTTATCCCACGTTGTTTCTAAAACATATGTGTTTTCAGTGTAACTCAATGGAAACATATTATGATATTAATAGTAAAGAGAAATTTTGAATGGGAATTCAAAAGTCTGATGTGAATTCTAATTCTTTGAGGATGAAGGGTTGTATTAAAAGAGAAAAAGAGAGGTACGTGGAAGCTTATGGAGAATTTATTTGGAATTTCTAAACAATTTCAGTCTATCAAGATTAATGTAGTGTGTGTTCCTTAAGGTTAAATTCACTTTAAAATACATTACTTTCATAAATGTTTACCATTAGCTTTTCTTAATGTCTCTTGTCTTTGTCATTGTTGTTGAGTCACCCAGCCATATCCGACTCTTTGCGACCCCATACTTTCAGCAGCCCAGGTCTCCTCATCCCTCAGCATCTCCCAAATTTTGCCCAAATTCAGGACCATTGCATCAGTGATGCCATCTGGCCATCTCATCCTCTGAAGCCCTCTTCTCCTTCCGCCCTCCATCTTTCCCAGTTTCAGGAACTTTTCTAATGATTTGGCTGTTTGTATCAAGTGACCAAATCACTGGAACTTTAGCTTCAGAATCAGTCTTCCCAACGAGTATTCAGGGTTGATTTCCCTTAAGATTGACTGGTTGGATCTCCTTGCAGTCCAAGGGACTTTCAGGAGCCTTCTCCAGCACCACAGTTCAAACACCATCAATTCTTTGATG
This sequence comes from Neotragus pygmaeus, assembly GCA_006410875.1. NCBI lineage: Eukaryota > Metazoa > Chordata > Mammalia > Artiodactyla > Bovidae > Neotragus > Neotragus pygmaeus. Next base: position 493,165 of record SJYV01011040.1, on the reverse strand, counting down.
CTTTGTCTTCATTACAGTCCAGCTCTCACAACTGTGAGACCACTGGGGAAGACCACAGCCTTGATTGTATGGATCTTTGTTGGCAGAGCGATGTCTCTGCTTTTCAACACACTGTCTAGGTTTGTCGTCAGTTTCTGCCAAGAAGAAATCGTCTTCTGATTTCACGGTTGCAATCACCATCTGCAGTTATTTTGGAGCCCAAGAAGAGGAAATATGTCGCTTTTTTCACCTTTTCCCCTTTTGCTTGCCATGAAGGAATGGGGCCAGATGCCATGACCTTAGTTTTCTTAATATTTAGATGTAAGCTGGCTCTTTCACTCTCTTTCTTCACCTTCATCAAGGGACTCTTTAGTTCTTCTTTGCTTTCTGCCAGTAGAGTGGTATCATCTGCATAACTGAGGTTGTTGAAGTTTCCCCTGCCTATCTTGATTCCAGCTTGTAACTCATCCAGCCCGGTATTTCTCATGATGTGCTCAACATATAGGTTAAATAAATAGGGTAATTGAATTTAACAATAGGCAAGTTATTTCCTTGCTAGAACTGTTAATTTCTCTTCAACCAGAGATGGGGATAGGAGTCAACTCTTCTTAGGCCAGGACAGTGTCGGGTTCACTATAAATGAAAATGGAGCTTGATCATGTAGGGCGTTCATTCATTGTTGAATATGTCCTGAGTGTGCTACTTGCTCTGTCTATCCAAATTTTGAAACCCCGTGGACTGTAGCCCATAAGGCTCCTCTGTCCATGGAATTCTCCAGGCAAGAGTACTGAAGTGGATAGCCACATTCTTCTCCAGGGGATCTTCCCAACCCAGGAATAAAACCTGAGTATCCTGCATTTCATGCTTTAACGTCTGAGCCACCAAGGGAACCACAAGTCATATAATTATTAGTTTATTAGTTTTTCCTTATACCCCACCATTGTAACTTGGAATTTTGGGGGGAATATATAGGGACTTTTAAGATAAGGTATTTTGGTGTAGTTTTTCCNCAGGTGGTCTAGTATTCCCATCTCTTTCATAATTTTCCACAGTTTATTGTGATCCACACAGTCAAAGGCTTTGGCATAGTCAATAAAGCAGAAATAGATTTTTTTCTGGAACTCTCTTGCTTTTCTGATGATCCAGTGGATGTTGGTAATTTGATCTCTGGTTTTTCTAAAACCAGCTTGAACATCTGGAAGTTCACGGTTCACATATTGCTGAGGCCTGGCTTGGAGAATTTTAAGCATTACTTTACTAGCGTGTGAGATGAGGGCGATTGTGCAGTACTTTGAGCATTCTTTGTCATTGCCTTTCTTTGGGATTGGAATGAAAACTGACCATACTTAGTGAATACTACTTAAGTCAGACTTTGTACAGGTTCTATAGCAGAATTAAGAGGTCTGACTAGATATAAACAATTAACATAAGCTTCCAATATATCTCTCTTGGGTCTTCTAAAAATTGGCATATAATTTATCATCCAGAGCAGGACACTATGGGGTTTGAAAGGAAGCATAGTTAATACTTTTGCTAAGAACATCAGGGATTAAACTGGGATCAGGCCAGACAAACTCGACTGTACAGTCACCCTAACTAAAAGAAACTGATCTGCTTCAGTCTCTTGCCTCTGACTACCAGAGGCTCATACCCTCCAAGGACTATCCAATCTTGACAGACCAGTTCCTGAGTCCTATGATGGAGAGTCAGGAGGAAATGGGGAAAAGGAAAGAGTTATGATAGAGACAAGAGAACTGCTTTCTAAAGTTTTTTGTTTGATTGCTTTGTATGTAGAAGTGCAGAATCAGTATCAATATAGAACAGTAGAGAATGGGAGAAGGGAAAAAAAGAAAAATTGCTAAAGACGGTGTTGCTCTCAGGTCACTTAATGAAGAGAGGTAAAATACCCAAGTTATTTGAAAATACTTTTATTGAATGGACTTTAGACTAACACCCCCTTGAGACTGAACCAGAAAGGCTATGGTGCCTGCAATCTGTGGGGTTATATTTTATTTGGGAGAGAAAAAAATTAACAAATAGCTAATACGATATGATACAAAATTCAGTGCTAAAATTATAGGATATAAACTATAAATCTGTAGGACTTATGAGAGAAAGATCCAAGGAGGCAACATGAATCAATGTTCCCCTTCTCATCATTATAATTTCTCCTTTAAAAGAATCCTGGGCACAAGCAGAAGCAGAGAAGTCATGGTTTACATAAATTCATGCTATTTCTCATCATACATAACAGCAGTACAACAAATCCCCACTAAATTCTGACTAAGTTGTCAAAGTAAAACCAAACTCCAAGATTGATCAAAATATTATTTACCTTTGACTATCACAATTAAAAATGATGCTTAAGTTTTAAGCTAGGTTCTACTACACCTTTCAGTCAGGAACTATGGGAGCCCTGGGAAATGACAATGACATGGCAATGACACAAAAGTCTGGCCCCCACCACCAAAGGCTTCAAACGAACCATGAATGTGCCACCAGGAGCAAAGACTCCACCTGATTGAGAACAAGCAGACTGTGAGCACATGCAGCATCTCCAATGTACAGAAAACATCCACATTTTCCAACATACCTACACAGACAGAACGATCAGGAGCTTCTCTTAATTCCTTCTATGACTATCCCCACTGCCCAGTATATAACACAAATACTTAGACTCAAGGCTAGGAGTAGCAAGTGAAGGGTGAGAAAGGAGAACACAAAAGAGAAGAGAGGAATTCCCCTGGCATTCCAGAGGTTGGGACTTCACCTTCTAATAAGGGGGGTACGAGTTTGAACCCTGGTTGGGGAGCTAGGATTCCACATGCCTTGGGGCCAGAAAATCAGAATATAAACAGGAAAAGCAAGACTGTAACAAATTCAACAGATGACTTTAAAAAGGGTCCACATTAAAGAAAAATTTTTTAATAAATTAAAAAGATACACACATACAAATACTAAATTCATGCAATCATCAAATATTTTATTCACATCAAGCATTCACAGAGTGTGGCAACATATATAGGCCAAACAAATGTCCAAATATCCACTATTCTCTGTGGAAAGACTGTCCAAATCCATACTATTTTCCTAAAGACAGAAATACTCAGTTGAGCTTTTTATGTGACTAATGCTTATTTAAGCAATTTATAAATATCACTATAGCCATAAGCTTGAGAAACACATTGAGTACCTTTGAGAAAAGGCTATGTAAAAAAACACAAATCAGTATTACTACTGTATTATTGTGCAAAAAGCAGCACTTCTCAAAAAAAGAAAAAAAACTGAAATAAAACCCACATTTGGTTTTAGACTATTAAAAGACAATGCATTCTTTCACCCCATCCTTGCTCCCTAAATCCCCACTCCATTAGACTGTCAACTACCTTTCAGAAACCCTAGAGAGCCTATTTTCCAGTGACCTTTAATCAGTCTCTTCTGAGACACAATCCACTGGACAGAATTCTTTTCCATTTGCCAAAGTTATTTTCTTGCACTCCAAGTTACCACTTTTAGTTTCAATTTCTACCATGAACTTTAAAAATTCACTGCTCATCATTTTGGAGAAACGCTACCTTTAAGAAATATAGTAGAACAGGCATAAATTCCTGTGTGACTGTTTATTAAATATTAATTTTTAAGCAAGTTATTTTTATCTGAGTATCAGTTTCCTTGCCACTTGCAAAACTGTTCAGAAGACTAAATGGGAAGAATTTTCACAAAGTCCCTAACACTGTAAGGGATGCAAAAAAAAAAAAAAGGTAGATATCTGAAAGAAGATAAAGAAGTACTATTCAGAATTTGCTGGGAGGAGGAAGGCTTGCTTGGCACATCCTCTGCTAAAACTTGAAAGCATCTAAATTAAGCACATCCCTTCAAATATAGAAAGGTGGGGGAAACTAGCAGGTTTATAACAAAGACATAAACTACCTTCTGGTATGAATACCTTGATTAAGTATTAATACATGTTATGAATCTAGAAAGGATAATAGGGTTTATTTTGGTCTCTCCTCATGATAGCAGCACCTTCTTTTATCAAAGAGAATCATTACAACTCCATAATTTTTTATTTCAAATAAAAAATTTTTAAGTGAATTAAAAAGATATGTCTTCTAAATGTTCCTCCCATGGTAAATAGTAAGCAAATGCAGAGGACTCTGTTTATGGCTTAGGAGCATGTTTACCCAATATGTGTCAAAAAAAAAAAAACCACCCTGACAACTTGGAGCCAGGAAGTCGGACAACTGGAAACATATAGCTCAGAAAACTACCATCTAGAGAACTAACCTACCCCTGGAAATCTTTCCTAACTACCCTCTAGAAGTCTTTCTAATGAAGGCTACACACACACTGCAATTCTTAAGGCAGCCTACGAGCCAAANTCAGAAAACTACCATCTAGAGAACTAACCTACCCCTGGAAATCTTTCCTAACTACCCTCTAGAAGTCTTTCTAATGAAGGCTACACACACACTGCAATTCTTAAGGCAGCCTACGAGCCAAATCCAGACCAGTGTTGCATACTATCACCAGCTCCCCACTTTCATTGGGGCCTCCTACAGTCTCAGCTGTTGGTTACTCAGGTGTGTCTGACTCTTTTGCAACCCAATGGACTGTAGCCTGCCAGGCTCCTCTTTCCATGGAATTCTCCAAGCAAGAACACTGGAGTGGTTAGCATTCCCTTCTCCATGGGATCCTTATAGTCACAGGGCTGCTGACCATTACCTATGCCTGCTAACTGAACCTTAAAATTTATTTTTCAACAGAATTTATAAATTACCTATGCTCAAGCTCAATTTTCTTCCACTGACTGAGTTTTTAACCTCTTTATACTCCCACAACCTAATACAGGCCTAGAATGATTTGATCTTTGACTTCTTTCAAGTGTATTGGAGGAATTAACAGATTAATATCTAACAGCGATGTGAGTTCCTTGGACAAAAGCACTGTTTAAAAATAAAATATTTTATATTTTTTCAGTAGTAAAATTAATTGCTCCTTTTCCCACAGTATTGTCCTAAGCAATTTGAGATTTTATCACAGCTTTCAGTCAAAACAAAAAAAATTATCACTCANGAGTTCCTTGGACAAAAGCACTGTTTAAAAATAAAATATTTTATATTTTTTCAGTAGTAAAATTAATTGCTCCTTTTCCCACAGTATTGTCCTAAGCAATTTGAGATTTTATCACAGCTTTCAGTCAAAACAAAAAAAATTATCACTCAATTTGGAAATTAAAGAGTATTCACTTTTTTCAAAATAAAAATGACACTGCCTAATACAATAAAAAAAATCAAATGCTAAAAAGTATAAAGAAGAAAGTGATAATCATCCATAACTCCAATACCCCAACAAAACACAGTGAACATTTAGACACAGTTCTACGCATACACCTTTTCACACTGCTCATGGGGTTCTCAAGGCAAGAATGCTGGCGTGGTCTGCCATTCCCTTCTCCAGTGGACCACGCTTTGTCTGGACATGACTTAGCGACTGAACAACAACAACTATGCATCCACATAGCTACTTCATTAGTATATACGTACTTTACAGAAATAGAATCATATTCCATGTAGTAATTTTTTAACCTAATATGCTTTAAAGCCTTGTATAGTTAAAAAATATTCCATTTCATGAAATATCCATAATTNTCTGTCATCCCCTTCTCCTCCTGCCCCCAATCCCTCCCAGCATCAGAGTCTTTTCCAATGATTCAACTCTTCGCCTCCAATTAAAATAAATAAATTTAAATTAAAAAAATTGGTTCTTCTAGTAGTCATGTACGGATGTGAGAGTTGGAACATAAAGAAGTTTGAGCACTGAAGAATTGATACTTTTGAACAATGGTGCTGGAGAAGACTCTTGAGAGTCCCTTGGACAGCAAGGAGATAAAAGCCAGTAAACGTTAAAGGAAATCAACCCTGAATATTCGTTGGAAAAACTGATGCTGAAGCTGAAGCTCAAATACTTTGGTTACCTGATGCAACTCATTGGAAAAGCCCTGTTGCTGGGAAAGATTGAAGGCAGGAGGAGAAGAGGGAACAGGGGATGAGTAGGTTGAATGGCATCATCAATTCAACAGACATGTGTTTGAGCAAACTCAGGGAGATTGTGAAGGTCAGGGAAGCCTGGCATGTTGTAGCGCATGGGGTCACAAAGAATCAGATATGATTTACAGTCTGAGCAGTAACAAGTAAGATAATTTATTGACTAAATACAGAGAAATCTCAATACACTCAGTAGCAGGAAGAATACTTTTAGGCTTCAGATTCAGGGATGATCTTCTAGTTAGTTATGATGAAAATGAGATCTCCTGGTGTTTCCATTTACTTTTACAGAAACTAAGAATGATACAGATTCACTACGAAGAAAACTATGGGAGTTTGGTCAATAATGTCTGCTATCAATATGAATCTGTAACATTAACAGTACCATGCGGTACATCAACAGTACTCAAGTATCAAATGAAAAAAAAAAAAAAAAAAGATAGCTTCAATTGCTCTTTTAACTTTTGCGATGGAAATTCATGCTTCAATCCGTTATAACTTGTTCCCTTCTCTTACCACCTCAGAAGACTTTATCCAAACTAAGATTGCTAACAATTTTATAATTGATAACCCACACCCTATCTTTTGTTTTATTGAAGTATTGTTAATTTACAGTGTTGTGCTAATTTCTGCTATGCAGTAAAGTGACTCATTTTAAATTTTCACCTCCTTTGATTGCAGAATAGTATTTGGCAATTGTGAACTTCCCACTAATATTTAAAATGTTTGTCTTTTACCACAAATGTTTGTCTTCAGTACCACTCTTACTATTTATTTTTTTTAAATTTATTTATTTATTTATTTTTTAATTTGACTTTACAATACTCTATTGGGTTTGCCATACATCGACTATTTATTTATCCTTTATTTTTGTCGTTTGCTCTCTCTCAACTTCATGAACTCCAGCCTACACTTGATTGAAGTTCCATCTAAATCTTCATTACATTTTATTTATCTTTATTATATTTTAATTTAAAATATTTCCTTTGGTTATCTGCTGTATTAATATATTTCATTCATTATCATATATCACCAGAATGGTATCTAACTTTTGGTGTGTATGCATGATTGTGTATGCTCATTGAGATAAAAGCCCATAGATTCCACAAGATTTACTTTAGGTCTATGATTTTTAGATCTATATCTCTATTGTATGCCTATCTTCAAAGTCTAAAACTTATAATATTTGATCTTTAGCATAGCCACCTGGCAACCTGAAAACATTGCACAGTTTCATTCATAGCAAGTACAAATGTGAATTTATTACTTCAAAAATATTTTCTATGCTACCTATTTCTTTAGACTTGTTAATTGAATAACCTTTCAATATAATTGTGTAGTATAATTTTTGGTGTCAAACAGACTTTCTTTCTCATTTTTAACATTTTAAACATTAAATGTAAACACTATACCTAACCATTCCAATTCTTCTTAGGTAAAGACTCCTCCAGTTGCCTTATAAATTGCTGAAATAATATCCTCCTTTATCATCTTATTGCAGATTCTATACTGACAGTAGTTCATATCAGTTCAATGATTATAAATAAAACAAAGCAAAATACTGCTGGAAGATCTTAGTCTACAGTAGAAAAACATGACATGCTTCTCACAGTTTCTTTTCCAGCTACTTATGTCTCAGATATTATGGTCATTATTACTCTAATTCTCACTATTCTCCAAATAGTCAAGCCTTTGATATCGTTCTCAAGATGGAATTACCTATGTTTTCGCCCTTGCAAATTTCTACCTGTCCTTTAAAATTCTGTTCATCTCTTATATCTTCAGTGGAATTCTTCCCCCCAATTTCAGAATAAGTTTGGCTAATCAGCCTTATAGGTTCACATAGGAAGAATCTGCTATGTTTCTCAAATATTTAATAATCTGCTTTATACTTGTAAGATTTACACTTGTATGAATTGTCAAGTTAATATTTCTCATAATTCATCAATTCCTCACTATGAGTTCCTTGAAGACATTGTTTCCTACAATTCTTAAAGCTCTTAGACAATGAAATCATAAACCATTCTCATCAGGTAAATATTGGTACTAAATCAGACATGAGAAAGGAAGAGAAACATAAAAGAACATCAAATAATTAGCACCTGTAATTCTCTCATATTGAACAAGAAATCTCAATTTGAATTACCTATAACCTTCTTACTTTAAATGATGCTTATAGTGTATATTAATTTCTTCAATTAAAGAAAAAAACTATTATCCTTTTAAAACTAAAGCTCAACTAACAAAGAATGAAGAAGACTGTAATTTAATAATGTAAAAATTGTAATTATTTCATCTAAGAAGTTTACAGCTATCAATACATATTAAGTAAGTAAATAAGTGTTAGTCACTTAGTCATGTCCAACTCTCAGCAATCCCATGGACTATACTTCCCAGGCTCCTCTGTCCATGGAATTCTCTAGGCAAGAATAATAAAGTGGGTTGCCTTTCCTTTCTCCAGGGGTGTTCCTGACCCAGGGATCAAACCCTGGTCTCCCACATTATGGGCAGATTCTTTATCATCTGAGCTACAGGGAGGAACACTTAATACACATTTTATACGATAAGAATAATACACATTTGTGAGAGGTAAACAGAGACATTACTTTGTCAACAAATTCCATGTAGTCAAAGCTATGGTTTTTCCAGTAGTCATGTATGGATGTGAGAGTTGGACTCTAAAGAAGGCTGAGCACTGAAGCATTGATGCTTTTGAACTGTGGTGTTGGAGAAGACTCTTCAGAGTCTCTTGGACTGCAAGGAGATCCAATCAGTCCATCCTAAAGGAGATCAGCCCTGAGTGTTCACTGGAAGGACTGATGTTGAAGTTGAAACTCCAATACTTTGGCCACTGGAAGCAAAGTACTGACTCACGGATGCTGGGAGATTGAAGGCAGGAGGAGAAGGGGATGACAAAGGATGAGATGGTTGGATGGTATCACCAACTCAAAGGTCATGAGTTTGGGTAAACTTTGGGAGTTGGTGATGGACAGGGAGGCCTGGCGTGCTGCAGTCCATGGGGTCACAAAGAATCAGAAAGGACTGTGTGACTGACTGAACTGAAGTTATCAACATAAGGTAGGTTCTTTTCTGCTAATTAAATTCACTGGCTTGACCAAAGCGCCCTTTAACACTTGTGCTCTCAGCAGACCACTATAACCTATGTGGAAAATAGGTTGTTAGACACCTAATATCTTAAATTTGGCACTCCTGGGAGAGAGCAGATTATTAAGAAATAAAACTAGACATTTGCAGAAAAAAATTTTTTTAGTTACCTGAAATGCTGTTTGTTTATTTATTTATTTTTTTTTTTAACTTTACAATATTGTATTGGTTTTGACGTACATCAACATGAACGGGTGTACACGTGTTCCCAATCCTGAATCCCCCTCCCTCCTCCTTCCTCATACCATCCCTCTGGGTTCCCTGGTGGTCTAGTGGCTTAGAGTCTGCCTTGCAATGCAGAAAATTTTAATTGATTCTTTAAGTCTCAAAAACCTCAGTATGAAAATCTTGGAAAAATGCTTAAACCAATTATTATTCTTTTAAACAAAGAATAGGATTTTCCCTAGTGGCACAGTTGATGGGAGTCTGCCTCCCAATACGTAGGGTGCAAGTTTAATCCCTGGGTGGGGAAGATCCCTTGGAGGAGGAAACAGCAACCCCTCCAGTAGTCTTGCCTGGGTAATCCTGTGGACAGAGGAGCCTAAAGGGTTACAGTGCATGGAGTCACAGTCTGACAAAACCTAGCAACTAAGCAGCCTCACATAAGACACGAATAAATTTCGAGAAGCTTACATCCTACCAGGACTGAATCATGAGTAAATAGAAAATCTGAACAGTCCAATATCAAATAAGGTTAATCGGTAATTTAAATCAGTAATTAAGAACTTCCCACATAGAAAATCTTCTGAAAAGATTGTTTTCTTGATGAATGGCATCAAGTTTTAAAGAAGACTTAACAACAATCTTTCTCAAATGCCTCCAACAAATTGAAGAAGAGAACACTTCCAGATTGATTTTGTGAAGTCAGCATTAGCTTAATGTCAATGTCAGACAAGAATACAGGAAAAGAAAGTGATTGTCCACCATTCCTGATGAAAATAGATCCACAAATTGTCAACAAAATATTAGCAAATGAATTCTAGTGCACATTAAAAGGATTTACACAGAATGAGTAAGTAGGATTTATCCCTGGCACGTAAAGTTGATTCAACATAAGGCAAATAAATATATGTGATATAACACATTAGACAATGAGAGATAAAAGTCATGTAATCTTCCTAGTAAATGCATAAAAAGCATGTGCCAAAACATATCTTGCATAGTAATGATCCTCATCAAATTGAGCATAAAAGGAACATGTTGTTGTCCAATTGGTAAATCATGCTTCCCTGTGTGCCATGATCTCCCTAAGTTTGCTCAAATTCATTCCTCAACACAATAAACCCATATAGGACAAACCCACAGTTAATATTCTCAGTGGTGAAAGGTTAAAAGCTCTTCCTCTAAAATCAGGATCAGGACAAGTGTACTTCCTCACACTACTCTTTTTCACTGTAGAACTGAAAGTTCCAGCTCGAGTAATAGTCAAGAAAGAAATAAATAGAATATATCTAAATTGGAAAGATGAAGTAAAATTGTTTTTATCTATAGATGCTATCATCTTATACATAGTAAATTCTAAAGAACCAACTGAAATATTGTTGGAAATAATCAATGAAATTAGTAAAGCTGCAATCTATAAAATAAAAATACAAAAATTAGTTGTATTTCTATACACTAACAACAAAAAATCTGAGACAGAATTAAAAATGCCACTTACAATAGTATCAAAAACAATAAAACACTTAGGAAAAAAAAACTAACCAAGGAAATGAAAGACCTGTACACTGAAACTTATAAGACTTTAATGAAATAAAATTGAAAAAAACACTAATAAATGGAAATATATCCCATGTTCACTATCAGAAGAATCGATATTTTTGCAGTGTGCATATTACCCAAAACTACTTATAGATTCAATGCAATCCCTAAGAAAATTCACACAGCATTTTTTTACATAAATTTAAAAAAGCAACCGTAATGTTGTATGTTACCACAAAAGAGCCCAAATGACCAAAGTAACCCAATTAAAGAAGAAAGAAGCTGAAGACACCACATTTCCTGATTCCAAACTATATTACAAAATTTTAGTATTTGAAAAGGTATGGCACCAGCATAAAATTAGACACATAAACCAATGGATTAGAATCAAAATCCTAGACATAAATTGTTGCTTATATGGTCAACAGATATTTGACATGGAAGTCAAGAACACCTAATGGGGAAAGAATAGTCTTTCATCAAAAGATGTTAGGAAATTTAGAAAGCCATATGCAGAGAAATGAAATTGAATATCTATCTTACACCACTGATCTACATTAACTTGAAGTAAATTAAAGACTTAAACATGAGTCCTAATACCATAGAACTTCTAGAAGAGAGCATAGAGAAGACAATACCTGACATTAGTGTTCAATATTGTTTTTTTTTTAATAAGATATCAAAAGTATAAGCAACAAAGGCAAAAATTTACAAACAAGGCTACATTAAACTAAAAACAAACAAACAATCAACAAAAAAAGAAACTTCTGTACAGAAAAGAAACCATCAGCAAAACGAAAAAGCAAGCTAAAAAATAGGAAATAATATCTATAAATCATATATTCAATATGGAGCTAATACCAAAATATACAAAGGGGGACTCATATACTTCAGTTTAGTTCAGTTCAGTCACTCAGTCGTGTCCCACTCTTTGCGACCCCATGAATCACAGCACGCCAGGCCTCCTTGTCCATCACCATCTCCCGGAGGTCACTCAGACTCATGTCCATCGAGTCCGTGATGCCATTCAGCCATCTCATCCTCGGTCGTCCCCTTCTCCTCCTGCCCCCAATCCCTCCCAGCATCAGAGTCTTTTCCAATGAGTCAACTCTTCGCATGAGGTGGCCAAAGTAATGGAGCTTCAGCTTTAGCATCATTTCTTCCAATGAAATCCCAGGGTTGATCTCCTTCAGAATGGACTGGTTGGATCACCTTCCAGTCCCAGGGACTCTCAAGAGTCTTCTCCAACACCACAGCTCAAAAGCATCAACTCTTTGGCGCTCAGCCTTCTTCACAGTCCAACTCTCACATCCATACATGACCACAGGAAAAACCATAGCCTTGACTAGACGGACCTTAGTCGGCAAAGTAATATCTCTGCTTTTGAATATACTGTCTAGGCTGGTCATAACTTTTCTTCCAAGGAGTAAGCGTCTTTTAATTTCATGGCTGCATTCACCATCTGCAGTGATTTTGGAGCCCAAAAAAATAAAGTCTGATACTGTTTCCACTGTTTCCCCATCTATTTCCCATGTAGTGATGGGACCAGATGCCATGATCTTCGTTTTCTGAATGTTGAGCTTTAAGCCAACTTTTTCACTCTCCTCTTTCACTTTCATCAAGAGGCTTTTTAGCTCCTCTTCACTTTCTGCCACAAGGGTGGTGTCATCTGCATATCTGAGGTTATTGATATTTCTCCCGGCAATCTTGATTCCAGCTTGTATTTCTTCCAGTCCAGCGTTTCTCATGATGTACTCTGCGTAGAAGTTAAATAAGCAGGGTGACAAGATACAGCCTTGACGTACTCCTTTTCCTATTTGGAACCAATCTGTTGTTCCATGTCCAGTTCTAACTGTTGCTTCCTGACCTGCATACATACATATAACTTATCAACCATAAAACAATTTGAACAAAAGATACTCATCATCACTAATTGGGACTCCCTGGTGGCTCAGATTGCAAAGCATCTGCCTGCAATGCTGGAGACCCAGGTCTGATCCCTGGGTCAAGAAGATTGCCCTAAGAAGGGTTTGGCAACCTACTCCAGTATTCTTGACTGGAAAACCCCGTGGACAGAATATCTTAGCAGGCTAAAGTCCATGGGGATGCAAAGAGTTGGACAGGACTGAGCAACTAACACTTTCACTTAACACTTTCATCATCACTAACTACCAATGAAATGCAAATATAAATCACAATAAGCTATCACCTCTTATCTGTTAGAATGACAATTATTAAGAAGACAAGAGATAGCAAACATCGTGAAGGATCTAGAGATGAGAGACTCTTAAGCACTCTTGGTGGGAATGTAAATTGGTTCAGTCACTGTCCTAAACTGTATGGTGATTCCTCAAAAAAATTACATACAGAAATGACATAAGACCCAGCAATCCCAATTCTGGGTATATATGTAAAGAAAATGAATATGAAAACAGGATATTTAAAAGATATCAACACTCTCATGCTCCACTGTATATATGTGTGTGTGTGTGTTTGTGTGTGTGTGTGGGGGGGGCTTCCCTGGTGGCTCAGATTGTAAAGAATCTGCCAATGCAGGAGACACAGGTTTGATCTCAGGGTATGGAAGATGCTCTGGAGAAGTGCATGGTAAATCACTTCAGTCTTCTTGCTTGGAGAATTCTGTACAGAGAAGAGCCTGTGGGCTACATTCCATGGGGTTGCAAAGAGATACAACAGAGCAACTAATATTCTCACACTCCCATATATATATACTATATATATATATATATAGTATATATATATATTTATTTACATATTTATATATTATATATATATATACACACATATGAAAAAGAAGGAAATCCTCCCATTTGAAAAGCATGGATGAACTTTGAGGGTGTTACGCTGAGTTAATTCAGAAAGAAAGACAATTATTGTAGGATAACATTAGTATGTGGAATCTGTAAATGATGAACTCCTTGAGCAGAAGGGTGGTTAGCAAGGCCTGGGATTGGTAGATTCGAGGAGACAGTGTTAGGTGCAACACAGACTTCCACCTATAAGATAGTGCACAGCACAGTTATTATAGTCAACAATACTTTATTGTATACAGAGTTGTTAAGAGATTAGATGTTACATGTTCTTGCCATAGAAAGAAATAAATAATTATGTGCTCTGATAGAAGTGTTAGCTGACATTATGGTGGTTACTGTGTTGTAATATATAATTGCATCCATTTGACACATTTTTACATCTTACTCAAAAGAAAAAATACTACTAATAAAGGCACCAAAATGGGAAACACAAATCAGTCCAATTTTAGTTGTTTTCTTCTTAAATAAAACTAGCTTTTTAAAAATTAAAAAAAAATAAAGCTCTAAGTCTTACAGCCAACTTCTGTCAAAGTCCAATTAACCACATTGTGAAGTATTTGTTAACTACTCATTACTTACAAAATTAATTCTATTTGCTCCATACAAAGAAAGAAGTCAAACTTGACTAATTAAAATAGGAGCCAAATACCTTAACAAATAACTCACCAAAGAAGACACATAGATGTCAAGTAAGCTTGTGAAAAAGGTGCTCCATACTTCATGTCATCAGTAAAATGCAAATTGAAATGGGATATCACTACGCACTCATTAAAATATGAAACAGTGGGGACATCAAATGCTGGCAAGAATGTGCAGCAGCAGTAATTCTCATGCATTGACTGTGGGAATGCAGAACAGTAAATCACTTTGGGAGACATTTTGGTAGTTTCTTACAAACTAAACATACTATTGCTATGAGACCCAGCCATCCCTCTCCATGTACTTAGACTAAGGAGGTGAAAAATCTATGCCCTTAAAGAAACATGTACACAGATGTTTATAGCAGTCTTCTTCACAAGTGCCGAAACTTGGAAGCAATCAAGATGTCCATCAGTAGGTGAATGGCTAAAGAATGGTACATCCAGAAAATGGAATATCATGCAGATAAAAAAAGAAAGGCACTAACAAGTCATGAAAAAAATGGAGAAATCTTAAATGCATAACACATAGTATAGCATAATATAGTATAAGAATATGGGAAGGTATAGATTACTAATTTTTACATTCTATAGAACTGATGCATATTGGTAATATGTGATAAAATGCTATTCTACTATTAATTTTTATAATTAAATTAAAACATCTCATCAAATTCTAAGACTTTTTAAAATGAATACTTCTGTGTTCCCCATCCTGAAACCCCCTCCCACCTCCCTCCCCATTAAAAAATAAAACACAGCAAAAAAAAAAAATAATAAAAATAAAATGAATACTTCCCAAATAACTACAAAAATAAATCAATAAAGCAAATGAATTCTTCATTAAAATAAAATAAACCCATTGTAATGAAACAGAAATCATAAAATCAAACAAGTATGAGCAACTATATCATCTTGTCTAGCATGGCCCAAGTGACTTGAAATTTCATAATATGTTCAGAGATTTCAAACTGAATATTAAAAATGCATATAGCTGTTATTCAGTCAGCCAGCTGTGGCTGACTCTGAAACCTATAGGCTGCAGCACGCCAGATTTCTCTATCTTTCACCATCTCCTGGAGTTTGCCCAAGTTCATGTTCATTGTATTGGTGATGCTATCCAACCATCTCATCCTCTGATGCCCCCCTCTCCTCCTCTGATGCCCCCCTCTCTTCTGCCCTCAATCTTTCCCAGCCTCAGGGACTTTTCCAATGAGTAATTTGCATGTATCAGATGACCAAAATACTGGTCATATACATTCTATATATACAGACACAAAATAAAAATCCATTTTTAAAAAGTTATATCCAGAAAATTAAAAAATAAAGAAACTAGATTTGAGAGTAACAGGAAAAAACAGGCAGGATTTTCTTGGGAAAGGTATCCATGAGTGATTAATGACAGTTATCTTAACTGAAGAGAAGACACATTGAAAAACATCACAAGTACAGTAAAAAAACAAAGTGTCAAAATACATAAATTAAAAAATTGTGTAAGAAATTGACTGCATAAGACTGGAGAATTTTTCTATCACTTGTCAGAAAATAAATAAATAATTCCAAAGGATCTGATTAAGATAAATTATTCCAATAAACCCAGGTCAAAGACTCATCCTACAGTATGAGAAATTTTGTTTTCATTTGAATACCTTTGTGGCATTTATACTATTATTAAAATTCAGATCACAGAAAATCTCAATAAAAAATGAAATTAGATGTTTAGGAAACATTCTCAGACTTCAGTATGAAAATGATTCCACAATAAAGCCACTAACTTTGAAATTAATTAGTAAGTAAATTGCTTCTATTAATATAAATTGATTAGAATAATTCCCCATAGTTTGGATCCGTTGCTTAAGTTATTATAATTTTCAAAGTGTTGTGTTTGCAGAATCTGGACTGCCTCCTGGATACAAAAAGATGTATGTTACTATGTAAGAGATCCTACCCAACATAATGAGAAAAATAAAATGAGAAATAAAAGCTGTAAAAACTTAAATATAGTTCTAGTCCATGAATTTCTAATATGGAAGACTGGTGAAACCAGAGCTGAATGAGAGCATTTTTGTATGAAGCCTTGTTTACTATTTTAACTTTATGACCTGGGCCATTTACCCTAACTCTCTGAGTTCCCATTTCCTCTGCATTCATGCAAAGACATTAGCAATACTTGCCTTCTAAAGTTATTTTAAATATAAAGTAAAATGTGTAAATTGCTTAGAATGTTGGGGGTTCTTTTGCCCATATAATTATTTTATTTGGTTAATTGCTATCAAGTCAATTAACAGCCATTTCAGTATTATTATACGTTTGTTCTCAATCTGGCCAATTGAATCTTTGTTTATAAATAGAGTGTCCCAATAATTTTTGAGACTATGTTACTCAGATGATGGTACATCAAGAACTGCCAGTAAGTCTCTGTTGCTAAGATAGCCAGAAGCACTCTGGTTCGTTTAATGTCTGAATCAGAATTTTTTTTTAATTTTTCATAAATTCTGGGAGCTACCCAGGATACATCCCTAAGTGCAATTCTTTTTAAATTTTATAATTATTTGAATAATTCAAGTCACATTTTATTGATTGCAATCAAAGAATCCTCTTTTGGATCAAAGGTCGTACCAGCCTAGATCCAAGCAAGACTGAAACATCACTTTGACTATTGAAAAATCATAAAAGACATGGAATAAGAAGCCTTCAGCCACTGACATGCTGTGGTAGAATCATGTAAGCAGATTGAGAATGAAATCTGCAAGGATTAGAAACTTTCTCCACCAGTTTAACACAAGCGCTGTCAGTTAAGCTGACACTGATATCGTCCGTTAGGTTGGATGATTTGCTGCCCCAGAACACTGGATAACTTAATGTGACAAATTCAAATCCCCAGGTGGCAAAGTGGTCAAGAATCTGCCCACCAACACAGGAGATGCAAGAGACATGGGTTAGATCCCCGGATAGGAAAGATCCCCTGGAGTGGGAAATGGCGATCCACTCCCCTGTACTTCCTTGGAAAATTCCATGGGACTGAGGATTCTGGTGGGTGACAGCCCGTGGGGTCTTTTGCAAAGAGTCGGATCTGACTGAGCACATAGGCAGATGTAATCTGGACCTTGCCTCAAGGAATAATCACTCTGAAAGAATCATTTAGCTGCTTTGGTGGTAGGATAGAGAACACAAACATTCAGAACTAAATAAATAAATAGCTACTTGCCAAATAAGCCTACCTATTTAATTTACAATCTCATCCTGACTTAAGGAGAAAATTAGGGAAATCTAAATATCTGGTTCAATTCCAAGGTCGGGAAGATCCCCTGGAGGAGGAAATCACAACCCACTCCAGTATTCTTGCCTTGGAGAATCCCATAGACAGAGGAGCCTGGTGGGCTACAGTCCACGAGGTCACGGAGAATCAGACCCGACTGAGAGGCTAAGATACAGCATGAGGGATCCCCACAGCACTTTCCTCTCTTTCTTCCCTTATGATCTACTATGATGAGGAAGGTGGCAAAATTCAAATAAACAGATCAAACCAAATTTGCAGTTCTCTTTAGGCCTGGAAGGCTGGGAGAAGGCAACAACTGAATGCCATTCCAAGGAGGAGAGAAGCCCACTGCGCCTGACAGGAAAAGCGCCTCTTAGTGCTCTGTCGTGTCCAAATATTTGCAGCCCCATCAACTATAGCCCACCAGGCTTCTCTGCTCATGGAATTCTCCACGGAGGAATGCTGGAGTGGGTAGTCATTCCCTTCTCTAGGGGATCTTCCCAACCCAGGGATCAAACCCAGGTCTCCTGCGTTACAGGTAGTTGCTTTACCAGGAGGGAACCCCTGAGGCAGTGGTTAATTACAAGACAAAATGCGTAACAGGAGTTGGGGTGGGCAAGGATCTTCGGAAATAATCATATTAATTAATGAAGATCATAATAATTAATTATGGGATTCGTAGTACTTCAATCTCTAGTAATTTCACTGACATCTTAAATGACTTGTATGCAAAAAAAATGACAGAAAGGATAATAAAAATGTACAAGGTTCAAATATGAATAACCAGATGTCTAAATGACATTACTAAGCCAGATGCAGTCTGCCCTATTCTTTAGATGTGTGTTAATTCAGAGTCACAGAGTACATAAATGGTTTTCTTGTTTTAAGGAAGGAACTTATTAAAAACTTTACAAGTATGTACCTTCTGCAAGACTTGACCTTCATTCCATCAAGTTATGAATACATATAACCATTAACCTAAACAGCCAGTGACTAAGGACTACAGATACCCCAAGCACTGACATTACTGCACATCAGTTCTGAGCTAATTCACATACCTGGGAACCTACAGAAGTTATACTATTATTTTCCACAAAAGAAACATGTTTAAACTAAGTTTGTGCTTTCACAGCTCAGTTGCATTTTATCCTTGTTGGTATGATCCTAAAATGTGTTTCAAAATAATATCAATCATGTTTATGCATAAGGTAACTTAAAACATATCTCAAGGTACAAGATTTTCAGTCGAATGTCATTTTATTTAAGTATTATTTATTTAAATATTTAATAAATATTTATCTATGTCATTTAAACTATAACGAGATTTTAAAATTGAACATTTCTACATTCTAGGGGAAACTGAAAGATAATGTGAGGTTGAAGGCCAAGGTATGACCGATAGCATCAAGAACCGCACATCGAGGGACTCAGTAAGAAATTTTTGGTAAATTTATTCACGTATGTTTATTAAGATCCTACTAAGTGCTAAGTGTTTTTCAGGTGCCTACATATATCAGAGAACTTGATGAGAAACAATAAAGGCCTTTTCTCCAAAAACAGGACTTTTTCAGTGAAGAGATATGGACAATAAGTTATATAATGTACTGCACTCAGTTCAGTTCAGTTCAGCTGCTCAGTCGTGTCTGACTCTTTGCGACCCCATGAATCGCAGCACACCAAGCCTCCCTGTCCATCACCATCTCCCGGAGNTCTTCAGAATTTTCCACAGTTGATTGTGATCCACACAGTCAAAGGCTTTGGCATAGTCAATAAAGCAGAAATAGCTGTGTTTCTGGAACTCTCTTGCTTTTTCCATGATCCAGCGGATGTTGGCAATTTGATCTCTGGTTCCTCTGCCTTTTCTAAAACCAGCTTGAACATCAGGGAGTTCACGGTTCATGTATTGCTGAAGCCTGGCTTGGAGAATTTTGAGCACTACTTTACTAGCATGTGAGATGAGTGCAATTGTGCGGTAGTTTGAGCATTCTTTGGCATTGCCTTTCTTTGGAATTGGAATGAAAACGGACCTTTTCCAGTCCTGTGGCCACTGCTGAGTTTTCCAAATTTGCTGGCATATTGAGTGCAGCACTTTCACAGTTGCACTCAGAAGTGGATCCGGCCTAGCGCTTGTTTTCCTGGCTCGTGGGCAGGTCTCACAGACGGGACCTGGGAGTTGGGACCAAGTTGCGTGCTCAGGTTCCTAGCGGCGCTGTTCTCTTCTTGAGAGGTGTTCACGGTTGGTCTGCGGGAACCGTCTGTACCATTTAACCTTTTCAAAAATTAACTTTCATGGCACCGGATGATTTCTAAGTCGAACCATTTCTCACAATCACCTTCTTTTATGGTTTGGGAGGGGCGCTGTTGGTATTTTTACAGCCCTGGCGTTCAGAGTCAGGTGGGTGGGGCCGGCGCCCCGGGCTCGCCCGTCAGTGAGGTGAGGAAAGGAGGCCCCCACCTGTCCATGAGGTGTCCACGGAGAGCCGTCGGTGTAGAAAGGCAGCCGCGCTGTGGTTCGGTCGAGCCGTGGTCCTCAGTGTTTCCTGGGCTGGCCGCGGTAACATCACCTTCAAACTTGTGAGAAATGCAGCTTTGTGGTTGGACCCAGACCCGCTGCATCGGACACTCTTCTGGGAGGGGGCAGGGTCATCTGTGTGTGCTCTACCAAGCAGGCAAGTTTGAGAAGCTCTGTACAGGCGGGAGAGCTGCCCAAGGCAGTCTGTGATGGTGAGCGATGACCATAAATGCAGCTGGTTCCGGAGGTCGGAGCCGACAGTGAGAGCCGGGGCCCCAGAATCAGTGATTCCATCCGAGCTTTTCCCCTTTTATATTTGCCAAGGAGACCAGAAGGTCATGGTTTTCACCGTAAAGCCAGAGAGTCCAGAGCTCAGAGGAGGCCTCGGGATGGAATGGAGGCCCCTTGGGCATCTCTGGCCACCTGCCCCGGGGGGCTTCCTGCTAACCAGGGGTCTTGTCCTCCCCTGCAGAAGTGCATTCGATTCAACCCGGATGCCACAGTGTGGGTTGCAAAGCAGCGGATTCTGTGCTCACTGAACCAGAGCCTCAAGGACGTCCTGAACTACGGGCTGTTCCAGCCGGCCAGCAACGGGCGCGACGGCAAGTTCCTGGACGAGGAGCGGCTGCTGCGCGAGTACCCGCAGCCCGCGGGCAAGGGCATCCCGTCCCTGGAGGTACTGCTCGCCCACCCAGAGCCAGCGCTATGGGGAGTGGGGCGGGGCGGGGGGGCACCTTCCCAGACTCTGCGTTTAACTCCTGTGTGGAAATCACTCTTAAATCAATAGTTTGTATTTGTGAACTTGCAGGTGGTTCTGTCCTGGTCTGTGGACCAGGTGGCGCCTGTGGTAAAGAACCCGTTTGCCAATGCAGGAGGTGTAAGAGATGCTGGTTCGGTCCCTGGGTGGGGAAGATCCCCTGGACGAGGGCATGGCAACCCCCTCCAGTATTGTTGCCTGGAGAGTCCCACGGACAAAGGAGCCTGGCGGGCTACAGTCCATACGGTTGCAAAGAGTCAGACACGATTGAGGTGACCTTAGCAGGCACACGGGCAATGTGTGGCCATTTGTTTTCTCGCTGGGGATCGGACGAACCTGTTGGAGGGACGTCCTGCTGCAGGGATGTCTTGCTGTGAGCGAACCCGGGGTCTGACTCAAGCTCGTGTCCCCGGGACCTTTGAGGCTGGGGGTGCAGAGTGGGCTTTGCCTCTGCCCCTTGAGTCTCTCCCTGGCACGGGGCGGCCGGCGGCCATCCCCCTGTTGTCTCGGGAGTGGCCAGTGGCCTGTTTGAGCCACTGTGGCCAACTCGGGTGCTCCTGGGTGGGTGGGCTGCCTCGTGATGCGCGGGGGGGATCCACCAGCAGCCTCACATCCACAGAAGGCGTGTCCCCAGACCCTGCCCCTGGGGAGCCCAGGTTTACATACGGAATTCCCACATCATGTATTTTGAAAAGTTATTTAATTTGAAACATTTAAAAAATTATTTAATTAAAATTTTTTTTAAATTATGAAAGTACGGTAGCACATTTACAGGAGACTTGGAAAGTACAGAACAAAGTTACATACAGTTCCACAATGTATTACACTTATTTTTTAAGTAGATAAATTAAGATTTTTTTAGTTGGAGTTTTAGTATCAAGCTCTCAAAAATTAACAGAATGAACAGACAGAAAAGTAGGAGGGTGCAGTAAACTTGAAAAGCACACGACCAATTCAACATAATGAAGATGTGTCCAGTTTTCGCACAACAGTGGGATGCAGATTCTATTCGAGTTTTTTAAACTGAGTTTTATTGAAGTATTGCTGATTTACGGTGCTGTGTTATCTCAAGTGTACAGCAGAGCGAATCGGTTATCCGTTCACATATGCCCACTCTTATAGAGTCTTTTCCCATAGAGCCCGTTGCAGAGAGCCGAGTGGCATTCCCCCCACCGAGCAGCAGGTCCCTGCCAGTCATCTGCTCTCTGTATAGAGGTGTGTACGCATCAGTCTCCAGTGGACCCCTCTCCCCACACGACTTTAACACAGAGACACAAGTGGGAGGAAGCGTGGATGTTTCTACAGGTGCCCCACACGTCACCTCATTATCAAGTGATGGTGTTTGTTTCAGCCTGATCAACCGTGAGAGCTCGGGAGTGGCATCGTGGGTGGCATCTGGGCCACCATAGGGGGTTATTCTGAAGTCAGAGATGCCATGGATCGAGGCCGCACCTCCCCTGCACGTTCCCAGGCCTCACGGGGACTTCAAAGCTGAGGTTCTGCGATCCCCAATGTGCCCTGGGCCAGGGAGGAGGTTTCCCGCGGAGGAAAAGCTGATGTGCCTCTCAGGAGTCACGTGGGCTCTCTTCCAGCCTCGGTTTGCTCATCTGTGAAGTTGCCTCCATTGACCAACCCCTTGTTGGGGGCCTGCCTGCTCAGTCCCAGCCCTTTCTCGACACAGGACAGTCAGGGTTCTGGTCTGACGAAGCTTACCCTCTGTGGGAGGGGACAGGCCAGGAACAGTGAACACACAGCTGCTTTAGGGGCCGATAGTCTATAAAGACAGTAAAACAGGTGGGAACAGGAAAGCCAGAGCCTGCTCTTGATCAGAGAGCATCTTGGAGAAGGCGGGCGCATCCCATCCCCCCGCCCCTGAACAAGAGGAGGCCCGGGAGAGCCTGGTGGAACTGGGCAGGGCTGTGTCCTGACTTTAAGAACAGCTGGCACACGTGTCCTTCTGACGTCCCGCCTGGGGACCACGGGAGCCGGGGCTGTGACCTCAGACAGGCTGAGTCCCGTCCTGGCCGCTGAGGGACTGTCTCTGAGCCGCAAGTTCCCCGCTGTGAAGGCAGGGGAACGTTTGTGCTGCCTTCTCCGCGGCCGTGAGGCTCGAGTGGGCTGTTGCACAGGGCAGTGCTCTGAGCTCACGGCCCGGTGACGGGCGAGCCCGAGCGGCGGTGCTGCAGCTGCCCCTGCCGTCCGCTCCCGTTGCCATGGAAGCGTCACACACGTGCCTTCATTCATCTCCTTGGACCACCGTCCTGCTGGGCGATCCGCTGTGCGGGGCTGAGCCGGGCCTGGCAGCGGACACGCCAGGGGCAGCGTGGGTGTGAGCCTTGGATCATTGCAGTAAGGCATGGTTGGATACCTATGACTCATGGAGAGAAGGCGAGAAAAGGACTTGTGTTTCTGAGCCTGGGTCTCTCTGTAGCCACACGTTGCAAACGATTATGACTCTGGAAACGGACACTCTCCTGTCAGTGCTCACTCTCCTGCCAAGAGGCGTTATCAACCCAAGCGTGTTTTTTATAAAAATTGGAAGAAGCACCCACTGACTTGAAGTCCTGCAGATCCATCAAGTTAGCAAACTGTTACACTCTCTCGTGTCACTCCCAGGGGCTTCCCAAGTGGCCCAGTGTTAAAGAATCTGCCTCCCAATGCAGGAGACATGAGTTCCATCCCTGGGTCGGGAAGATCGTCTGGAGGAGGAAGTGGCCACCCACTCCAGTATTCTTCCCAGGGAAAATCCCATGGACAGAGGAGCCTGACGGGCTACAGTCCGTGGGGTCGCGAAGAGTCAGACACGGCTCAGTGCCTGAGCAGAGGCTCTTGCGTGCAGCCGCGTCCCCAGGGCTGTGGATGAAGGTGGGTGGAGAAGACAGGCCATCTCATCTTGGATGAGGATAAGCAATAGGGAGGTTTCATGGCCATCCCCAGAACGCGGTGTCTCAGTTGACTCTAGAACCAGAGGGGCGGAATCCTGAAACAGCCTGCGTCTCCTCCCACGAGGTCAGCTCAAGAGGATGGACGCTGACTGTTCTCCACGGCTCACTGATCCGGGAGCTGGGTGCTGCCTGCGTTTCACAGAATTTTCCGATTGCACTGGTTTATTTTGACACCAAAAAAAAAAAAAAAGTAAAAGAATAGGGTTCAGTCAGTGGCACTGAGGAATGCGGTTTCTTATGGGATTGCTCTTCTGTGTGGAGTTGGAGGGAGGCCATCAGGGGTCGCTCTGGAAACGTGAATGGAATCAGACCTTCAGAGTTAGCTCATACCCCTCGCTGAGACTTCATGGCACGTCCGTGGTTATTTAAACTCCTCCGAGTGACGGGGGTGGTGGGGAATCAAAGAAAGTGGGGGCGGGAAGGGTAAGACCGCGTTTGCCCAGTGCTGGTTCTTGGCCAGGAAGCTCACGTTCCTTCCCCGGCTGCCCTGGGAGCTTTGTGTGTGACCCCGTGTGACTGACAAGGAGGCGGAGGCTCCCTCAGCCCCGGGACTCAGCTGCTAGTGCAACAGGGCAGGNCGTTTGCCCAGTGCTGGTTCTTGGCCAGGAAGCTCACGTTCCTTCCCCGGCTGCCCTGGGAGCTTTGTGTGTGACCCCGTGTGACTGACAAGGAGGCGGAGGCTCCCTCAGCCCCGGGACTCAGCTGCTAGTGCAACAGGGCAGGGCTTTGTGGCCCAGGCCCCCATCCTCTGCCCGCCTTTTGTCTGTGGAAAAACTTTACCCAAAGCACAAGTTTAATCAGAGAAGTGAGAAGATGCAGAGACAAAGGGAAACACGCAAAGCAGACCAGATAATGAAGGTTAGTCTCTAAGTGAAGTCAAGGACTTTCAGTTCTTCCTCAAGGACCATAGCAGAGAGGGCGATGGCACCCCACTCCAGTGCTCTTGCCTGGAAAGTCCCATGGGCGGAGGAGCCTGGTGGCTGCAGTCCATGGGGTCGCTAAGAGGCGGACACGACTGAGCGACTTCACTTTAACTTTCATGCACTGGAGAAGGAAATGGCGACCCACTCCAGTGTTCTCACCTGGAGCATCCCAGGGACAGGGGAGCCTGGTGGGCTGCCGTTGATGGGGTCGCACAGAGGTGGACACGACTGAAGCGGCTTAGCAGCAGCAGCAGCAGCAGCAGCAAGGACCATGGATACTGTTCTGGGCCATGTCCCGGGAGCTGCCTTTTAGGGACGGAAACCCCTACCAGGTGGCAGAAGTTAACTACACGGCGACCAGACTATAGTTGTGACATGCATCCTTGCACGTGTGTATGCTAAGACTTCAGTCGTGTCTGACTCTTCGTGACCCTCGTCTGTAGCCCGCCAGGCTCCTCTGTCCGTGGAATTCTCCAGGCAAGAGTACTGGAGTGGGTTGCCACGCCCTCCTTCCTGACCCAGGGATCGAACCCTCGTCTCTTGCATCACCTGCACTGGCAGATGGGTTCTGGATCACTAGCGCTGCCTGGGAAGCTGCTACAATTCCGGGAACTGGCCTCAAAGAAATGGGAACAAACCTACCCTGGCACTAAAGACTGGCTGTACCTAAAACAGCCAAGATGATGCCGGTCAGACCACCGATGACCAATTTCAAGATGCCTGTCAGAGCTGACCGTGCCTGCAGCCCCCTCCCTCCGTTGGTGAAAGCTCTTGCCCACCGACTGTTGGGGAGGGGAGTCCGCCTTTGAAGAGGCACCTGGCCCCCACCCCNAATTTGCCTGTTACTCCAGGTGTTTCTTGACTTCCAACTTTAGCATTCCAGTCCCCTATAATGAAAAGGATATCTTTTTTGGGTATACTGCAGTGGAAAGTAGTAAATGCTATGGAGAAAAATTAATATAATTAATGGGGAAAACATGTACATATGATGGAAATTTTACAGTGTCAAATAGGGGATGACTGAGGATGTGTCATCTGAGCAAAGATTGGAAAAATTCGAAAGATCAAACTTTGCAAATATTTAGGGGAAAAACATTCCAGGTAGAGAGAATGTCATTGATTGTAAAACAACATTTATACAAGTCTTTTCTTAATTAACCTAAGATGAATATTTATTTGTATTTTACCAAAAAATGGGGCTATAGAAACCATAGCTAAATAAAACTGCATCTATATACCAATGTATATATGCTTCTAACATCCTATTACTATTCTATGTCAGAAAAAAAGACACATTTTTACTGTTTGTTTATTGAAAAATTAGTCTGCAGATATTTATCACTTCTTGATGCTTTGAACTGTAGTATTGGAGAAGACTCTTGAGAGTCCCTGGACTGCAAGGAGATCCAGCCAGTCCATCCTAAAGGAATCTGTCCTGGGTGTTCATTGGAAGGAGTGATGCTGAAGCTGAAGCTCCAATACTTTGGCCACCTGATGCAAANCTTTGAACTGTAGTATTGGAGAAGACTCTTGAGAGTCCCTGGACTGCAAGGAGATCCAGCCAGTCCATCCTAAAGGAATCTGTCCTGGGTGTTCATTGGAAGGAGTGATGCTGAAGCTGAAGCTCCAATACTTTGGCCACCTGATGCAAAGAGTTGACTCATTGGAAAAGACCCTGATGCTGGGACAGATTGGTGGCAGGAGGAAAAGGGGACAACAGAGGATGAGATGGTTGGATGGCAACACTGACTCAAAGGATATGAGTTTAAGTGAACTCTGAGAGTTCATGATGGACAGGGAGGCCATGATGGACAGGTATGCTGCGATTCATGGGGTCCCAAATAGTTGGACATGACTAAGCGACTGAACTGAACTGAACTGAATCAGCATGTTGAATAGGAGAGATTAATATATTTACAGAAATATCACACTCAAACCCTCGTCACTTTTCTGTCATAAGTTTATAACAAATTTGGTGTGAATATCATTTTATAAAAAATAAGGTGTTTCAAAGGTGGCAGGACAAATAACATCTCTAGGTGTTAGCTTGTTACTTGTGGTATAGTGACATTGACCCTTAAGCAATTTGCAACACGGGTAAAAATTTCTTAAACACAATAGGCCTAAATAAATGGGTATAAATCTCTTAAATGGTTATAAGTCTCCTATGTATACCATGGTAAACATGGTCGGAGGAGAACTGTGTTTCCTCTGCCCATCCATTTTGGGTATGTTAGAGACACAGTAAAGATCTGTCCTCACAGAATCAAATCTTGAGTAAAGACTCCAATTCCTCTTACTTTGCATCCACGTTAGGCATCCCATCACATCCTACTTAAAGACTATATCAAGATAATAAGCAATTGTTATGTCCAAGGTAAGTTTCAGAGGCTGAGGGCCCGTTAAGTTGTGCCAGGTGAGCAAATGCCCCTCATGAGCCTAAAGCTATCCAGGGCAAATCCTTGGCACCTATGAATGTCTTAGTAATTAAGAAAAAAATATCTTTTACAGATGTGGTTTACCTGAGGATTCTGAAATGTGCTAATTTTGGATTATGCAGGGAACCCTAAATCCAATGACAAGTGTCCTTACTGCAGACAGATAGAAGGAAGATTGAGACAGAAAGATTATACACAAAGGAGGAAGAGGCAGTTTGACAATGGAGGCATACAGGACAGATTCCGTCATGGGCCAAGGGCGTCTAGCACCAACAAGAGCTTGAAAAGGCAAAGAAGGGAAAGTGCCCTGTTGTCACCAGAGGAGGGGCTGCCCTAGACACCCTAATTTCCGATTCCTGACCATCCCCAAGGAAAAGAAATGCAAAAATAAAAACGGCTGTCTGAGGAGTCCTTACAAATTACTGGTCAACACCGAAATCAGATTGATTATAGTCTTTGCAGCCAAAGATGGAGAAGCTCTATATACAGTCAACAGAAACAAGACCAGGAGCTGACTGTGGCTCAGATCATGAACTCCTTGTTACCAAATTCAGACTTAAATTGAAGAAAGTAAGGAAAACCGCTAGACCATTCAGTTCAGTTCAATCACCAAGTCGTGTCCCACTCTTTGCGACCCCATGAATCGCAGCACGTCAGGCCTCCCTGTCCATCACCAACTCCGGGAGGTCACTCAGACTCATGTCCATCGAATCAGTGATGCAATCCAGCCATCTCATCCTGTCGTCCCCTTCTCCTCCTGCCCCTAATCCCTCCCAGCATCAGAGTCTTTTCCGATGAGTCAACTCTTTGCATGAGGTGGCCAAAGTTGGCTTAAAGCTCAACATTCAGAAAATGAAGATCATAGCATCTGGTCCCATCACTTCATGGGAAATAGATGGGGAAACAGTGTCAGACTTTTTTTTTCTGGGCTCCAAAATCACTGCAGATGGTGATTGCAGCCATGAAATTAAAAGACGCTTATGCCTTGGAAGAAAAGTTATGACCAACCAAGATAGCATATTCAAAAGCAGAGACATTTCTGTGCCACTAAGGTCCATCTAGTCAAGGCTATGGTTTTTCCTGTGGTCATGTATGGATGTGAGAGTTGGACTGTAAAGAAGGCTGATCACTGAAGAATTCATGCGTTTGAACTGTGGTATTGGAGAAGACTCTTGAGAGTCCCTTGGACTGCAAGGAGATCCAACCAGTCCATTCTGAAGGAGATCAGCCCTAGGATTTCGTTGGAAGGAATGATGCTAAAGCTGAATTCAGGTATGACCTAAATCAAATCCTTATGATTATACAGTGGAAGTGAGAAATAGATATAAGGGCTTAGATCTGATAGAGTGCCTGACGAACTATGGAATGAGGTTTGTGACATTGTACAGGAGACAGGGATCAAGACCATCGCCATGGAAAAGAAATGCAAAAAAGCAAAATTGCTGTCTGAGGAGGCCTTACAAATAGCTGTGAAAAGAAGAGAAGCAAAAAGCAAAGGACAAAAGGAAAGATATAAGCATCTGAATGCAAAGTTCCAAAGAATAGCAAGAAGAGATAAGAAAGCCATCTTCAGTGATCAATGCAAAGAAATAGAGGAAAACAACAGAAAGGGAAAGACTAGACATCTCTTCAGAAAACTAGAGGTATCAAGGGAACATTTCATGCAAAGATGAGCTCAGTAAA
Source organism: Neotragus pygmaeus (assembly GCA_006410875.1). NCBI lineage: Eukaryota > Metazoa > Chordata > Mammalia > Artiodactyla > Bovidae > Neotragus > Neotragus pygmaeus. Next base: position 464,284 of record SJYV01011040.1, on the reverse strand, counting down.
GGACTGAAATGGTCTGGACCTAACAGAAGCAGAAGATATTAAGAAGAGATGGCAAGAAAGAACTGTACAAAAAGATCTTCACCACCCAGATAAACATGATGGTATGATCACTCAGATAGAGGCAGACATCCTGTAATGTGAAGTCAAGTGGGTCTTGGAAAGCATCACTATGAACAAAGCTAGTAGAGGTGATGGGATTCCAGTTGAGCTGTTTCAAACCCTGAACAATGATGCTGTCAAAGTGATCCACTCAATATAACAGCAAATTTGGAAAACTCAGCAGTGGCCACAGGACTGGAAAAGGTCAGTTTTCATTCCAATCCCAAAGACAGGCAATGCCAAAGAATGCTCAAATTACCGCACAAATGCACTCATCTCACATGCTAGTAAAGTAGTGCTCAAAATTCTCCAAGCCAGGCTTCAGCAATACGTGAACCGTGAACTCCCTGATGTTCAAGCTGGTTTTAGAAAGGCAGAGGAACCAGAGATCAAATTGCCAACATCCGCTGGATCATTAAAAAAGCAAGAGAGTTCCATAAAAACATCTATTTCTTGTTTATTGACTATGCCAAAGCCTTTGACTGTGTGGATCACAAGAAACTGTGGAAAATTCAAGAGATGGGAATACCAGACCACCTGACCTGCCTCTTGAGAAATCTGTATGCAGGTCAGGAAGCAACAGTTAGAACTGGACATGGAACAACAGACTGGTTCCACATAGGAAAAGGAGTACGTTGAGGCTGTATATTGTCACCCTGCTTATGTAACTTATATGCAGAGTACATCATGAGGAATGCCGGACTGGAAGAAACACAAGCTGGAATCAAGATTGCCGGGAGAAATATCAATAACCTCAGATATG
>SJYV01011040.1:431058-458550 GCA_006410875.1 Neotragus pygmaeus | reverse complement strand
AGATGGGAATACCAGACCACCTGACCTGCCTCTTGAGAAATCTGTATGCAGGTCAGGAAGCAACAGTTAGAACTGGACATGGAACAACAGACTGGTTCCACATAGGAAAAGGAGTACGTTGAGGCTGTATATTGTCACCCTGCTTATGTAACTTATATGCAGAGTACATCATGAGGAATGCCGGACTGGAAGAAACACAAGCTGGAATCAAGATTGCCGGGAGAAATATCAATAACCTCAGATATGTAGATGACACCACCCTTATGGCAGAAAGTGAAGAGGAGCTAAAAAGTCTCTTGATGAAAGTGAAAGAGGAGAGTGAAAAATTTGGCTTAAAGCTCAACATTCAGAAAACAAAGATCATCGCATCTAGTCCCATCATTTCATGGGAAATAGATGGGGAAGCAGTGGAAACAGTGTCAGACTTTATTTTTGGGAGCTCCAAAATCATGAGAAGAGTTGACTCATTGGAAAAGACTTTGATGCTGGGAGGGATTGGGGGCAGGAAGAGAAGGGGACAACCGAGGATGAGATGGCTGGATGGCATCATGGACTCGATGGACGTGAGTCTGAGTGAACTCTGGGAGATGGTGATGAACAGGGAGACCTGGTGTGCTGCAGTTCATGGGGTCAAAAATATCCAGACATGACTGAGTGACTGTACTGACTAACTGAATGAATGACCTTCAAAACTGTGAGCCAATATGCTTACATTCATTAATTCACCAAATTTGTGGTATTTTGTTATAGCATTCCAAGGAAACTGTTACAGGAACTATAGTAAAAAGTGTTTTCAGATTTTTTTTTTTAATTTTCAGGTTTACCTGAAATTTTGAAAAAAATATAAGTAATGTGGGAATTTAGGAATCAATTTTTTAAGTAATTTTAAAATTACTGAAGAGAGTTCAGAAAATGTTTACACCTGTAGCAAGTACCCACATAATTGTGTGGGTACAGTTTTCCATTTTTTCACATTAAAAGTGTTTTGGAAGAAACATTTGAAAAGTAGGATACTGAAGTATTCAGTTCAGTTCAGTTGCTGATTCGTGTCCGACTCTTCGTGACCCCATGAATCACAGCACACCAGGTCTCCCTGTACATCACCATCTCCCGGAATTCACTCAGACTCACGTCCATCGAGTCCATGATGCCATCCAGCCATCTCATCCTCTGTCATCCCCTGCTCCTCCTGCCCCCAATACCTCCCAGCATCAGGGTCTTTTCCAATGATTCAACTCTTCACATGAGGTGGCTAAAGTACTGGAATTTCAGCTTTAGCATCATTCCTTCCAAAAAAATCCCAAGGTTGATCTCCTTCAGAATGGAATGGTGGGATCACCTTCCAGTCCCAGGGACTCTCAAGAGTCTTCTCCAACACCACAGTTTAAAAGCATCAATTCTTCAGTGCTTAGCCTTCTTCACAGTCCAACTCTCACATCCATACCTGACCAAGGATAAACCATAGCCTTGACTAGACGGACCTTAGTTGGCAAAGTAATGTCTCTGCTTTTGAATGTACCATCTAGGTTGGTCATAACTTTTCTTCCAAGGAATAAGCAACTTTTAATTTCATGACTTCAGTCACAATCTGCGGTGATGTTGGAACCCAAAAAAATAAAGTCTGGCCCTGTTTCCACTGTTTCCCCATCTATTTCCCATGAAGTGATGGGACCNATCTGCATCATGAAGATCTTTTTTGTACAGTTCCGTGTATTCTTGCCACCTCTTCTTTATATCTTCTACTTCTGTTAGGTCTGTATCATTTCTGTCCTTTATTGAGCCCAGTTTTGCATGAAATGTTCCCTTGGTATCTCTAATTTTCTTGAAGAGATCTCTAGTCTTTTCCTTCTGTTGTTTTCCTCTATATCTTTTCATTTAATACTGAAGTATTAAAGTCCCATAATTTAAATCATGAAGGGAAATATTTTACCTTGTTCCATATCTTTAACCAATTTTTGTAAGTTTAAGTTAATGAAGGAGCATAAGAATACTCTTCAGAATACAAGAAAAGTGCGATGAAATAGAATCAATTCATTTCAGTTTAGCTCAGTTCAGTCGCTCAGTCGAGTCCGACTCTTTGCGACCCCATGAATCACAGCACGCCAGGCCTCCATGTCCATCACCATTTCCCGAAGTTCACTCAGACTCACGTCCATCGAGCCCGTGATCCCATCCAGCCATCTTAACCTCTGTCATCCCCTCTCCTCCTGCCCTCAATCCCTGCCAGCATCAGAGTCTTTTCCAATGAGTCAACTCTTCGCCTGAGGTGGCCAAAGTACTGGAGTTTCAGCTTTAGCATCATTCCTTCCAAAGAAATCCCAGGGCTGATCTCCTTCAGAATGGACTGATTGGACCTGCTTGCAGTCCAAGGGACTCTCAACAAGGTTTGATAAATAACCACTAAATCATAGGAAGTTTCCTAAACTCCTTCATATACTACATGTCATCCATTTAATGATTATCATAATCTTAACCTAGATAGCATATTCAAAAGCAGAGACATTACTTTGTTGACTAAGGTCCATCTAGTCAAGGCTAGCATGCTGCGATTCATGGGGTCGCAAAGAGTCAGACACAACTGAGCTGTCGATCTGTACTGATTCTTAAATGTAAGCAAGTGTTGGTATAAGACTAAAAATAATTATTTATTTTATCTGCATTGATAATTTTTGATTCAGCATTAACAATTGAAAAAACTCACTATTACTAAAGTTCTGTTCAAAATCATGATATCAGACAGAAACTTTTTAATCTGGTTTAGTGAGTAAGAAGATATCTAAAACATAGGATCCATCTAGAAGGATTCAGTAAGCTGAGAATACATACGTGGATAAAAGCTGAGAAGTATGATAAAATAAAGAGCAAATTTTCCCGTATTCAAGCTTCTGCACTCATCATACTTGATACCATTGGGATAAACAACCTTTGACAGCAGAATAGAAAAAAATCCTTCTTCTTTAGCATGACTTTCTCCAAAGTACATGTTTCTAATACATAGTCTGAGATACACAAATTATGGAAACTGTGATTACAGGATCAAAAAATGTTTGAAAATCAGTGATTGATCTAGGACTGTTCTCCTTTCCTTCTGGAGAGTCACAGTGAATATCACCAATTTATAAGCCCTGAAAATCTGTTAGGTTAAAAAAAATCTTGTGTATTGCTCTCAACTTATCCTAAATGTATTTGGCCATGTATTCTTTTTTTCACCTAACATTTGTTTCCCAGAGGAACTCACATTGTATATAACTGGCAGCTCAGTCATTTTTGACAACATGTGGTAAGAATGATTCAGAGGACAGTAGTGACCAGAAGTTGTAAAAAGCCAAAAGTAAGCATGATATCTCTAGATTTCTGCTATTCAGGATATATCTTAATAAACAAAGCCATGCCAAATTTATAGTACAATGATTTTTAAGGCTTTAATGCCTATAACAAGCCTAAAGTACAAAAATCAAGAAGGGCAACACAGTTAATTATTTTATAAGAGATTAAAAGAAACTGATATAAAATAAAAATACACAAGACACTCCTGTATCCTGTCCCCTGGAAACAGCATGAATGCTGCTGCATAAACTTATAAAACAAATACATCTAACCACCCAAATATAATTATAAGGTTTAACTTCTCTTTCTCCTTCCTTCCCTTCTTCTTAAAAAGAAAAGGTGAATTCAATTAGCACTCTATAGGCTTAAAATCTGGCAAAACTATATAGTGACTTTTTTATTTTTCTAACGTAAGAAAAAAAAAGATCAAAATACAGTTTCTCAATTAGATGCATTTACCCAAAGTAAGATGTTATTTTTCCCCTGTAGTTTAATCTGGCACATCAGTAACAAATTTTTGTTATTAAAACACTGAACTTCACAGGCAACAGCCTAATTAAAAACCTTTTGTCCCTTTCTGCCCCAAAGAGGCATTAACATCTAAATTTCCTCCAAGCTTGATGGTATACTCAAAACAATATATTGAGTAGGAAAATAAAACAGAATCTAAAACAGAACCTAAGATACAATTCCACACATCTGTTCCTGTGGGTGTTCTTTCATTCTTTCTCATTTATAATTAATGAAAAATAATGGTGCTGACACAAGTTAATTACTATGAAAAATTACAGTTTATGCTATTCATTATAATAATGGCAAATTACTTGAGATTTTCAAACACTGTTCCTAAGCAATTAGAAGTGTTCATAAGGAGTTCACCTGTGAAATTTTTTCATCTGCGTTTGCATTCTGTGAAGTGAAAGAACACCCAATGTTTTTCATTAGCAGCAGAGATAACACAGCAAGAGATATTAATCATAGAACCCTGTACCTAGGAAAACATTTAAAACAAATTGGGATTGTGTAGCTGAAGCAGAGGTCGAAACAATACACAGAGATATTTATTACAACCAAATTTTCTTAACAGGTTCAAAGGGACTATTAAATCTGTTTCATTTAGTAACAATTTGGTATAGCTAATTAGAATTACTATCTTGTCCTAGTTTACCAAAATATTACATTACTGATTTAAAAATTAGAATTAATATATTTCTAATTAGCACATGCAAATTAGGGGATTGTTCCTTCTCAAACTTGCTTTTCTTATAAATCCATATATTGTAACACTAATGCAATAGTCCTCAGGTTATTAAGAATAACTTATGACTAAAAAATACTAATTAGGCTTAATATGCCTGTGTAAATGAGCTAAGTGAAAAACATCCCTGTGAAATATTTGGTTTGCTATAGTTTCAATAATAACAAACAGAGTGGAGTTCATTTTGTCTTGCTTAGCTCAGTGACAATGTTGCTGTATATATACACCTATTTTGTTTTCCCTTTTTTGTTTAATTTTTCATTCAACATAATACAGAAAAAAAGTAAAACATTTCAAAACAGTGAGAAATGACCTAAATAATTTTTAATATTATGAACTCTATATATTAATATTATAAATTAGTTTCTATATAGTAGGTCCTTCTTCATGAAATAGCTTTCTCTTTTAGGATTACAAGCTCATGAGTCCAACAATATGAAAAATAATCATTTAATATCTATTTTCTCTATTGGCACCAGGGTAAAGCATCTTTATTTGCATAGAAATAATTTTATAATGTCTTTCCTAAAAGTTTTGAATTGTGCAGTATCTCCTGGATAAGACTCTCTGTGTTTCAAAACTCCAATCCTTGAAGTTCAAAATTGAATAATATATACAATGTTACCTATTACTTCAAAAATAATATATATTTCATTTGTACTTCCTAAACTCTTTCCAAAATGCAAACAAGATGCAATTTAATCATCAAAAAAAAATTTAGACTCATCTGTGTGTGTGTGTTAGTCGCTCAGTCGTGCCCGACTCTTTGCGACCCCACGGACTGCAATCCACCAGGTTCCTCTGTCCATGAGATTTTCCAGGCAAGGATACTGGAGTGGGTTGCCATTTCCTTCTCCAGGGGATCTTCCCAACCCAGGGATCAAACCCGGGTGCTCATCTACCAGCTTTATAAAGCAAATCTTAGAAACTCAGACATGCAAGAAATTTTGCAATACAGTATTTACTTTAAATGAAATTAAATCTGAACCCCAGCTGATCAATTTGCCATGTTGAGAGTACTTGGTTTAAGACATTGGGAAAGTTGTTCAAGGATCTGGAGTGGTGGGGCTTTTTGATCGTCAAAAACCAGATGAGAGCTGCAAGTCTCCAATACATAATAATCAGACTGCCATGGTCATTACTGAAGTCTCTGTGACCTCAGCAAGTGATGATAATCATTCCCTGAAAGATGCGGGCCTGGGAGTTTTGAAGAAATCCCCCCATGTAGCTCTACATTGGTGGGAGGCTTGAGCTCTGGAGGAGTGGAGACCTCCACTCACCAGGACACTTGCCCTTGTATTTGACTGCATCTTAAAGAAAAAGACACCTTTTCCAATACGAGTGAAGTTACCCTGGGTGTGGGCAACAGTTGTGGCAAAGCTCCCTAAGCATGCCACACAAAAGCTTCCCTTTAAGTCCTGCCTCTGTCCAAGTAGCCACTACAGATCACGATATAGGGCTCTGCTTTTGGGAGCGCCTGAACATGCTTGCTTCCATCCCAGACTTGTGAGCCATCCGTTTGCTTTCCTCCAGAAGCATCCATAATGCCCTTCCACACAATGCATTAGGATTTGTTTACACACACACACACACACACACACACACACACAGGTCTGGCTTTCAGCTTTTTCATATAAACCTCATCAGAGACCATTTAAATACTCAATAAATTTTTCTTTGACTAAGTAAGCAAATGCTTTCCTCATGAAAGCTACATACTGCACACATATATTAAAGGAGTTTAATAAGATGGAAAGAGGACTGGAGAGAAGGGAGCTCACGTGTATAAAATGCTGTGTTTCAGGTGCTTGGTATTATTCACCTCTTCTGATCCTCACGCTCCTTTCAGTGTCATAACTCTCTTTCTTTTCTTTTCTTTTCTTTTTTTTTTTTTTTTTGAAGACAAGGAAACTAAAATTCTGTAAAATGAATAAATGAATTAACCAAATCAATTTATGCCTTGTTGCTAGGAACATAACTTCCACCTAAACTGTGTTTTTTCTCACTCAAACTCCACATTTTTCCCTTTACCAGTGTTCCCAAAATTTAATTATCTGTTATATACAAAACTTAACAGTTTCACCACGACGCCGGACTACCTGAGTATCTCATACATTCCCCAGTTGCTGAGTGGAGAGTCACAGTAGCCTTTCCTGGAATGTACTCTCGTCCCGTGGACAGATGACTTATCCATAAGTCAGAACCAACCAGCTGCATAGAAAAGACCCCATCTGACTCTGTTGCTCCAGAACCCCTCTGCAGTCTATGGAATTTAAATACCCCTGAAAGAGATCATAATTGCAAAGAAAAGAAAGAAAAGTCAAGCCCTCCATTTTCCAGATTCTCTGAATTTCCGCTTTATCTATTAATTTATTAATTTATTTATTTTTTTGAGAGATACACCTTATACCATGTTAGACTTGAAAAGCTGTATCATAGTCTTCGAGATTAGGAGTCCAGGTAGTAAGATTTGAAAAACTGAGAAACAAATTCCTCAACCATTTCTTAAAGAAGAAGGGGAATCAAGAAAGAAATGAAAAACAATACAATGAGGAACTTAAAATATCGGATTAAAACAGCAGACTCACTGGATGGGCACAGAGGCTAGAAGAGGCACATGCTTTTATAGCTGGTGTTACAAAGGTTGGCACTAGGAAGCAGGAGCCAGAGTACGGGAAACACAGGGCTAGCAGAGAGGGCTAGATGCTGGTGAGAGGTCGGTGTGGGGTGTTTCAATGGAATAACCTGCTGAAAGCAGATGAAGGTCTGACAGAGTTAAAACCTTGTGCAGAGGTACACTGTGTCCAAGGTGAAGGGCCAGGAATGGGAGGTTTGAAAAATCTTTAAAGAGCTGAAGAATGGGAAGCCAGCCTAAAAGTTTAAAGACAGGAATGCTGAGAGAACAGTTGCTGAGAACTGTGAAGCTATATGGGAATCCCCAATGGCTCAGCGGGAAAAGAATCCACCTGCAATGCTGGAGACGCAGGAGGTACAGGTATGACCCCTGGGTCAGGAAGATTCCCTGGAGGAGGAAATGGCAACCCACTCCAGTGTTCTTGCCTGGGGAATTTCATGGACAGAGGACTCTGGTGGCCTAGAGCCCATGAGTCACCAAGAGTGGAAAAGGACCGAGCAACCGAGCAGGCCTATGTGAAGCTGGCATGGTGGGCTCTTCCGTCACTGAGCAAGATGACAATTACTTCCAGAAATACTGGGACCTGTTAGGTACAAAGTCAGGCATGAGCAACGGTGGGCAGCCTAGGTGATCTCTAAACTCCACCCCAGACAGGCCCTAAGACAGCCCAGGAGCGCTCACAGCTATGCTGCAAAAGAACCACAGAGATTTTTCCAATGCTGCGTACAACCTAGGCACGTAGTGGATTAAACTGACCACAGGGGCTTCTCCACCTCTGGCAAACCTGCCCTGATGCACAGCTGGGTCCTCAAGAGACTTTAGGCAGCTAGGAGCCTATTAAGGGTTCATAAATATTCTACACACACACACACACACATATATATATGTGATTTCAACAGTGAATTATGGGAAAGACATGCCCAGTACAGCCTGTTGTTTTGTAACACGAAACTGTTAGTCAAAACTGTCAGTCCACGCCTGCCTCGATGAATATGTAAAAGTCCTGTCTTGAAAACTTCTGTAACTCTTCATTCTGGTTCCACTGCTTCTCTTGGCTTGGCCCACACCTCCCTTGAGGTGTTCTTTCTGTTCTTTCTTCAGTGTACTTATTTTTGCAAAGATTGAGAAATGCCTGTAATATTTGATTGTAACTTTTCATAATCTAATTAAATATGAGACTATTATGTAAATGTAGAAATTAAACATGGAAAAAATGAAGGAAGGCAGAAAATGAAGAAGGGTGGAACAAACAGGAAAACGGAGGAAGGAGGAAAAGAAAGAAGAGAGGGAGAAAAAAGGAAGAGATAGGTAAAGTAGTAAGTTTACCTACAGAATGTAAATAACAGGAGATACGACTTTAATTATTTGTAAGGAAAAAAACTAGACTGCTAATTAGCTGAATTTCAATTTTAGACTAAATATTCAATTTTAAAAGATTAGCAAGTAACCTGTTTCACTTTGTTGGTATCAGTTGCATGAAAGAAAAAAAATGTATTGAATTCAATAATATATTACTGCTGAATATACTATTCACTTTGGTTTTCAAAAAAAGAATGCTTAGGCAAACACATCAGGTTGAAACAGAGGACTGTTATCAGTTCTGTATAAAGCTGCCTTGAGTAAAACAGTGGAGCTCATGCGTGGCATCTAACACACCTTCATGACACTAATGATTTTACTCCATTTTCCAAGGTTTCGCTAAGATAATGGCTACTGAACTTTTGCTCTAACCAAACATACTCTGTTTGAGATAATTCAGTTCAGTTCAGTTCAGTTCAGTGGCTCAGTCATGTTCAGCTGTTTGTGACCCCAAGGACTGCAGCACGCCAGGCCTCCCTGTCCATCACCAATTCCTGAGTTTACCCAAGCTCATATCCATTGAGTTTGTGATGCCATCCAGCCATCTCATCCTCTATCATCCTCTTTCTTCCCCTGCCTTCAATATTTCCCAGGATCAGTGTCTTTTCAAATGAGTCAGCTCTTTGCAGCAGGTGGCCAAAGTATTGGAGCTTCAGCTTCAACATTAGTCCTTCCAATGAACATTTAGGGCTGATTTCTTTTAGGACAGACTGGTTGGATCACCTTGCAGTCCAAGGGACTCTCAAGAGTCTTCTCCAACACCACAGTTCAGAAGCAACGATTCTTCGGCGCTCAGCTTCCTTTATACTGCAACTCTCACATCCATGCATGACCACTGGAAAAGCCATAGCCTTGACTAGACAAATCTTGTTGACAAAGTGATATCTCTGCTTTTTAGTATGTTGTCTAGGTTGGTCATAACTTTTTTTTTTCCAAGGAGCAAGTGTCTTTTTATTTCATGGCTGCAGTCACCATCTGAAGTGATTTTCAGTTCAGTTCAGTTCAGTTCAATCGTTCAGTCATGTCCGACTCTTTGCAACCCCATGAATCTCAGCATGCAACCCTGTCCATCACCAACTCCCGGAGTTCACTCAGACACATCCATCGAGTCAGTAAAACCATCCAGCCATCTCATCCCCTGTCATCCCCTTTTCCTCCTGCCCCCAATCCCTCCCAGCATCAGAGCCTTTTCCAATGAATCAACTCTTCACATGAGGTGGCCAAAGTACTGGAGTTTCAGCTTTAGCATCATTCTTTCCAAAGAAATCCCAGGGCTGATCTCCTTCAGAAAGGACTGGTTGTATCTCCTTGCAGTCCAAGGGACTCTCAAGAGTCTTCTCCAACACCACAGTTCAAAATCATCAATTATCCAGCACTTAGCCTTCTTCATAGTCCAACACTCACATCCATACATGACCACTGGAAAAACCATAGCATTGACTAGATGGAACTTTGTTGGCAAAGTAATGTCTCTGCTTTTGAATATGCTATCTAGGTTGGTTATAACTTTTCTTCCAAGGAGTAAGTGTCTTTTAATTTCATGGCTGCAGTCACCATCTACAGTGATTTTGGAGCCCCAAAACATAAAGTCTGACACTGTTTCCACTGTTTCCTCATCTATTTCCCATGANCCCACTCCAGTACTCTTGCCTGGCAAATCCCATGGATGGAGGAGCCTGGTAGGCTGCAGTCCATGGGGTCGCTAGGAGTTGGACACGACTGAGCGACTTCACTTTCACGCATTGGAGAAGGAAATGGCAACCCATTCCAGTGTTCTTGCCTGGAGAATCCCAGGGATGGGGGAGCCTGGTGGGCTGCCGTTTCTGAGGTCGCATGAAGTTGGGCATGACTGAAGCGACTTGGCAGCAGCAGCAGGATAGTAATGACTTCCAGGTTGTTTTTTGTCTTCCTTTGACCCCAGATCTTGGGACATCGCTCCAGACAGAATGAAGGAATAGGCTCTTGTTCTAGATGGTCCTTCCTAACTCTGGCTTTCCTCTGAGTAACTGAGGATTTTGAACAGGGACTGGAATGAATAACATGATGTTTCATGCAGAAATGCCTGACCAAAGAACGTAGGATATATTAGAAGGGCAAGAATTGTGAGTCACTGAGACTAAGGAAGAGGTAGTGGCAGTGACTCAGCTATTTTGTATAAGCAGATGTAAAGCCCGGTTATCAGCATGTCCTTTGTGGAGGGAGGGCAGTGTGATGATAGTATCCATGCACTTCCATTGCCAGACACCCCCTAATTTATAACCCAGTGTACCTTTTAAACAACGTTTTTCCTTAATGGCACAGATTCATGGAGGCCAAGTTATTGTTTGCCTTCTTAATCGTTTAGAACAACTATTCACCTCATGTGATCTGCTGGCCTCTAGCAGTTTGAGAAGATTCTAAATGACCTAAAAGCTTAGTCTTATTGTGTCCATTTATCACTAAGAGCCTGACAGTGTCCCTGCTGTCACTTCTGGTGTGAAATGATAATTGACTTTTAAGCACTGTTAAAATGTAGACCAGGCATTTGTATTTTGTTCAAGGTATTCCTTCTATTATGTAAACCCCTGGTAAATGTTTTCATGGTTATTTTTGCAGGTAGGTATTCAGGGCACTTGTTTTTCATGTTAATATGACCCAGTCAGTATTGCCTTATGTACTGAGGAAACCAGCTTGCAGCCTCTCACCTGGGAGACAAATGAAAGTCTTCATCATTACCATTGTATCGTGTATGTTTTGTAATGCTGCTTCTAAGGTTCTTGCAACCCTTAGGGCCATCATAATGTTGAAGTAGCAAGTATGTTAACCAATTTCATTATACTTTTAAAACATTTGTAGGAGGCTTATGTTACTTTCGAAATCTCTCTTTTGCTAGCTGTGTTTTGGTCACAATTTAGCCTCCTGGAGACTCAGTTTCACCGTTATCAGTAAAACGAAGGGACTGACTAAATGACCAATTAGTCTATTTCTTGCAAAGTTCTATGAATTTCTTTCTTGACTTGGGGATAATTCATACAGATGTGACAAGAGAAGCCACAGTCTTGGATGAATAGCCACAGAAGCATAGAACTTAAAGTCTAGCTATCAGTTAGAGAAAATGTAGCATAATAATTGTAGTGACCATATTATCTGACCCAGAGACTAACAGATACAAGTACTCTTAGAGCAATGAAGTGACCAAATGTCTTCAAAACCAAAGCTCTCCTGGAAAATCTGCGTATGTGTCATAATTACAGATATGGAAAGTCCACTTAACTGGGCTTTGGTTATGGGTTGGAAATAGGCTATGGTTCCCAGTCTGTCACAGTAACTCCCATAACTTCAGAGTTCTTGTTTGAAATAGAGGGAATTGAAACAGATGGCTATCAAGCTCCCTTCCTGTCCCTAAACAGTGATTCTAAACTTCCTTGAAAGAAGCGTTTTATTTAGAGTTCTTTAAATCCCTGTGCTGTCCAAGAGAGAGTGTGTTTAGGGCAGGAAATGAAAGCAAAGAAGAGATGACTTCCAGATAGGGACATATTGAATCTTTTCATCTTTTCATCTTTCTTGCCTAAGCTGAGAGGTTGACTGAAAAAACTCTTCTGATGTTTCTGATTTATCATCAGAGTTTGGTTTTGGAAATTCACCCCAGATTTAGCATATAGCCTGCTATCATGCTAATTGTAGACAAGTGCCATACAAATGCTTAAGCTAATTAGAGAGATTCGAGGGAAAGAAGAATACATGTCATCTATCCAGTCATCCCAAATGATTTATTAATCATACAGACCCCCTCATAGAAGTATAAATGTCCCACAAAGCCCTAGTACCTACCACCTTGTCCTCTGATCTAGTGAAGCCCTTTGCAATCAACAGATGTTGTCTATTTCCACTGCCCACCCACCTCCTCTCTCTCCCAAGGTCCTTCGTGCTCTGAGATCCTTCAATACTCAGACAAGGTTGTTCCTTTGTCTTGATGCATTTAGTGACCCTTCTGATTACCCCTTTGCCTCACAGGATGGATGTGGAAATTAAGTGAAGAAAGGATGTATATTGATTCTCATTGTCCTTGGCAGGTGCTTTCTGTAAAGTGACATCAAATGCTGAATTAGCGAAGTCTGAACTGCTGCTCCTAAAGGAAATAGAGTTAGGTGCCTGTGAGCTCCGGGTTCACATTTCTGTCAATCGATCAATTCATTTGTTTTGTGTGGGTTTCTGTTTAAAGACACATTATTTAATACATAGTGTTAATTGATTAACATTGAGCTCATGACCAATGGCACCATAACTCATGCTTGAATGGAACGTCTCTAAAAAACATATTATCTCTGAAGGCACATCATGGCCTTTATGCCCTTAGAAACACTAGAAAACACTTCAACATCATGCTTTTGGGTCATTTTAAACAGTGAAATCACCAAAAAAGTATCCCAATATGTGAAAGATGTGACTGTGAAAAGGATACCTGTCTACATACAATATGAGTGCTGAAAGGAGGCAAAACGTCACCTTGTTCATCCTCAGCTGGGAACGTGTGCCCTGGGTGACTCAAATTTTCTTCCATTCTATGTAGATCTGTGAACAACCACAAAATTGTTCCATGAGTATTTATTTTGGGGTGATAAGTAAATTTTAGTGAGTAGGTGAATTCATAAATGTAGAATCTGTGAGTAATGAGAACTGACTATATTAATTAAGGACTTAGAGACTGTATAGACATTTACACTTAATTAGGTATTCAGTGTCATTGTGAAAGGATTAAAACCAACCAGCTTTTATTAATTGTCTTCCAAATATCAAGTACCATGTGAGGCACTTCCATGTAATTTCTCTTTTTTACATAAGACCTTGCAAGTAAGAAAAATGGAAACACAGATTAAATTGAATAAGGTCACACAGTTAATAAATACTTAACTGCCCCAGAGCTCATCTCTTTAGTTGGGTAGCCATGGGACATATACTCACACTGTTCCTATCACTTAACTTGCATGAGTTTTGATTGGATAAGAGTTGAAGGAAACAGAAGGATAAACCTGGGGCTTACCAGAGTTATCAGGATCTTGGAGTGTGAGCACTTCCAGGAGGTTAACAAGTAAGTTAAGAAGCACACCACTGTGATGTGTGGAAACCAAGTCAGCTGATTCTCAGCCTGAACCCTGGAGGGCCTTGCAAAGAATAGCTGAAATTATGACCATTAGCAGCCCAAGGAAGGTGTGATGAGCTTTGGAGTGACTTCTCTCTGATTTCTTCCTGTTGGGCATCCCTGTTTTTTTGTCTGTCTCTCTCTGGGGCTCAGCCTGGGTCTCTAGATTCCCACAGAGCATACTGGCCTAGGGAAAGAGGGTTATGTTTAACACATTATATATTCTTATGAAAGTGAGTCTTACCTCAACAGCTAAATTGTAAGGTTGTCAAATCTAGGAGTCATGTGCTATGTTTCTGTAGCCTTTCTAATACCTGACATGCTGTCAGGCATGCAGTAGATACCGTATTTAGTAAAACCAAGGTTGATTGCCTTCGTTCCTTGCTGGAGGTTTTATGGCTGTGAAGTTGGTGTGATTTGGGAGTTTACGCCATTGACTTTCAAAAGTAAGGACACAATCTTCTTGGCCACCTCCTAGCAGACCTTCTCCTTTAGCACTCTCACATTTGTCCCCGTGTGTTTTTCTCTTTCTGCATCTATGCCTCTGCCCCTGTGCTGTAGTCGATGGTGTCTTTCTGAAACATCAGGTCCTTTTGTCAGCCGATCCTGTCCTTGAACTGAACAAACCCCTCACAAGAGGGCCACGAGTTGAGTCACTTACCTCTGTCTCCAGAGGAGCTGATCTCCCCTGACAAGGTTTTGTCTGGTTTTCGTGGCACAGTTAGTGACAGCCCATGCATGTAGCAGTGTGTGACCCGGCTCCTTGCCTCAAACTGTGTAGTCGTCAGAACTGTCACAGCGTCAGAACAAGTTAATTCCACGCCAGCAGAAGGGCAGGCTGTAATAATACAGAGCCTCGGGAGAGGGGGCTGTCAGGCGGTGTGTGGGCTGCAGCCGCCCAGCTGCTCAGTTCTGTGAGCAGAGATGCACGCTGACAGGCGGCCTGCTATTCCCAAGGAGCCAGCTGGGAGCAGGCTTGGTGATTTCCTGTCGGTTCCTTGCTGCTCTGGGTCCTGCCAGCTGTAATCTGGAAATGACAGTTTCAACAGGGACCATTTTCAGCTTTAAAAAACCTGTCTTTTCCTGGCAGAGGCTGAAAAGTGCTTGTTGACCCTTCTATCTTAGTTCTTCCTTTTGACATCATGGCTAATGAGAATGATGATGGGGTAGGTGTGTATTTGTGAGTTTCCCAGGAGACGATTGCTGATGAGCTGTTGGTCTCATTAGCGAGCATTTTTCTCCCGGTGTCTTTAGAAATCCTTGGTTTCTGATACTTAGGGGTTAGGGGATGAGCCTATGTTACTTGGAGATGGGATGGTTAAGAGTTCACCCAGGATGTGAAGGGAGAACATGTGTTGTGGGTATCTATCCATAATGGAAGTCTGAGGGTGTGAAGAAGTGCTGATGAGTATACAGCCCGGGAGCTATAGAAGTTCATGGCCACTCAGACACAAAGCACAGGCATTCAGTCAGCTGCAGTTGGAAGGCCCGGATTCCTGCTCAAGGCAGGAAGTCCTAGTTACTTCTTAGAATAAGGGTTACCAATAAATGTGGTTTTTCTTTTTCTTTTAGAAACGGGATGCATAAGATGAAACACAGCAGACTTTGCTTGCAATTAAAGAGTAGTGAAAACCAGAATCAGTTTTTTCCCCCCTAATGTTATATATGATACCTGGGGTTATGTGATTCCTGTTAGAACACTTGCTTCTTTTGAGCTGCGGTAGTTTCTCTTGAAGTGATTATAGGAATTGGTGAGCAAAGGGCAGTCTTTCCTCATAAATAAAGAGTTAGTCTTGTTGAAGACCTGGTGCCAGATTTACTGACTCAACCCAGCACCCACTAGACCAGCTCAGTTCAGAGACCAATCTGGTGTAAAGAAACAAGCGTGGGATACATGTGATATCCTGTTGTTTCTACTGTGCGTGTGTATGCTCAGCTGACTCTTTGCAACCCCCTGAACTGCAGCCCCCAGGCTCCTCTGTCCATGGAATTTCCTGAGCAAGATTACTGGAGCGGGTTGCCATTTCCTACTCCAGGGGATCTTCCTGACTCAGAGACTGAACCTGCATCGCCTGTGTCAGCAGGCGAATTCTTTACCCCTGAGCCACCTGGGAAGCCTGTTGTTTCTCCTAGTAGCTAGCTCTTCTCCAAAAGTGAAGATAGTCCAGAGAGATTCTAAAAGAAATTCACAGTATAATATTAAATGGTACCAATGAGGAAGAAAAGTGAGAGGTGCCTAAGGAAACCAATATGACTGGTTTAGTTACTTTCCTAAAAAAACAAATCTGATCACGTCACATTATTATAACAGCTTATGAATTTACATAGGATGTTCTCTTCTATGCCTTTCACATGTTCTCTGTACATTAAACTTCCCTAAGCTTTTAAGATTCAGACCAGAAGTCCCTTCTTAAATGAAACAGTCACCCCTAGGAGAGTCTTGGGGCTTCTAAAGCTTGTGCTTATATATCATTAGTATATTTATTGAATAGCATTTCATCCTAATCATTGTGTTAATCAGAGCATTTTAAGTTGTGATTTTTTTAAAAAAATTGAAGTATAGTTGATTTACACTGTTGTCAATTCCTGGCATACAGCAAAGTGATTCAGTTATACATATTTATTATTTTTCATATTCTTTTCCACTATGGTTTATCATAGGATATAATATAGTGCCCACTGCTATACAATGGAATCTGTTGTTTATCCATTCTATAAATTATAGTTTGCATCTGCTAGTCCCAAATTCCCAATCTTGCCCTCCCCTATACCCATGGAAACCACAGTCTGTTTTCTGTCTGTGAATATATTTCTGTTTCTATTTGTGTCATATTTTAGATTCTACATATAAGTGATATCATATGGTATTTGCCTCTTTCTTACTTCACTTAGTATGACATTCTCTAGGTCCATCCATGTAGCTGCAAATGGCATTTTTCATTCTTTTTTATGGCTGAGTAATATTCCATTGTATATATGTATGACATCATCTTTATCCATTCATCTGTGGAGGCTAAGTCCTAATTTTTAAATTGCCTACAGTGTTCCTCAAATGTTTGAACTCTTTTTTTCTACTTTATGGCATAATGTAGCACATGGCAGGGAGCTACAGAACTAATAGTGTACAGAAGCAAGGTTCTGGATTAGGGAGCATGACCTACAAAGACCCTTGGAGTCAAGAGGATATACAAGATAAGAAAGCATCTGGCTGCTTTCAGTACATTCAATTCTCTGGGGACAGAAAAGACAGGGTCTAGGATGCTGAAATTAGTAGGTGATTGCAGCCTCATTTGGAAGACAAAGGGCCACAGTCTTGTTGAGTCCTCCTCATTTTCTGATTTTCAGAGCAACCCAGTTTTCTCCAGTCTTTCTTGTCACTATTGTTATTCTCTGTTTCTCAGTCAGTCATTCACCTCCCAGATTACTGACGAGCTGAAATCCTTTCTCTGTCTCTAGACTTGGCTGCATTTCCTGTGTAGCCTTTGCAGGGATGTCAGAGTGAAGCAGTTTTGATCCTGTCAAGGCCACTGCTGGGATTTTCCATTTCCTCACTTCTTGTGGTTATTTGCCCTGCCTCTCATCAGTCTCTCCAGGCTTGAGTCTCTCCATCTGTTCCCTCTTCTGGAGTTTCCAACCTTACATTCCAGCTATTCAAGTATGTGTAATTTTCTCTGAGCCTTTGCACATGTCATATTAACTAATTCAAAAGCTATAGTCGATGATCCTGGCCCTGTGTTAGGTGTTGGAAGATATAAAGGAGAACAAAAGAGAGAATAAAGCAGAAAGAGTTGTGGTCTTTGTGAGGGGAGATGATAATTACTCAAATAATGATTAAATAATCAAATAAACTGTAACCTTGTGACAGAGATAAGGAGAGAGATGGGGTCAGCCAGGTCAAAGTGGTAAAATGGATGAGGAGGAATAGGCATTAATCAAGATTGCTGGGAGAAATATCAATGAACTCAGATAGGCAGATGACAACACCCTTATGGCAGAAAGTGAAGGGGAACTAAAGAGCCTCTTGATGATAGAGGAGAGTGAAAAAGTTGGCTTAAAGCTCAACATTCAGAAAACAAAGATCATGGCATCTGGTCCCATCACTTCATGGGGAATAGATGGGGAAACAGTGGAAACAGTGTCAGACTTTATTTTTGGGGGCTCCAAAAGCACAGCAGATGGTGACTGCAGCCATGAAATTAAAAGACAATTAGTCCTTGGAAGAAAGTTATGACCAACCTAGATAGCATATTGAAAAGCAGAGATATTACTTTGCCAACAAAGGTCCGTCTAGTCAAGGCTATGGTTTTTCCANCATATATATATATTCTTTTTCTTTTTACAAACCCACATCCCCTATTTTTTAAAAGGAAAAAAAGGGGGTGGGATGTCAAAATGTTCTTCTGGACCAGCAGCAGCCTTAGCCATTTTCAGATGCTAGAAAATTTTACCTTTAAATAGTTAACAACTATGAAAATGTGATCTTTAGTCAAGTTTCACAATGCTGCTATTCCATCTGATGTCCTTAATGCTTTCTCCTTTCTTTCACTCAAGACTGAGTATGAGGTTTTCTGGTTTAATTAAAAATATAAAATAAAATAGAAGAAAGGAGAAGCAGCTTTCTTTTTTACTTTTCAGCATCTTACTGCCACATGACCTTATGTTCTACCCACATGTGAAAGGGAGGTGGCTCATCAACAACCTATTTTTTCATCTTCTGTCAAGAGCCAGCAAGAACCCATTTTTTCATCTCCTCCCTTGCAGTTAATTTTTTTTAATGTCATCTGTATCTGATAAAATAACGAGTAGTTGTTCATACAGTTCAGGTTCTGATGAATCACCCTTTTAGTCTGTTGTCAAAAATACTTATGCCTGAAGGATACTCTGAGGCTCAGAAAAACCCAGGCTGTCTTGTAGGAACAAGAGACATTTCAGGGCTTCTGCCACAAATCAACGCCTTAATACACTGGTTCCTGCCTTTTTTCGTGAAATCGCTTCTATGATTCTGTACCTAAAAAGTGCAGTTTTATTTTCAATCCTTCTTTACACACACAGCATAGTTAGGATCTGGATCTGAGTCTCACTTTCCCACCTAATCCCTTTCCCAGGGTAAACACTGTGACAACAGACTTCTGTGCAACAGACGGTCAACCAAAGACCAGGCTGGGTCTGGAACACGTGGGGGCTTATTTCACTGTCACAGCTGACACTCCTTGGATTGACTCCATGACAGCTGCAAATCGACTACAAAGGTCATAGGGAGAATTGGGCCGAATAGTTGGAGGCTCCTTTAAGACAATGATTTCTGCGGAAGGATCCAGAAGTCTGGGTAGAAACTCCCCTAAGCACAGCTGCAGATTTTCTGTGGAGGGAAAATGGATGGTTAGTATACAGCTAAATAAATCTCTTGAGTTAAAACTAGTAAGTCTGCAAAAACCTCCAAGTTCAAAGCATTGCTCTGGCCAGCTAATGACAAATGATGATTCCTTCAGACCAAATCAAGTGCAAAGACCTATTTGCCGACTATAGCAAAGTTTTAGGTCATTGTTTTAAGTCATCTGACATGCGGCAGGATAACACTATATATTCACTTCATTATGGACATGTCTTCTAATCAATCATCCTTTAAAATACCATAAATATAATGTGCTGTAAACATACTACTGCCATAAAGATAATGCTGGTCTTATCCTTCAATTAAAATATACCAGTGGGTAAACAAAAACTGAAAACATTAAAATGAAATTCTTAGCTACTAATTATTATAGATTTTTTCAATAAATGTCATAAACTTGAACACTTTGACAAATCAAGAGGATATCTTTACATCAGTGAGCAACAAAGAGGCTTCATATTAGGATACATAACAACTTTCTAAGTCAACTAAAGTCGCCTAAAAATATCTAGTTTTAGGCTCCCTCTCCAAAATGCTTTGGACAGGAACAAACATCCCATTTACTAATTTATTAACCTTGAAGGCATCACAGTTAATAAAATGTTTATGTTTTGCAACTTCAAGTCACAGGAAAATTTCATTAAGGCACCGACGGTAATCAAGCAACATAAACAGATTTTTTAAATATTTAAACTACAAAGTTCAAGTTCAGATTTTGGCAGACGGAAAAGTAACATCAGTTTAACATTGCTGGATTTTTTTTTTTTCTTTTCAAATAGCGCTGTGTGGCTATTGCAGTGATTTTTTTTTTTTTTTTCCAAATAGCGCTGTGTGGCTGACTGTGGAGGTGATTCAGCAACCACAGAGGAGGTAAGGGGAGGCTAAGGACAGGGGTTCAGGGTCCTGTTCCTTGTTTCAATACAACAGATGTAATTTTCAAGCATTTATATGCTCCGGGATTCCAATCCCTTAAAAAGGTTTGACAACCAGTGCTACAGAATGAGTCCAACTGTCATTTCTAGAACTCTCGAGGGTGTTAGAAATTATTGGCAAATGGCAACAAACAACACACCTGCGATATCTTGCCCAAGGTAAGAGCACCAGTGGTTTCTCATGACCTCAATGGCATCCAGGTCATCCTTAGAGATGTCATTATTAATGATAAGGTGAATACAGGGAATGATCAACTCATTCATCACATTAATACCCTCTGTTACAGAGTGCTCATCGTTTGTTTCAAAGAGAGAAGCTGCTTTGGCATTCAGCTCCTATGGATATAAAACAGTGGGGAAAAAAGTCTCAAAAAGAAGACAAATATTTAAACAAGTAGTTCCCAAACTTCACTGTACATTGGAATTGCCTGGGGATCCTTAAAAACCACAGATGCCCCAACCCACTCATGCTGATTTGATTGGTATTTGGCTAATCTAGGCACTGGGATTTTTTTTTCTTTTTTTTAAACGCTCCCAAGGTGATCGGAATGCAGCAAAGCCTCTTACCAAGTGGCCTCAACTTATAAGTCAAGGTCATATTTAACACCTGCTTCTATCAAAAGACCTATTCGATGGTTCTCAGTCTTCACCAAAAATCAAAAATCACCTGCAGAAGACAAGACGGTGCCCAGGCCCCTCACCAGAAGACTGGTTTAACCGTCTGGGGGAGGCCTGGGCCACCGACGTGTGAAAGCCCCTTAGGGGATTCTGACACGAACCGGGAGCTGAGAGCCAGAGACGGAAAGAAGCCAAATCCTTGTTACTGTTTTCCCATGGCAGCTGAGCAGGACCTTCAAAACGTAATCTCTACTTGGTGATTTAAAGAATGAGAGTATTTGTGGTCCATCAAATCTACAAGGCTCCCTTTTCAGTTTCCAAGTGCCCTGCCACATCTACGACTGACACAGGAACCCAAGTGTAACCAGAAAATGAAGCTTCTGAGATGCATACATGTCACAACTTAACCTCTTCCATTTGGCATTAACAAGAGGTAGTGGCAGAAACGCGGGCCTGACTCCCCTTGGTGGAGTGTGATCCTGCTGGGTGGCAGGGAGACCCAATGCCAGCTCAGCCTGAGGTTAAGTCACCTCTGCAGTTTTCTGAAGACAAGCACCTGGAGGGACCCCTGGGGAGGCAGACAGACTATGGGTGCACCTTCCCACACAGCAGCCAAGTGCAAAATGACCGCACTAGATCTCCTGTGGTTTATGACAAGGATGTTAACAGCACAGCAGGACCAATCCTTACAGTTCAAATCTTTTAAAAACTGGAGTCTCTTTAGACATCACTAAAGCTTCTCATCTACTAGCTTATTAGTTAGGGAACATAGAAAACACTTGTTTATTAGATGCTTACTATGTGCCAGGCGCAGAGAAAAAGGCTGACTGAGAAGAGGATCTATGCTCAAGGAACTCACAATCTAGCAGAGAGGCGTGTGACACAAGCTGTGATGTGGCCCACGTGAAGGGCACCAAAATGGGGAGATGCGGTTCTCACTTAACTTTCATCAGCGCCAGAAGAAGAATGATGCTCACTGAAGTAACTTAATCTGTTTCAATGTAAAACTACTCTTGAGGGTTTAGAACAATCTAAAACCTGCAGGAGGGTTTTTTTTTTTTGGTTTTATGTTATATTTCTTCCTGGCTTCTAGGAACAGAGGTAAATAAGTACAATAAAACACAAAAATCGTCAGGCTTTATAAGGAGTACACACCAGAAGGCATTTTCTTCGGTATAGAGCGATCACCGACTCCTTCACGCCCCGCTGGGGCCCCTTCACCAGCAGAGCGGCATTGCTTTGGTGGGCGTACACCAGGTAGGAAAGTGCCTCTTGGTACCTGAGAAAGTTATTGATGAAAAACAGCTCAGTGCTCCTTTCCCAAACCCAGGGCTTAGTCCCCATCGCTCTCGAGTACAAGAACGGAACTGGCCACAGGGGACCCAAAGACCACAGCCAGCCTCAGCTCCTCTGCAAACTGGCCGGGAAGCTCAAGGCAAACCACGGCACTTCCCTGGACTTCTGTTCCTCCCAACTCTACAACAAGGAAGTGGACGAGAGGCTCACTACGGTCCACACTAACTCTAAAATTCATTTTCTGAGTTCATTTTCATTTATCACAAAGCGAATTGGCCATTATCTCTCTCAACCAAGAAATCTATCATTATATAGAAGAGGAAGACACATGTGTGATGTTCAGTGCGAATGTGAAGCAAAACACTGAAAAAGGTAGAGAGACAGGGTGTGTGTGGAAGGGGCTGTGGTCCTGAGAGTTCCTGGTGGGCATCCACAACCAGCATGCTCGGTAACCTGAGATGCCACTTACTTTCCTTTCTGATAGAGTTCCAGGCCTGTCAGGAGATACACAGACACCTTTCGGAACAAACTGTAATCTTCATGCCACTTCTGAAAAAGAGTGACAGCCATTCATGATTATGACCGAAACTACTTCAACCCTTTTCCCCACAGCAAGCTTCAAACTCAGTACTAATACTTACGGAGCTCATATGGCCCGGCACAAAAACGGGAGACACAAAAGCTTTCGGATAATAAAGTACTAGACACTTATGATAAAAGTTTACCGCTGACCTTAATGTTCCATGTCCTGTTCCTGCTGCTGAGGAACAGAAATATTCATTTTACATGAGCTTTAGAATTTTGGATCTTCACTTCCAACACCCACGCCAAAGTCATTCAGCTCTGGTCTGAATGAATGGCCTCCTGAGTTCTGAGGAAGCCATTCAGACAAGGGAAGACTGAAGGTCAGGGCCGCTCCAATCTCAGGAACAACATTAAGCTTNCTTCCAACACCCACGCCAAAGTCATTCAGCTCTGGTCTGAATGAATGGCCTCCTGAGTTCTGAGGAAGCCATTCAGACAAGGGAAGACTGAAGGTCAGGGCCGCTCCAATCTCAGGAACAACATTAAGCTTGCCCGGGGAGCGGGGAGTAGGGGGTGGGGGCCAGGGCACACCGAGGTGGCACCCAACAGTGTCATACCTACATGACGTGTTTCGTTTTGGAAATTTGTAGTCACACATGCATTTTACTGCATAAAATGCATTCAGTTTTGAATACAGAAATATTAGAAAACTGTCTTACTTAAAGCAAACCAAAAACCATGAAGTCACAAATTGCATTGCCTAGGACAAGGCTAAAGTGAGTATTTAAGGGAAATGAAGTGCTGATCAGCTGAAGAGAAGAATGGCATAAAGAAACTGGCCATTCAAAGGGTTAAGAAAAGATCATTCATTCTGACTCAGCTTTTTCTGAGAGGGGGTGGGAGTCACTTGGCGATAATATAAAATTGTTTGCTTTATAGCTTATATATAAAGTTTATTAATATTACTACAAGTTGTACAAATTGGATTATAAATATATTTGTGCATATGTATAATTTACTATATGAGGAGGAACATATTGGAGAAGGAAATGGCAACCCACTCCAGTATTCTTGCCTGGAAAATTCCATGGACAGAGGAGTTTGGCAGGCTACAGTCAAAAAGAGTTGGACACAACTGAAGTGACTTAGCATGCACGAGAACATATAAATGACAGCCCCAAATGTTTCAATAGCTCGGCCTCCTTACATTTTTGGTTTTTGTTGGGGTTGCCTTAGAAATTAATATGTTTGCTTTGTAGATGTAAAGAGAAGACCTCACCTTGTACTCTTCCATATTCATGTCCTCTGGACCAATCTCCTTCAGTTTTGCTTGAGCCACCTTCATAATACTGATCGATCTGTGGACAAAGTTAAGAAAGCAATGACAGTTTCCCCTTCAGAGGACTTAGTCTAGATAGAAGGAAGGGTGGTTCACCAAAGTACTCCCTTCTCACCTTTCATCATAGCTAAGATTTTTATCGGCAAATTGTTCCAGAAGGGTCCTCTCTACTACCCTTTTAGGTGCTTCATTTTGGAAGAAGTAGACGAGCACGTGCTGAAGACGAGGATCACTGTGAGACGTGGGGGTCTCCTTGGCGAGCTGATAGAGCCTGGAGTACTCTTCATGGAATGCCTGTTGAGGACAGAACTGGTAGTCAGAAAAGGGGGCACGGTGGGCTTGTACACATAGAAACCGCTGCCTAAGGAAGTTTTCATCATTCTAAGACGACTTCTAAGAAGTTCTTATTGAGGAATGACAGAGGCAACTGGAACCTATCATCTCTTTGCCTTTCAAAAAGGACAAAACTCCTCTGGCACCAGAGTCATTCTGTACTCACAAGAAAATTATTTTCCTCATACAGTGCTCAGAAAAACAAACGATTTAATTGTTTCAGGCATATCTTTGAGTACCAAGGACCTGAAATTTAAAAATCCAAATAAATGTATTTAAGAATCTTAAATTTTATTCAAGCATCTTAAAAAGCATGGCCTACTTTCTTATATTATGGCCTCCAAATTACAAAGGCAAGGTCTCATTCACAGCTTTATTAACAGGCACTTCCTAAGAATAAGGAGGTTACTCCAGGCCAGGTGTGACCTGAGCACCGAGGCTACGTTAGTGCCACGAGAGGAGGGGCCATCAGTGCCGCGGAACGGCTGTGCTGTTAGTGGGGCAGCGAAGGGAGTTTTACGTTTTATTTCAACGAAAAACACTTTTTCAGCATCTGATATAATCACTGCCCCATGATTATGATCCCTGTGGTATAAGGATTAGAATTGAATCCTAATTCTCATTAAATTAGAATTTTAAAAACAAGACAAAACAGAGATACCTTAATAAGCCCTGCTTCAGACCCATCTCNTTGAGGGCAGGAGGAGAAGGGGATGACAGAGGATGAGATGGTTAGATGGCATCACCAACTCAGTGGACATAGGTTTGGGTGGACTCCGGGAGTTGGTGGTTAGGGAGGCCTGGCTTTCTGAGTTTTATGGGGTTGCAAAGAGTTGGACATGATTGAGTGACTGAACTGAACTGAACTGTTAATTGAGGAGGGGGTTTAACTCTAAGGGGGTATAGAGAAACACTTGGCATGATATATGTGTTTTATATCAGTATTAGTGTTAGTTATGTTACTTTATGCATTTGTCTAAACTTGCAAATTTTATCATACATACATTATTTAAAAGTGTCCTGCAAACAAGGACTAGTTACAAAGTCAGACTAGAAATAAGAGCTTTTTCACGATGTTGTTTTGAGTCATATAGTCATTCTATTATATTATTGTGATTTTTCATTGTAAATACACTTTTTATGCTTTAAAAAATGTTCATAAATTATACTGCTTACTAAGTAAAATTTTGAAAATTTACCAATGAAATTAAAGTTTGAGAAAACTCTTTTAAGTACAAATAGGCTTAAATTGAAATAATGTGAGGGATTTTTTTTTTAGTTTGCTAAAAACATGAAAGAAAATTAGTTTAAACATTTTAATGCTTGGTTATGGAAATTTCAATTGAAAATAAAGGTAAACCGTAACAATATAGAAACATTATGAGTTTGTGAAGGAGTGCCTAAGGTATTGTAATTTAAAAGATTGGAATTAAAGCATTGATTTTAGTACTGTATATTGCCCCCAAACACTGATGTAGTTCAATCATGTTATTAAAAAATCCAATCAAGATTTTTAAAAAAAAGTGACTTCCTATGACCTTCTAAGATTTTCCCAATGGTCCCAGCATTTATATCATTGGTTGTAAAACACGGGAACACGTAGTTGAATAACTGGGATACATTTGGCTAAGTGGTATTTTATTTCAATGCTGCAGTTTCTAAGGAAGTCTTAAAAGTTATTGAAAAATTTGCTTTTCCCAAAGATTAAACATGTTGTGTGATTGTATCATATTCATTTTAATATTCCCCATAGATCTTTCACCATTGATCTGACCCAAGTCAGAGCATGGTAATAACATCTTATTTTCATAGCTTGAATAAACCTGGAGTCACCAATCAAGAGAGCTCCCTTTGCTAGCAAAAGTTTTTTGCTCACTGCTAATATTTATTGGTGTTACTTTTTGAAGGAAGGACTTATTAGCATTTATATTACTGTGATTTTTATCAACATTTAAAACAACTATCTAGACCTTTTACTAAAAGAACTCTGTAAGACAAACAGGTTGTGTAACACACATCCCACCCAAGGGGAAACAATGATAATAATACAGTTAAAGAAAACAAGGAATATAGCTCGAATTTCTACTACCTATGACAAAGGGTGCATTTAGTAGAAAATATACGCTTTCAACATTGTTGATTTTTTCATTCTTTTTTTTTTCTTTAATTTTATGAGTGAGAAAATGTGAACCCTCAAGTAAAGCAAGAATTATAAAAAATTTGCTATGATACAGTTAACATTAAACAAACTGGAGATACGTACAAAGGAAATAAAACTTGGGCAATAACTGGAAGAAACATTTTGTTCTTTGAAGTAATAAGACAAGCCAACAACAATAAAAAATAAGTCACAAGCCAGAAGAATTTATGAATAAACATAAGAGAAAATCAAGAGTGAAATAGGAGCACAGAAGAAGGAAAATGTCTCTGAATAAGACAGGAAAAGTTTGGGCAGAAAGAAAAGCTTTAAAGAAAGTGCCACATATATGGAGTGAGAGGAAATAGAACCTTGTGTATGCCAGGAAAAGACTCCTGTGTTGTGAACCCAATGGAACTCAGAAACTTCCCTCCTTGTTCATTCCTTCCTTCCTTTAGAAGACCTATGCCTTTTAAATCAGACTCACTTTAATGTGTTTATTAAAACTTTATTTATGACATTTAATCATTTGTAGATGCTGAAAAAGTATTAAATATTAAGGCAAATTTAAAACTTATATAAAAAAGGAAAAGAAAAAACATCACCCATGTTAACTACAATGACAGCTACTGTTACATCTGATATATTTTCTTTCTAACTTTTTTCTATGCATTTGTTTATACAGGTGGAATTTTTATGCTTCACTTTTTCTTTGAGAGTGTATCATATATATTTTCCCCTCAAGAAATCCAAATAACAGGAAATATTTAGTCAAAATGAAATGACAGCCCTTTCCACTTCCTTTTAGCTTCAGAATTCAAAAACAAAAGCTTATTTTCTGTGGATTCAAAAAAGGAAGAAATGAGAAGGCAGCAGAGGTCTTTGGACCCGAATTGATCAGTTCTGTAGTTTTAATGCACTGCTATCTTCTACTTGCATATAGAAAAGGCGATTTTGAAATGAACATATATTTCAAGAATTATTCTAATACTTTATTAGCAATAGTGTAATTTCACCCACAAGCATAGGTTTCTTTCAGGTATCATGTAGGAGTAAAAGCAACTCTATTTCACCACAAACAGATCATCACATTAGCAAAGGTATCATCTTTACAATCTGATGTGTAATAACTGTGCAGTTGTTTCTATAAAAGCCATAAAAAATATAGTAAAGTATTAGAATCTCAAAAGTGTGAAACCCGAAGCCTGATTCATAATGCCCC
>SJYV01011040.1:362720-430876 GCA_006410875.1 Neotragus pygmaeus | reverse complement strand
CGGGTTGTGATACTGTAGACCTAAGTTAGGGCTTCTCTGGTGGGTCAGATTCCAGGGGATCTTCCCAACCCAGGGATCAAACACAGGTCTCTTTCATTGTAGACAGATGCTTTACCGTCTGAGCCACCAGGGAAGTCGTAGATGGTAAAACATCTGCATGCAATTCAATCCTCGGGTTGGGAAGATCCCCTGGAGAGGGGAATGGCAACCCATTCCAGTATTCTTGCCTGGAGAATTCCATGGACAGAGGAGCCTGGCAGTTTACAGTCTATGGAGAAGCAGAAGAGCCTGCCGGGCTAGAGGCCTTGGGGCTGCAGAGTCGGACAGGACCAAGTGACTAGCACTTTCGCTTTTACCCTTTCAAATGGGAACTCAGTGATTACTAAATATTAAGCATAGATTATTTTAACAGTTGAGAAAGCTAAAGATCTAGCACGCAGAATTTGTCCTGAAAAGCCGCTTTTCTTAATTCCTCATCTAGCTAAATTTCCATTCCTTGGTGACAGTGGCTGAGTCTCTTTCAGCTCACTGTGGGAGAAGCTGTCTCATGGAGGAGAGTGGGAATACAGAGCAATCTGGGAACACAGCCTTGAAGAGTAGCTCAGACCTCCTAACCTTGAAGAGAAGTGAAGTGAAGTGAAAGGCGCTCAGTCATGTCCAACTCTTTGCGACCCCATGGACTATACATTCCATGGAATTCTCCAGGCCAGAATACTGGAGTGGGCAGCCTTTCCCTTCTCCATGAGATCTTCCCAACCCAGGGATCAAACCCAGGTCTCCCACACTGCAGGCAGATTCTTTACCAGCTGAGCCACAAAGACCTTAACCAAAATATATAATTCCCCGCTAATTTATTTATTATTACAACTATTATTAAACAATTTGTCCATTGTTTATGGCAGGAACGTCAAATAATTTCTATCTCATCAGAAGTTTTGAACAATTATTATTGATTGGCTGCTGGGAACATTATGTTAAGGAGGACTGAAAAAATACCTTGAATGTTCTGCTCAATTGGTACAAATCAGAGGAAGGAATGATCTAAATATTTCCTATATTTGACTTTGATGCAATTTTAGGAAGATTGAAATAATTACTTTTAACTTTGGCACATGCAATGGATCAATGTTGTTCTCCTGATGAGTAATGAGTTAGTCATCAACAAAAGTAATAGTGGCATACATACTGTGGTTATTTAGGTCACACTCCATACAAAAAAAATGCCACTTCATTAGGATAGAAATTATGCTGTGGGTTTTAAGTGCTCAGAAATAAGAGTGAGACGAATTGATTTCTCCGAAGCAAACCCTGGGAGGAGAAACTGAGCTCCTGGTGGACTACAGACAGGAAGTCGCATTGACAGCCAGGGGCGGTGGGGAGGGATGCCCGCATGCGCCGTGCCAGTTGGTCGCTAAGCGAGCCTCCCCTCAATGTCCTACTTAACTTACATTCAGAGCACAGAAGTGAGACCAGCAGGAAGCGGGGCACAGTCAAATACAGTAAGTCAGCGCCTCCCAAGTCTCAAAAGACAGATTCATTTTCATAGCTCAACTAGTTATACGGTCACGTGAAGATGGTGTAAATATCACAAAAAGAAGAAGGCTTTGGGGTAACTTTTACTGACTTGGATATTGTACACAATTCTTAGTTTGAAGAAATCTAAAACATATAGCTTGGGCATAGGTAATAGCTACATCATTTTTATATAAGATAAATGTGAAGTGATACTACAGTCAGCTATATTTTGTATGAGTTTGCTTCTATTTCTGACCATGTATTTTTCCTAGATTAGTCACATTAATTACTTTATTCCCTTTAGTTTACAACTTTCTCAAATTTTTTTTATATAAGATAAAAATATTTTCTCTTAAATCATGAATAGTGAAAACGTCATAAAACATTATTTTAAAAGAAACAAAAGTCACTATGGTAACTAAACAGATTATTTCAATAAGCTTTCCTTAGTCTTAAGACCCATTTCTAATCATCATGTACCTCTTTTCCTAATGCCTTTTTGGATTTAAATTTTAAAGCATAGTTGCTGAGGAACAATACTTACAAACTGATTGCTTCCACAATAGCATTTATTTAGTATATTCTGTTTGATACAGATTTAAACAAAATACCTTCACTTTTTCTGAATACTACTTCATAATAGGTGTCAACCATTGCAGTATGCTGGTAATTTTAATCGTGTCCCTAATCTATTCCATATTTCTGAAAGATTCCTGAAATGCTTCCCATGTGAACATGAAGATTAATATAATATTAGCTTTTTTTTGTTTGTTTTATTTCCTCAAGATGAAATGAAAGCTTTGTACCTTGCAGCTGGCTCAGCCCTCTGGATAAATGACTCTTTCTTCCCTGCCAACCTGTACATACTCATTAAACTTAGAATGTGGAGCCAATTTAGTCCATAAAAAGAAAAAAGGTAAGTGAAGAAGAAAAAAGAGAAAAGTATGTCATGGATTGGGTACCAAAAACGCTGTCTTTGGCAGGCAAAGAAGTAAATGGAGCTCAGCTGCTAGAACAAAAGGTGTTATTCAAAGTGAAATTACTGTTTCTTAACCCCGGCTACACTTTGAAGAGGACCTCTGCTTCCTAACTTGAGAAGAGGGAAAGCAAGTATTGAGAAGGAGCTACTAATGCTGAGACTAACCAGTGACATGCATCGGCATTCAGTTTACCACATGGAAATATTTCTTTAAAAATGAATAAACGAGAGAAAATGAGGAAGTGGAGTCAATTCCATAGAGTATTTAGAATATTTTTGTTAGTTTTGTTCATTAAAACATGCTTCTGATAATCAGAGAAGAGGGGAAAACACACAGAAGTTGAAGCTAATGTTTATTTTACTTAATAGTATAGGTTTCTTTTTCCAGTAGTGTAAGAGTGCAAATAGGAGGTGAATAGTGGCCCCGGCATCCTTTGCCAATTTAAAAATCCTTGCTGCATAAGTAAACATCCAGAAGTACATTTTTTCTTAGTAATAGTATTATCTTCCACTGTGCTAGGTTAGAACGTGAAGAGAGAGACAAAGGAGAGACAGCTATATTGTCATTTAAGATAATTTAAAAATATGTATGCAGAATAAATCATTCTTCCCTTGGGTACTTGTGGAGTCATTGATTATGAAATATTAGTCAAATGGCAACAATCTAATTTTATTTTAATTCCAAAGTTGACAGTTGGGGCGAAAAGGGGGTTGCAAATTGAGCTGCTCCTCTTAACCCAGACACTTAAGCTACTTCACAATAAACACTTGCTCTACAGGATGTTACAAGACTCAAAGACTTTCTTTTTTTTAGTTTTGCAAACCAGTTTATTTATTTATTTATTTTAATATAATTTATTTATTTTAATTGGAGGTTAACTACTTTATAATATTGTATTGGTTTTGCCATACATCAACATGAATCTGCCACAGGTATACATGTGTTCCCCATTCCGAACCCCCCATCCTCCTCCCTCCCTGTACCATCCCTCTAGGTCGTCCCAGTGCACCAGCCCCAAGTATCCAGTATCATGCGTTGAACCTGGACTGGTGACTCGTTTCATATATGATATTATACATGTTTCAATGACTTTCTTTTTGAAAGATGCTTGAGGCTAGATAAGCTACTGTTCTGTATGGAAGGAGCCGGTTGGATATAAGTAGAGAGTCCCAGAGATCCAAAGAAACTAACTAATACCCCCATGTAAAGTGTTTTTAGGCAGCCAATGTTTGTTTGGGAGATTTCTTCTTGGCCTAAGAGAGGGCACCTCTCTGTGAGTCATTTCAAAACCTATGATTTACCCTGGATGCCCCAAGCATAGACACAAGAGGAGTCAAGAGAGTTCAAGGAGTGACACTTTATCAGTGGTACCTGGGTAAACAGAATGTGATGTGTGACTTTTATGATTATACAATTTGTAATACTAACAAGCAGAATGTGCATGTTGCAAAAAAACAGAATGGAATAGAGGTTTGACTGATTTATGTTTCAAAAAGTTACACTGATTACATTCATTTACCACCTATTTTTTAGTCCTTAGTGAAATCAAAATATGTTTAAGAGTTATCTTTATGTTCTTATATTTATTACTATATATCTATTTTAGTACTTTCCATAGCATGCATTAACGATAGGCCCATTTCCTGTGATGGACTTTTAGGCCATCTGTAGATACTTACCTACTTAGCATTATGAAACAAATACACAATTTAAATATTTTTACATACAAACTTGAAGTCCTTTTTGAAAGTTCCTCTTGATTGACCTCCTTTTTTCCTTATGTCAGGAAAGCCAGCAGTACACAAAGTCGGTTTTTCTCCTCCCCACTCGTATCCCCACAAGAGCAGCTAGTGGGCTTCCTAATCTGGAGAGAGGCTTAATAGGTGACAAACCAAGGTGAAAGCAACTCGGGAAATACACCCAAACCAGCTAGAAAAATCTATAATTCTTTGTTCTTAATTACTCTGGGAAGATCCCACATTCTAAACGATCCAACAAGAAGAACCGCACTTTAAGGAGGAAAGCACATATAATGTGGGAAAGAGACTGAACAAACAAAACCCTTTAATGCTTGATGAAACGAGATCTCTCACAATTTTTAAATCATTATGATAGGTAACAGCGTAATTTTGAGAAGATGAAAAGGATGCTAAGAGAAGTCTCTTTAACAAATAAGAAACAAATAATCAGAATTATGATGATTGAAATAAATTCAAAAAAATTATATGACACAATGTTAGAGAAACATTCAGGAATACAGATCAAGTGGATAAAGAAATAAAGCAAAAATATTTAACATATCTTAGTGTATTAATTATATATATGGGGAAAATAAAGACACAGTACCATATTAGCAGTTTTGATTTTTAAATAATAGAAGATGCAAAAACAGAAAGTAAAAGGTTATACACCTTGCAATAAAAAACAGAAGTCTTGCTTTAGAAAGGATAAGATACATACATTTTATATTAGAAAGATCTATAGATACAGAAAAGAATTAAGGGACGAAAATTTACATCCCCAGATTTCTGAATCAATACTTTAAACACTCGGAATGTTTTACAGGTATTTAAAAGATTGAAGCACATTTCTTACACAGAGTTTAGTTTTCTTTTGGACATAGGGAAATAAAGCATAGGAAAATGTGATAAAATTTCAGTGATGCTAACGTGGTTTCCCTGCTTTCTCACTGTACATCAAAGGAAGAGAAAAGTGAAGAAGCTCAAGCAAGCTTGATGCCTACTGAATGTGATAAGATGGTTAAAGTAGATACAGAATGTGGTAGAATGGCTAAAGGAAATAAATGAAGAATGGCAAGTAACTTTGAAAGCGTGAGCCTAAGAAAAATGATGTCTTTAAGACCCAATCCATTTAAGAACTGTCTATATTAGTATTGATACTTGACACCATGTTAGTTATTAGTATGTAAGCAGTTAAAATAGTATTCAGTTTATGAAAAATGGCATATTATAGAAAGTTTAAGAAAGGAATGAGAGAAGACATATTTGATATTTTGGTTAATATTTGCCAATTATATATAACATGTGATAAGACATTTTAATTTTTGTAAATTTAATGAATATAGTTTGATTTTGAAGAATGCATAAGCAATTTTTTTTTCTACACTTTTATAGTATTCCATTTTGAGATGAAGAAGAAAATAAAATCTACAATTTTCTTTAGCAGATCTATTTTTTCATACTCCAGATTGCTTAAATCTCTGTTACAGAAGCAAAAGACAAAAAAGAAAAGAGATTTCAGTAAAAAGCATAATAGATATGATTTCATCATGAGGAAATATGTTTTTAAATAAGACGTTATACATGTCAAGATGAACAAGTTAAACTAAGGAAAAGAAAACCATCCCCATATATGATAAACTAAACAAACTATATGAATATCACTGAAGTAAAAAAAAAAAGTATTTTACCTCACCTGCTTTCTAGTACTGTCCAAATCAATTGCTCAAAATTAAAACGGAAGGAAAAAAAGTGAAAAGATAATCTCCACCAAATTATTGTCATAAATATCACTTCATTAGTGAAAGTGAAGTCGCTCAGTCGTGTCTGACTCTTTGCCACCTCATGGACTGTAGCCTATCAAGCTCCTCTGTCCATTGGATTTTCCAGGCATGAGTGCTGGAGTGGATTGCCATTTCCTTCTCCAAAAAAGGAATGTACAGTTTCTCAAAGAAGTCTTTAGCAACTACATTTGGTCCATGAATATCTCCCATTAGTCATAGGAATCCCCAAATACTATTTTCTAACAACAACAAAAAAATTGTCGATTAGTATAGTTCCAACTTTTAAAGGGAAAACAACTGATCACTGATTTCCTTTAAGAATATATGAAATTAAGGAACTTTGATATCAGTATGATATAGACAGCTTTCTATTTCTTCTGTTTCTATAGACATTTTCATTGATTTATCTATTTACCTGAGACAAATGCTGTAGCTAAACTTGGTCAACCCTGGACATCGCTATGGTCAGATAAAGGTGAGACAAGATAAGAAAGTTCTGGAGATGTTGCAGAATTGCTTTCTGCTCTTAGTTAATTCAACCCATCTGGGGTAAAAATATATCAATGTGAATTTACACAGCTGATGAATTTCCTGTTTTATAAGTTATGCCAAAGCAAAGTTCAGCATTCTGGTCTTCCATGTGAAGAGGAATCATTTTATCTGCCCACAGAAAATATAATCTTACAGAGCATCTTCTTAAGTAAACCAAACTAAGCAGATATGGAGCCTGGTGTTTCTTTTGGATTCTAAGTCTCATTTTATTTGTTTGGAGCTCGAGGAATCTGAGGAAGTACTTGGTTTCATGAATGGCTAGAGATAATGTATTTATATCGATCTTTTTTATGTGAACTATCTTTGAAGCAATGTTAACTTATACATATTTTTATTTTATTTTTCATCAACCATTTACATATTATCAAGCCTATACAATTTTGCCTCTCCCTTGCAGATTTTGTTCTTTTTTTTTTTTTTTTGCTGGAATTTCTCTTTATATCATAAGAAACAATAAACATGAATAAATCACATGCCATTTTTTTTGAAGATAAGAAATTACTTCTGCCTATAAATACTTTGTGATTTAGTTGCAGAAAAGAGACAGACATGCAATGAAAAACATTATAAGGTAACAAATTCTGTAGAGAACATGAATGGTTGGGGCCAGAAGTGGTCTATGAAGTCTGAGGAAATTATCCCCAAACTGAAGAATTCAGGGAGGCTTCCTCTCAAGGATTATATCAGGGTAGGAAGCAGTGCTTTAAAAAAAATCTAAGAGGAAGATTTTCGTACTGTGCTGATTAGACTACCTAAATCAGAGGGTTTGTGAGGAATAACAGAGTGATCAAGACCTCAGTGTTGAGTAAGGCTGACTTCTAAAAAGCTTTGGGAAATTTTGGGAGAAAAAAGACCAAGAAATATAGACATACACCATATATATTTCAGAATACTTCCTTTGCCCTACTTGATTAAGCATTAAATGATACATTTTATTCAAGAATTAGGCAAATATTGTATGTCTTATGATTTGTATTTTTCTGCTGATTGAGCAATCTCTAAACATAATAAAATTTTCTAAGTGTGATATTTTGATATTTAATTTTAATAAAATAATTTTGTTCTACTGGCAACAGATAGATTCATTATTATAAAACGTAAAGACTTTCTAGTTTATTCTGAGATTAAAATGAATATTCATATTCATTTTTGTACTTACAGTTTTCTTACTTTGCTTTACTGTTTAAAATTGTACCTATTTCAAGCCAATTTTGTAAAATATTGGAAAGAAGTCTAAATTATTTCTCAATTTTAAATACAATTATGGAAAGTTATTTTTAGAGCATTAAATATTTCAAAACTTAAGCACGAAATATATCAAAAAGTTAGAAATGTATGACAGGTTTAAAGTTAAGGGTCACTAAGAAATGTGTCTAATTTTTAAACATTTATTTAAGTAATATTATTTTTAGGAAATTTACCCCAAGATCTAATTTTTAAAGATACAAAATTTTTTTAACAATTTAATAGTTGTCTCAGTGGAGACTTGGTATGTGGAAGTTTCATAAAGAGAACAGAACAATAATTATAAAAACAAACAAATAAATCCCTGATAACAATAAAGAAAGACTACTAGAAAATTTGGGACTTAAGACTACAAAAGTTGTCTGGGAAACTAAAATATCTAAAAATATAATTACAAATTAATTTTGAATTTGAAATATTTTGTCAAAGATATGAGATATGAGCAAACTGACATATAGCTCTGGGTTCTATACTGAAAGTTAATTTATTAATAATGATGAAAAATCTTACAATAATAATAATGGCAAGTAATAAAAATTTGTCTCTGTGAAATATTTTCCATTCTTAAGGCATTTTTGGAAACAGTATCTTACTGATTTGTAGAAGTAAAAATTTTAAAAGTCCTATCTAGACAAAAAGGAAAATCAGGCGTTAGGAGGAGAGTAACAATTATTGAGTACCAAGGATGTTTCATGCTCATTATACTACTATTGAATGAATTATATTCCTTATTTAATTTAATTAATTCAATCATAGTATGCAGGCATTGAGGCAACTTCAGGTCAGGGTATTACCCCAGTTAGCATGTCTGGGCAAGAGACAAAAGTCAAAGTTGCTCAGTGGTGTCCGACTTTTTGCAACTCCATGGACTAGTCCATGGAATTTTCCAGGCCGAAATACTGGAGTGGGTAGCCGTTCCCTTCTCAAGGGGATCTTCCCAACCCAGGGATTAAACCCAGATCTACCAGACAGGGTATGTCCTAAAAATTATTTTATATAGCAATATTGATGATAAATTTATTCTGTAAAACTGTAGCATAGACTTTTGCAAAGATTGCTATTTACCATTTTGTTTTTCCTTTTTCATCCACAAAAGTATTCTTTACTTCACCAAGAGTAATAAGCCTGTATTTTCTAAAATCCCTTTTATATTCAAATGTCCATATAACACAGCTCTCATCAATACGATATACATGAAAGTTGTCAGCCATTAAAAAGAATGACATAATACCATCTGCAGCAGCATGAACGGACCTGGAGATTATCGTACCAAGTGAAGTAAGTCAGACAGAGAAAGACTAATATCATGTGATTCCATACGATAATACACATATGTGAAATTAAAAAAAATGATACAAAGGAACTTGTTTATAAAACAGAAATAGAGAATGAAGTTACGGTTACCAGGGGGAAGGTGGGTGTGGGATTAGATTGGGAGTTTGGGATTGACATGCACATTGATATATTTAAAATAAGATGCTTTTCTATGGAAAAAGAAGTTGTTGACTACACCATTGACAAGCTCTTTAAATTGCAGGAGTGAAGGGATGGAGGGTGATTAGCTCCAAAGTTGTGGGACATTTTCCCCTCGCCCTTCTTGCTGTCAGGAAAACTGATGCAGTGCCCAGAGATGAGATACCATCTTGGAACTACAAGGCAATGGTCACAAGTTGGCGATAGGTGATTCAAACATCAGAACAGCCTAGATCTCAGACAGGGCCATGGAGTCGCCAGAGTCTCAGACTGCCTTTAGCCAAATTTCTCACAAGGACAAAAATAGACAATACATTAATTATTCAAGTCAAATTTTTTTCAGAGTTGTAACTTATAGACTAAAATAAACTCTGAATTATATGTCAATGTACAAGAAATGTCTCTCAATCAAGGTGTTTATGTGGCAGAAAACATCCACTTTTTTTTTTTAAGGTTTGTCTAAACAATTCTGTTTTTTCAATTTCTGGAATTTAACGATACAAAGATATACATGAGATTTGTTCTTTATCATGTAATTAATCCTTGCCTCAGATCTACTGATCATCTTAAAGAAAAAAAAAAGCCAGTTTTAGGAAATATACCTAAGTAACAATGATGAAAATATTACAGGTATAAATGTTTTTGGGTACTAAATGACTTATTCTATCATCCTAAAATGTCTATGAATTAGATACAACTGGTCACAGGTACCATGAAAGTAAAAGGCCATGGTACTTCAGTCTTCTGCAATCAATTTTTGTGAGGAATAAGAGTAAACATTCCATAAAATTTTATGGAAACATTACTATATAGATAAGAATGTCAGTATTTCACAGAAAAATTATATTGAGTTACCATTATTTTAGCATAATGTTTTTACAATATTGACAGAATTTCTCATTTATATCTTCCAGTTCAGTTCAGTCGCTCAGTCGTATTCGACTCTTTGTGACCCCATGGATTGCAGCATGCCAGGCCTCCCTGTCCATCATCAACTCTAGGAGTTCACTCAAACTCATGTCCAGTGAGTCAATGATGCCATCCAGCCATCTCAGCCTCTGTCGTCCCCTTCTCTTCCTGCCCCTCTATCCCTCTCAGCATCAGAGTCTTTCCAATGAGTCAACTCTTTGCATGAGGTGGCCAAACTACTGGAGTTTCAGCTTTAGCATCATTCTTTCCAAAGAACACCCAGGACTGATCTCCTTTAGAATGGACTGGTTGGATCTCCTTGCAGTCCAAGGGACTCTCAAGAGTCTTCTCCAACACCACAGTTCAAAAGCATCAGTTCTTCAGCACTCAGCTTTCTTCATAGTCCAACACTCACATCCATACATGACTACTGGAAAAACCATAGCTTTGAGTAGAAGGACCTTTGTTGGCAAAGTAATGTCTCTGCTTTTGAATATGCTAACTAGGTTGGTCATAACTTTCCTTCCAAGGAGTAAGCATCTTTTAATTTCATATCTTTAATCCTCAGTTACTAATTTTACAGTATAGACATATTATGGTCAATTCTTTTGATAAATACATTGGCTATATTTTACATTGCTTGCAATAGAACTTAACATCATTAAACTTCAAGCACACTTCTTAAATAAACTAAAGATCATTTACCTAATAAATTGAAGTTTGAATCTGCAAACAAAAGTCACAAGGATTATATCCACTCAACTTTTATCAAGATCCTTGTACCTCAACCTTTACTTGAGATCCTACACTATGTAGAATGCGACGTTATCATGGTAGGTTTTTAGTTGTTAAAATGTATAAATTTATTTTCTTGGGGTTTCCTGATGGCTCAGTGGTGAAGAATCTGCCTGCCAACCCAAGAGACATGGGTTAGAACCCCAGTCCAGGTAGATCCCATCTGCCATGGAGCAACTAAGCCTGTGTACCACTCTACTGAGCCTGTGCACTAGAGCCTGGGAGCTCCAACTACCAAAGCCTGTGGGTCCTAGACCCGGCGCCCCGCGGCAGGAGAAGCCCCGCGGCCGGAGAAGCCCCACAGCGAGAGCACGGGCATAGCAACTAGAACAGCCCCGGCTCTCCAAAACTAGAGAAGACTGCGCAGCGTGGAGGCCTGGCACAATGAGAAACACAGGCAGACTTACGCAAAATTGCTAAATAATAAGCAAAAGTAGTTTCTTGATGGCTCAATTGCTCAAAATAATTTTAATCTGTGTCTTTTGGTAATTTAATTCCGTAAAATTTCCAAAAACACAATCAGAAACCATCGTTTGGAATTAATACTCCCACTCATCAGATGCCAATTAACAGAAAGAACATATTAATAATCCATCATTCATTTTAAAAGGAAGACATTTTCTTAGTGTTTTTTTTTTTTTTTCCAGAAAACTTAGTTTTTAACTGGATATTAATCAGAAAAGCAGAGAAGACAATGGCAACCCACTCTGGTACTCTTGCCTGGAAAATCCCATGGGTGGAGAAGCCTGGAAATGGTATACCATAAAGTAGAAGAAAGAACTGGAAAGGAGACCCATTCTCTAAATAAATAAATGGAGTCAGATCAGTCTGTCTTTATATAAACATAGATAAACAGAAAACTAGCCAAGTACTCATCTTTGCAAAACATAGCTAAATAGCCTAACATGTTTTCCTCTGATTTTAAACTCATTGCCTTGAAGAGAAATCATATACTTAGCTGAATGCCACTGGTTATTTATTTTAAATGCTTTAATTTCTTCTCTTATTTATTACTATTACTGTAAGTACATCAAGATGATCAAACTTAATATTGTATATAAAGTAAACTATTTTCTGTAGAATTAAATATATGTTCAAGTAACATAATAAACACACAGAATTTACATGTTCTTTTAAAGTTTATTTATAAAATATGTATCTAAATGAGACTCAACAGTTCTAGTGTGTGTGTGTGTGTGTGTGTGTGTGTGTGTATGGATTTTGCATTTACTCAAAATTTCAAAATCCCAAATTTATAAAAATCCAAGGACTAGACTATTTTATGGAGAAGGCAATGGCAACCCACTCCAGTGTTCTTGCCTGGAGAATCCCAGGGACGGTGGAGTCTGGTGGGCTGCCATCTATGGGGTCGTACAGAGTTGGACACGACTGAAGCGAATTAGCAGCAGCAGCAGCAGCAGCGGACGATTTTAAACACTGACATAATATTTATTTACATTTTTATCATTTTAAACTAATCTTTAATCCACATTGAACTTCAGTGATTATGTTAATGATTATCAAACATAGTAGTATTTCACACAGTTGGATACATTTGATTTCATGTTCTCCAAAAAAAGCATATTTTTGCAATATTAATATTGAGTTAATTTGCTAAACCATGGAAGGTGTTTCAATAAAATATTTACTAAGATTCAACTTTCAGAAGATGATTAATAATGGCAAACAATAGCTATTTAAACTGGAAAAGTAAACAAAAAAACCTTCTAAGTGATATTTTAGATGCCATTTTTTAGGAGCAGGGGATTAGAGGGGCAAACACTATAGTGTTTCAACAAATGTAATTATATTACTTGACATAAATATCTTAAATGCTTCCAGAAAAGCAAAAAATCTCCCTCTGAATTTACATTAGCATTCTCTCTTCTGCTACTTTTAGCCAGCACTAGTTTTCTTTCAGCACTTATGTTTATTATGTTCCTTCTGGAAGACAATACCATAAGTTTGATGTATCATATTAATTTGTTTTGTAGGAGTTGATCAATTAACTTGAGAAAACTCTATGTAGTGTCGATTCAGTCATATAACAAGCGTAATTTAATATAAATTGTGCATAAGACATTGATTTTGCCCAACTTCTCTGTAGAATTAGTGTCACTAAAGAAAGCAACCAAGCTGAACTAACAATATTAAGCATTTGTGCAATTTATCTCTTGCTGTAATGAACAGTAAATGATATAATGACCAACAAGATTAATGATAAAGCAAACATGGTAGTTAGATTCACGCTATAGAAGACCAATTCACAATGTTACTTGGTAATCAATAATTTGAAGATTAATTTAACAAGTAGGAGTGTAAAACCAGACAACAGGGCAAATGAAAAACTTTACTGGAACATGTTCACTGCTATAGCCTTTTAAAAATATATTCAAAATTGAGTATGTTCTAATTTATCATATTTAAACTTCATGATAAATTTATTTCCCAGAGTTTTAACCTAAAATTATACATATTGTCAAACAATTAATTTCTTTAAATGTCCCTAAATTGATGAAACACTCTAAATGATTAAAGATGCCTCCTGATTCTAGTACAAATTGAGAGGACGTTTATCAATAGAAGTCTTTCACAAACATTGTGCTTTCCTTCCAGTGGCTTTGCTGAATGTATTTAACTAAAGAAAGAAAAGTGTGTATAAGAACAAAAACACAGGAGCTATAAAGAAGAAATCTCTAAAAAGAAAATATTAAGCCAAATATAAATCTGGTTTATTGTCCTTTCTTATTCTTCTTTCCAATTCACTAACTCTTTCTCTATCATAAATTCTAGACCTTTAAAATTAAATTATGAACTATATAGCAACCATACATTCAGCAGTAAATTGGGAATTTTTAACTTTTAAGTTCTAAGTTTTCCTAGAAAGAAATAATTCAGTTCTGTTCAGTTCAGTCGCTTAGTCGTGTTCAACTCTGCGACCCCATGAACTGCAGGACGCCAGGCCTTTCTGTCCATTACCAACTCCTGGAATCCACCNCAAAGTTGGCTTCCTAGTATCCTCTCTAGAAGAGAAAAGAAAACTGCATATACATAATTTTTAAATTAGCTAGTTGTTTTCCCTGTGTTGCCATGATTCCATCACAGTTTGATATAATGTTTGAAGATGAGGAGGAAAGGCTGAGAATAATTACATAACTTAAATTTTTCTAAACAAAAGGAATATATAAAAAAATACACATATATGTATACATCTTTAGCCAACTATTTTTACATTTTAATTTTGTTTTTATGCCACATTCATACCGCATGTTGTAAACAAGACTTAGATGATCTGTCGAATTTCAAAAATGGAGAGAAGAATACATGTAACCATCATGATGCAAGTGTTCAGCACTTTTTTGCTGGAGGACATCAAAGCACCTGTCTCCTCACTTTCCCATCAGCTAAGTGTCTTTTGGTAGCACGAAGGCAGAGAGGTGGCCTCATGGTTCTGCTCTGCAAACTGGGAAGAGAACCTGGAACTGGAGGGTGTGATGTCAAACCTTAAGGCCAAGGTCATGTGCCAGGAACCCATGTCATACATTACCAAAGAGACCAACAGCACAGCAACTTAAATTTCGCTTCCCAACCTCTTGACACAAGAAGTGAAAACAAATTTGGCTTTAAAAAGTTGTGCAACTGCAAACTCATTTTTTGGTGTGTAAACAATTCTGTGACTTTTCGGTTTACTTTAAGTAGTAAACAGAGTGCATTGAAGTTGGGAAAACCATATGGGTGTTGTTAGTTGTTACTCTTGGTTTAGCCTGGTTCCGGAGAGCAGAGAAATGAGATTCTGCAAAAGGCAGCATGAAAGTTCATGTTGGCCTTCAACCTGTGAAAATTGCTGGCTGTTAATTCCGGCCCTAGAGTCCTGGGTCAGCCCAGTACTTTATTCAGGGTGCTGGCCCTCGCTTGCCTCCTAAGCCTGGCTAAGACTGGAGGTGGTTGTGATGCAGAGGGAAGGCCCTGGATGTGAGTCCACTGCATGACTAGCTGTGTGCCCTTCTGAGACCCCTGTGCTTCCGTTCCCCCATCTGAATAGAGGGGTAATGATACACCATACTGTTCAGGTGAGAATATAAGCAAATGAGCTTATTTTAGGCAAGTTGCTTTGCAAAGTTTCATTCTCACACAAGAGAATATCCTGTTTCCACACCTCCCATGCATTTACNGTCTTTCCAATGAGTCAACTCTTTGCATGAGGTGGCCAAACTACTGGAGTTTCAGCTTTAGCATCATTCTTTCCAAAGAACACCCAGGACTGATCTCCTTTAGAATGGACTGGTTGGATCTCCTTGCAGTCCAAGGGACTCTCAAGAGTCTTCTCCAACACCACAGTTCAAAAGCATCAGTTCTTCAGCACTCAGCTTTCTTCATAGTCCAACACTCACATCCATACATGACTACTGGAAAAACCATAGCTTTGAGTAGAAGGACCTTTGTTGGCAAAGTAATGTCTCTGCTTTTGAATATGCTAACTAGGTTGGTCATAACTTTCCTTCCAAGGAGTAAGCATCTTTTAATTTCATATCTTTAATCCTCAGTTACTAATTTTACAGTATAGACATATTATGGTCAATTCTTTTGATAAATACATTGGCTATATTTTACATTGCTTGCAATAGAACTTAACATCATTAAACTTCAAGCACACTTCTTAAATAAACTAAAGATCATTTACCTAATAAATTGAAGTTTGAATCTGCAAACAAAAGTCACAAGGATTATATCCACTCAACTTTTATCAAGATCCTTGTACCT
Organism: Neotragus pygmaeus; assembly: GCA_006410875.1. NCBI lineage: Eukaryota > Metazoa > Chordata > Mammalia > Artiodactyla > Bovidae > Neotragus > Neotragus pygmaeus. The sequence goes on along the minus strand of SJYV01011040.1, from coordinate 415,123 downwards.
CAACCTTTACTTGAGATCCTACACTATGTAGAATGCGACGTTATCATGGTAGGTTTTTAGTTGTTAAAATGTATAAATTTATTTTCTTGGGGTTTCCTGATGGCTCAGTGGTGAAGAATCTGCCTGCCAACCCAAGAGACATGGGTTAGAACCCCAGTCCAGGTAGATCCCATCTGCCATGGAGCAACTAAGCCTGTGTACCACTCTACTGAGCCTGTGCACTAGAGCCTGGGAGCTCCAACTACCAAAGCCTGTGGGTCCTAGACCCGGCGCCCCGCGGCAGGAGAAGCCCCGCGGCCGGAGAAGCCCCACAGCGAGAGCACGGGCATAGCAACTAGAACAGCCCCGGCTCTCCAAAACTAGAGAAGACTGCGCAGCGTGGAGGCCTGGCACAATGAGAAACACAGGCAGACTTACGCAAAATTGCTAAATAATAAGCAAAAGTAGTTTCTTGATGGCTCAATTGCTCAAAATAATTTTAATCTGTGTCTTTTGGTAATTTAATTCCGTAAAATTTCCAAAAACACAATCAGAAACCATCGTTTGGAATTAATACTCCCACTCATCAGATGCCAATTAACAGAAAGAACATATTAATAATCCATCATTCATTTTAAAAGGAAGACATTTTCTTAGTGTTTTTTTTTTTTTTTCCAGAAAACTTAGTTTTTAACTGGATATTAATCAGAAAAGCAGAGAAGACAATGGCAACCCACTCTGGTACTCTTGCCTGGAAAATCCCATGGGTGGAGAAGCCTGGAAATGGTATACCATAAAGTAGAAGAAAGAACTGGAAAGGAGACCCATTCTCTAAATAAATAAATGGAGTCAGATCAGTCTGTCTTTATATAAACATAGATAAACAGAAAACTAGCCAAGTACTCATCTTTGCAAAACATAGCTAAATAGCCTAACATGTTTTCCTCTGATTTTAAACTCATTGCCTTGAAGAGAAATCATATACTTAGCTGAATGCCACTGGTTATTTATTTTAAATGCTTTAATTTCTTCTCTTATTTATTACTATTACTGTAAGTACATCAAGATGATCAAACTTAATATTGTATATAAAGTAAACTATTTTCTGTAGAATTAAATATATGTTCAAGTAACATAATAAACACACAGAATTTACATGTTCTTTTAAAGTTTATTTATAAAATATGTATCTAAATGAGACTCAACAGTTCTAGTGTGTGTGTGTGTGTGTGTGTGTGTGTGTGTATGGATTTTGCATTTACTCAAAATTTCAAAATCCCAAATTTATAAAAATCCAAGGACTAGACTATTTTATGGAGAAGGCAATGGCAACCCACTCCAGTGTTCTTGCCTGGAGAATCCCAGGGACGGTGGAGTCTGGTGGGCTGCCATCTATGGGGTCGTACAGAGTTGGACACGACTGAAGCGAATTAGCAGCAGCAGCAGCAGCAGCGGACGATTTTAAACACTGACATAATATTTATTTACATTTTTATCATTTTAAACTAATCTTTAATCCACATTGAACTTCAGTGATTATGTTAATGATTATCAAACATAGTAGTATTTCACACAGTTGGATACATTTGATTTCATGTTCTCCAAAAAAAGCATATTTTTGCAATATTAATATTGAGTTAATTTGCTAAACCATGGAAGGTGTTTCAATAAAATATTTACTAAGATTCAACTTTCAGAAGATGATTAATAATGGCAAACAATAGCTATTTAAACTGGAAAAGTAAACAAAAAAACCTTCTAAGTGATATTTTAGATGCCATTTTTTAGGAGCAGGGGATTAGAGGGGCAAACACTATAGTGTTTCAACAAATGTAATTATATTACTTGACATAAATATCTTAAATGCTTCCAGAAAAGCAAAAAATCTCCCTCTGAATTTACATTAGCATTCTCTCTTCTGCTACTTTTAGCCAGCACTAGTTTTCTTTCAGCACTTATGTTTATTATGTTCCTTCTGGAAGACAATACCATAAGTTTGATGTATCATATTAATTTGTTTTGTAGGAGTTGATCAATTAACTTGAGAAAACTCTATGTAGTGTCGATTCAGTCATATAACAAGCGTAATTTAATATAAATTGTGCATAAGACATTGATTTTGCCCAACTTCTCTGTAGAATTAGTGTCACTAAAGAAAGCAACCAAGCTGAACTAACAATATTAAGCATTTGTGCAATTTATCTCTTGCTGTAATGAACAGTAAATGATATAATGACCAACAAGATTAATGATAAAGCAAACATGGTAGTTAGATTCACGCTATAGAAGACCAATTCACAATGTTACTTGGTAATCAATAATTTGAAGATTAATTTAACAAGTAGGAGTGTAAAACCAGACAACAGGGCAAATGAAAAACTTTACTGGAACATGTTCACTGCTATAGCCTTTTAAAAATATATTCAAAATTGAGTATGTTCTAATTTATCATATTTAAACTTCATGATAAATTTATTTCCCAGAGTTTTAACCTAAAATTATACATATTGTCAAACAATTAATTTCTTTAAATGTCCCTAAATTGATGAAACACTCTAAATGATTAAAGATGCCTCCTGATTCTAGTACAAATTGAGAGGACGTTTATCAATAGAAGTCTTTCACAAACATTGTGCTTTCCTTCCAGTGGCTTTGCTGAATGTATTTAACTAAAGAAAGAAAAGTGTGTATAAGAACAAAAACACAGGAGCTATAAAGAAGAAATCTCTAAAAAGAAAATATTAAGCCAAATATAAATCTGGTTTATTGTCCTTTCTTATTCTTCTTTCCAATTCACTAACTCTTTCTCTATCATAAATTCTAGACCTTTAAAATTAAATTATGAACTATATAGCAACCATACATTCAGCAGTAAATTGGGAATTTTTAACTTTTAAGTTCTAAGTTTTCCTAGAAAGAAATAATTCAGTTCTGTTCAGTTCAGTCGCTTAGTCGTGTTCAACTCTGCGACCCCATGAACTGCAGGACGCCAGGCCTTTCTGTCCATTACCAACTCCTGGAATCCACCCAAACTCATTTCCATTGAGTCAGTGATGCCATCCAACCATCTCATCCTCTGTTGTCCCCTTCTCCTCCTGCCCTCAATCTTTCCCAGCATCAGGGTCTTTTCAAGTGAGTCAACTCTTCGCATCAGGTGGCCAAAATATTGACTTTGCAGCTTCAACATCAGTCCTTCCAATGAGCACCCAAGACTGATTTCCTTTATGATGGACTGGTTGGATCTCCTTGCACTAATTCAGAGTAGTTCAAAATATCACAGTAAGTGGAAATGGTCCCTTTGATTCCATTTCTTTCATAGGCTGAAATGCCTGAGACACAATACTCTGCACATTTTTTTTTTTTTAAACTGAACCTATCTGTTCATGGTTTGAACTATAGCCAATAGTAACTCCCTCTGGAAGAAAAAATACCTCTACTAGAAAAAAAAAAAAGAATGTTTACCTTGACTTTATTTGCACTCACACTATACAAATAATTTTTGAAAAATGTGTATAGAATCAAACATTATTAGTCTTTATGCTGCTATTATGCAAGAGCATCATCTTCTGACAAAAAGAAAGCAGGACAGTGTTTGTGGTGAAATGTACAGATGACAAGTATTTTAAAGCACGTAATAGCATGTGATGACATTATAAATAAAAACAGCATGCACTGGTATCTTAGTGTGCCTCATATACTCCTCTAAGCACTCTGGATGTAATAACATTTATTCATCACATTAACCCTCTGAGACAAGTACAAGATATCCCTCTATTTCATAGATGTCAAATTAAATGCAAAAGGAGTTAAGTAGTTTTCTAAAGGTCTCACAGCTACAAAGTGAAGGATTTGTGGTTGGCACCAACTCTAGCTGTATTTACTTTTCTACTTCTGTCTAGTTGGGCTTCCCTGATGGCAAGAAGACACGGAAGAACTCTTCAAAAAAGATCTTCACAACCCAGATAATCATGATGATGTGATCACTAATCCAGAGCCAGACATCTTGGAATGTGAAGTCAAGTGGGCCTTAGAAAGCATCACTACGAACAAAGCTAGTGGAGGTGCTGGCATTCCAGCTGAGCTGTTTCAAACCCTGAACGATGGTGCTGTGAAAGTGCTGCACTCGATATGCCAGCAAATTGGGAAAACTCAGCAGTGGCCACAGGACTGGAAAAGGTCAGTGTTCATTCCAATCCCAAAGAAAGGCAATGCCGAAGAATGCTCAAACTACTGCACAATTGCACTCATCTCACATGCTGGTAAAGTAATGCTCAAAATTCTCCAAGCCAGGCTTCAGCAATACATGAACCATGAACTCCCTGATGTTTAAGCTGGTTTTAGGAAAGGCAGAAGAACCAGAGATCAAATTGCCAACATCCGCTGGATCATGGAAAAAGCAAGAGAGTTCCAGAAAAACATCTATTTCTGCTTTATTGACTATGCCAAAGCCTTTGACTGTGTGGATCACAANGTGTCAGACTTTATTTTGGGGGGCTCCAAAATCACTGCAGATGGTGACTGCAGCCATGAAATTAAAAGACGCTTACTCATTGGAAGAAAAGTTATGACCAACCTGGATAGCATATTCAAAAGCAGAGACATTACTTTGCCGACTAAGGTCCGTCTACTCAAGGCTATGGTTTTACCTGTGGTCATGTTTGAATGTGAGAGTTGGACTGTGAAGAAGGCTGAGCACTGAAGAATTGATGCTTTTGAACTGTGGTGTTGGAGAAGAGTCTTGAGAGTCCCTTGGACTGCAAGGAGATCCAACCAGTCCATTCTGAAGGAGATCAGCCCTGGGATTTCTTTGGAAGGAATGATGCTGAAGCTGAAACTCCAGTACTTTGGCCACCGAGGATGAGATGGCTGGATGGCATCACGGACTCGATGGGCCTGTGTCTGAGTGACCTCCGCGAGATGGTGATGGACAGGGAGGCCTGGCGTGCTGCAATTCATGGGGTCGCAAAGAGTCGGACACAACTGAGCGACTGAACTGAACTGAACTGAACTGATGGCTCAAGTTGGTGGGGAGTCCTGCCTGCAATACAGAAGACCTCAGTTTAATTCCTGGGTTGGGAAGATCTGCTGAAAAGGGACAGGCTACCCACTCCAGCATTACTGGTCTTCCTTTGTGGCTCAGCTGGTAAAGAACCTGCCTGCAATGCAGGAGACCTGGGTTTGATCCCTGGATTGGGAGGATCCCCTAAAGAAAGGAAAGGCTACCCACTCCAATATTCTGGCCTGGAGAATTCCAAGGACTGTATAGTCCATGGAGTCCAAAGAGTCAGACACTATTGAGTGACTTTTACTTTCACTTTCTGTCTAGTTAATTTGAGAGTTTTTCTGTTTCACTTCATTGTTCTAAGGATGCAAAGTTTGTTTGTTATGTTTATCCTACACTTCAAAGATATCTATACCTTCTCATTGATGTAATTAAATTCATCTGCATGTGAAGAACACAATTCCAGATGTATTATAAGAAGCCAAATGTCCTAGCTTCAAGAATGACACTAACAGCATTGGAACAGAGCTACATATTTTTTAGTCTAATTTCTGCCGTTAACATTCACCATCACTCCCTACACACTTACTTTTTCTTGTGCTACTACTTTATTCCTCCACCATGCGAGGCATGTGTTTAACGTACAGCTTCTGTTCACACATACATTTTGCCTTTTAATAATTGCAACTTATGTTTTCTCAAAAAAGTGTGATGCCATGAATGCTTATATAACAGTTTTACCTTGAACTCCCATTCCTAACTGCTCAATTTCCATTTCAGAGAAAGGACATCTGATTGGCCTCTTCTGTAGACCAGACCAAATGGGGCTGGCTGATATCCTGGCTGGCTGTTCCTGGGTCAGATGCTGACCTCTGGCCCAGCTGTACTGTTACAATGAGGTGAGCATGAGTGCTTTTAAATTAGGGGCAGTGAGGGAATTGGGTGAGGGTGATTTGAAAGAGACTATAGGCTGCTGACTCTATGCCAGGTTCTCTAGCATAGGATCCACTGATCTTGCATAACACTATTGATGAAAATGTATAATTTACATGGGCAGCTTGCCAGAATCAAAGAATGACTCCAAAAAATGTGTCCAAGAGGTATTTCCAGTGTTTTTTCTTAGTTATACATTGATTTAAAATATTAGATACAAAAGTACTAAGGCAGATCAAGAGAATTTAAAAAATATTTATTGACATTTCATTTGATTCATATAGTCATATAATTTAAAAAATACCAAGCCCTACCCACTCATAATCATTTGTCTCACTGAAAGATATAGCATTTTATGCAATCAACCTGTATTATAAGAGTGGCTCTGGAAAATAATAGGAATGAAAAATTAGAGCACTGTGTATATTAAGTCCTTAAATCAGAGGTTGGTAAATTATGACTGAAAACCAAATTCAGCTTATTGCCTGTCTTTGTAAATAAAGTTTTTTAAGAATACAGCCTCACTCATTTGTTTATGGATTGCATGCAGCTGTGTTGGTGCTACGGTGGAAAGGTTGGGTAGTTAGCACAGAGTTGTGACAGAGGTGGCATGTCCTACAAAGCCAAAAACAGTTGCTATCTGGCCCTTTACAGAAAAAAAAAAAGCTTTCTGACCTTTGTCTTACAGACCACAAAATTTTAGAAATAAATGAAAAATTGAAAAATAAGTGGTAATGAAACTGTACTCTTGACACTGCATATTTTATATTCTTCCCTTATTTGAATGTTGGAATTTCTATAGATGTTGAGATAGTAATTATCTTATTATCTGTAGGTTAGCATATTACTTTGTGATTGCTGCTGCTGCTGCTAAGCCGCTTCAGTCGTGTCGGACTCTCTGCGACCCTATAGACAGCAGCCCACCAGGCTCCCCCGTCCCTGAATTCTCCAGGCAAGAACACTGGGGTGGGTTGCCATTTCCTTCTCCAATGCATGAAAGGGAAAAGGGAAAGTGAAGTCGCTCAGTCGTGTCCGACTCCTAGCGACCCCGTGGACTGCAACCCACCAGGCTCCTCCATCCATAGGATTTTCCAGGCAAGAGTACTGGAATGGGGTGCCATTGCCTTCTCCAAATTTGTGATTAGGCTTAGTATTTCCTTTAAGGGGTAATCATCTCTCCTTTCATTCGCTTTGAGAAGAGGCTGATAATAAGATAAAATGCATAATGTACGCTTTATACTTCAAGGTAAATAGCCATTCCTCTTTGGCCTTCACTCTTTGGGGTTTTGTCTTTCCGAGGGTCAACACCTGGCTTCTGAAGAGAAAATGCTAAGAAGGGATCCTTCATATGAAAGCTGACCAACATATAGGATGCCAAGCGCTGTCTGTAACCCCTAGTAAACTGCAATTGTGGGAGGTCAGGTTTCCACAGTCTATCTCAAACTCTCCCTCTTTTTTTTATGCTTTCTCAACACTTATAAATGTCTGTTTGCATGGTCTAAATTAATATAATCTGTATAATCAGGTATTTACTAGAGTGATGTTTGTAGGTTTAAAAAGTAAACCTCATGGTTTCAGTGGCTTAACACAATAAAACTTTATTTCTAACTCGTAATGCAATTCAATATAAATGTCAGAGTTGGCAAGCATATTTACTTTATATGGTTATTTAGAGACATTTTTCATTTTATGATTTTTCTATCACATGTCTGCACTTGGACATCTGGAAACCAGAGGAGAAGAAGGGATAACTGGGCAAATGCTTCCCGTAGGTTCAGGAAGAGGGGACAAGGTTTTGTTGTCCATTTTACTGTCTATACCAAAACAAGCACCTATAGTTTACTTTCCCATGACCTATGTTTGGGACAAGCAACTCTTGAAGTCGTCATGGTAAAACAAAGGAAATATGTAAGGAGGAAGTGAATCTTGGGAATGAGAAATTAGAATATGAAGCCAAGTTAAATATTGTTCTGGGTAGGTCATTTTTCCCATTATCGATCTTCCTTTATTTGACTTTATTTTATTAATTAAGGCAACAGTTCCTTTGAATGAGCAAAAATAAAATAACGTGGAATAAATGTGCACATATACTGGTAGGGCAGGAAGCAGTAAGTATAGACTGTGGCATTTGGCAAGTAGCATTAACATTGAGGGAAAGTGAAAATACATGAAAAAGCGAAACAAAAGCAAGAAGTGTCCGGGATAAGTTTTGTCTTACATTCATATATGCTAGAGAATTCCCCAATTATGAACAGATTTTTCAACAAAATAATTAATTTTTATTAATGACTTAGGGTTTATATCCCGAGCAGAATTTTATTATGATAGTTTCCATGTTTTTCATAGAGAAAATGAAGGCTTTGAGAAGTTCAGTGATTTGCCTTAATTCACATAGTCAGTCAGTGAAGGAAGACATTGATTTTTAGCCTGATTTTCTGACTCTTCATTCTACATATTGTCAGTTGCACTGCATAGTCTTCATAGAGTCAGGACAGAAACTTTTATGGACTCATCAGTGGAGATCAAAGCACTGAATATATCGTGCCATGCTTTCTTCTTTGGGCTGTGTGCATGTGTGTGTGAGTGTGTGTGTGTGTTAGAAGAGACATTTGCTTTTGCTAGTTCAAAAATAGGTGGAAGACCTTCATCTACAACTCCCTGGAAGAAAGGGAGCCAAATCTGATAGATTGATGACTTTACTCTGTGTGACTGGGTCAGATGGAGTTAATTAAGCACAGTCAACCCCCAGGCTAGAAAGTGCTTTTGGATGGAGTTCAGAGAAAAGTCCCTGAAGCTAGCATGGAGCTGGCCCCAACTTCCTCGTGTCGGCCAATGCAAATATTATTATTGGTCCTATTAATCAGTTACAGTTTTTGACTCTGTAACCTTCTAAAGGCAATATATTTCCACAATGCTCTGTGAAGTATTTCCTTCTATTTGCTCAAATGCATTTGATATTAATTTCTTCTAAGTTGTTTATACACACTTTGTAAAAACAGTAAAGAAACAATATTAATCAATTTTTACTACATCTTTCTTAAACTTTCGTGACTCATTCAATTTCCACTTCATTTCCTATATCTGGAAAACATGGAACTACTGAATCTCTTTAATATATTTCTATACTTTCTTATAAGTGGTACTATGAGTACTGACATTTTCAGAATTTTCTTTTCCTGGTGACATATTCCTTCACTGCAACCACCAGATTAAATGCAGTGCATTGGTTTGGTTTGGTTTTACATTAAGATCAAGTTTTATATATACACATCTACATACTGAGGCATCTATAATATCCATAACCCATTTTATAAAGACTTTCCTTTTTTTTTTTCTTTTAATAGATCTTCACATATCAGAATCTAATTGTGGGAAGAAACCAATAAAGTATTTTAACAGCATATCTGTATCTATACAGAATAGGATTTTTTTTAATATTATCTGGCCTATAGTATTGACTTTATTTAGTCTTCCTTGCAACCTCTTACAAATAAGAAATTTTAAAATAGTAGAAACCACTGCAGCAGTATGAGCCAGTTTCACTTACTCACTGTCTACTTCCTCCTTTAAATCATTAATGTATATAAACATATGGATAAATCTTGAGTGGTTTCTCATGTTGCTCATAGATAACATTTCTAGACATGGAGAGAAAAAAGAAACCCCAGGTTTCTACCACACAAGTAGCTAAGTTTATAGCAAATATCTTAAGCTTGACTTTAGATTGATATAATGCAAGCAAGTCTTTAGCTTGATATAAAGATTATAAAAGGCAAGCAAATTCATTAATTTCGCATATTTATGCTTCACATGTTTCAAAATGAATTTACACATGTAGCTTTGCTAATATTTTTATAAACATGGTGCATATTTTTGTACTTCAACAAATTGTGTGAATGGGAATTGTGATATCATCAAAGCCCTAAATTGTTAGAACACTTTTATCTTTGTAAGATTTTTATAAAAAGATAATAAGTTCATGTATGCAGTTTGACTATGTAGTTTTTCTTCTTCTGATGCTGCTTTGCAACATGATTGTAGTCTAAAACCCTTTATATAGATATTTTTGAGGTCAATTATGGTAGCTTTTTCTTCAGCCTGTATATGATTCTTAAGAAGATAGTTATTATAACAACAGTTTTGGATATTCCTGAAGCTGCACCAAACACACACACATATACATATGCTTCAGAGAAAGGTCTGTGAATTTCAGCTTTGATGGTGAAGTGAGGCCTTATGGGCAAGTAAGTTATTGAACAAACAATATTTGTTAGCATGTTGACCATGTGCATGATAATGGTTCAATAAACGTGGCTTGTTCTGTAATGTGTAGGATAATATCCAATTATTTAAACTTCAACAAAGTTCAGGAAATATACAGGACACTTTTTCAAACCAATTTTACAAAATGTCCAGGATTCCTTGGTGGTTCAGACAGTAAAGAATTTGCTTGCAATGCACAGTCCCTGGGTTAGGAAGATCTGCTGGAGAAGGGAATGGTTACCCATATCCACTCCAGTATTCCTGTCTAGAGAATTCCATGGCCTGATAAGCCTGGTAGGCTACAGTCCATGGGTCCCAAGGAGTCAGAAACAATTGAGTAATTAACACTTTCTTTTTCTTACAAAATGTATAAACTTAGGAAAATTTTACTGTATGCTTTCAAGTTTTTCCAAAGGAAACATCTTTCTATAACATTAACATGAACCAAATTTTTAACATTTATGAGCAAAAACAATCACATGAGCATAACAAAACAGTTTTCTCTGCGTTTGTATCCCTCATCCAAATGTATCCTCAGGTAGTCATACCTGGATAAGAAAGGGAGGGTTGGGGTGCCGGCCTTCTGCTCAGTCAAAAACCCACTTATCACTTATAGTCTGTATACTTGGGCTTCCCTGGTGCCTCAGACAGTAAAGACTCTGCCTGCAATGCAGGAGATCCAGTTTCAAACCCTGGGTCAGGAAGATCCCCTGGAGAAGGGAATGAATACCTGATCCAGTTTTTTTGCCTAGAAAATTCCAGGGACAGAGGAGCTTGGTGGACTATGGTACATGTGGTTGCAAAGAATCAGACATGACCGAGCAACTAACACCTTCACTTTTCATCTGTATATGTGGTTCCTCTGTATACATGTCTCCTCCACATCTGTTTTTCCTACTCTGTGATTTCAACCAACCAAAGATTGCACAGTACCAAAATATTTACTACTAAAAAAAAAAAAAAAATCCATGTATAACTGGACCTACATAGTTCAAGCCCATGCTTTCCAAGAATCACTTTTAAAGTTTCTTCAGTAAGTTTAGACCTACATGAAACAGTAAATTTTCATGGTAATTTTTTAGTGAACTTTACTTCCAAGTGATTTTTTTACTACTCTTTTTGTTATAAAATGCATCCTTCCTTGTGATTTCATTTAAAGTTTAAAACATTCAATATACTGTGTATGCACTCAATGCTTTAAGTTGCTTATACCTATCTTCATGTCAAGAAAATATAAACTTAATTCTTGGTTTAAGTTAGCTTTTAAACTTGGTAGAACTCACAATATAGGAAATCCAAATTAAGAAAGCAAAATTAATCATATAAAGGGCTTCTCAGGTGGCACTAGTGATTAAAAAAAAATAAAAAGCCTGCCAATACAGGAGACAAGAAACACTGGTTCAATCCCTGATCAAGTGGATCCCCTAGAGGAGGGCATGGCAACCCAGTCAGGTATTCTTGCCTGTCGAATCCCATGGACAAAGGAGCCTCGAGGGTTATGGTCCATAGGGTCACACAGAGTCAGACACGACTGAAACTACTTAGCTTACATGCACGTCATCATTTCAACCTTCCAAGTAATTGACAAAATAAATATCAAATAATGAAATCAGTTCTTACAAACTGGAGTTACAAAGATAGCACAAATATAGTGGTCATTATGGGAGAAGAAATGAAGAAACTGGTGAAGAATGATTTGGACAATACTCCCTAATTTAGCATTTTTTTCTAGAACTATATAGCCCAAGAGAATAATCTTATACAGTTGTGTGTATATGAAAGTATGCAGTGGTAATTGTTTATAATTTATAAGAATGTGTATGAGACTTAGGGTTTTGCCACTGTAACGGCTCAGTGGTAAAGAATCTGTGTGCAATACAGGAGTCATGGGTTCAATCCCCGGGTCAGGAAGTTCCCCTGGAGGAGGAAATGACAATCACTCCAGTATTCTTATCTGAAAGTCCCATAGCAGACTACAGTCTAAAGGGTGGTAAAGAGTCAGACAAGACTGAGTGACTAAGCACCTATGAGGTTAGAGAAAAATCTAAGAAATCTGATAAATTTTGGTATATTCTTAAAAATACCAGGAGGGAATAGGAAAATAATAATAATAATAATGGCAATGGAGTAAAACAGTGAAACTATGAGAAAAACAAATTAAGTATGACCTGCTATTTACCTACACATGTGGCTATATATAGATATTTAGGCTTTCTCTTCAGGCACATGGAAGAATTCGTCTCTCTCACCCATTTGAATTTAGGCTATATGGCTTTATATGGCCAATTGAGCACAAACAAATGATATGTGTCCATTCCAGACAGAAGCTGGAAGCCAGTGCATGTTCAACCACCCTCTTTTGCTCTACCCAAGAAACAGTGGGCACTCTGCCAGCTGGAATCCCAGACTAAAGAAAACAAGTCTATGAATAACAGTTTTCTAACTGACTGGTGACGGACATGTAGCTTAAACAAGGAGTTACCTTCTGGTCTTTTATTTTTTATTTTTTTTTAAATTTGTTTATTTATTTATTTTTTAATTTGACTTTACAATACTCTATTGGGTTTGCCATACATCGACATGGATCCACCACAGGTGTACCTTCTGGTCTTTTAAATAACTGAAAGGCATTTTTACCGCAACATAATCTAGTCAATCCTGATATTTGTTGAAGTGCAATGTCATATATGTTAAACATAATTTTGAGTAAACCTATTAATTTCATGGATTTTAATATTATTATGGTATTAGAAATTTATCTGAAGAGGATGAAATATGTCAAAATAGTGATCCCTAACCTGGATCAATATGGACTTTTTTTTAATTGCCACTATAGTTACACTTTATTCTAGCTTTTAATTCCCAAATTACAGCTTTAAAATTATTTTCTGTTAATATCAGTAGAAATTTTGTTTATAGTCACTTTGACAGTAATAAAGTAGAAAGATGTACATTTCTCTCTGAATTGTAAGACTTAGGAAATTTCACAATTTTGTTCCAATGTATTGAGTGTGGAAGAATGCATCCGAGGTATATATAAGTCTATGAAATTCTACAAGTCCAAAGACAAGAAAAAATTAGAAAACTCTACCTCTGTGGTTGAAATAAGTAAAGAATTTGGAGGCATCTGATGAAGAGTATCTCTTTGTCTACCCACCTGTCCCATGAACTGCAGCTTACTAGGCTCCTCTGTCCATAGGATTTGCCAGGCAAGAATTCTGGAGTGGGCCATTTCCTTCTCCAAATGAAACGTATCTATCTGTCTACCTACCTGTCATATATTTATCTAATTATGGACTTTTAAAAAATTAGACAAGTCAAGGAGGACATGAACTGACAATCATAGCATGGGGATATAACAAACTGTCAATGTTATTTGAACCATTATTGTTCAGTCACCCAGATGTATCTGACTCACTTGAACAATATGGTTCCTCAAATTGGCATCCCATAAACGTAAAACAAGTCATTTATATTTTTAATTGAGATTTCAGATAATGCTTTTGTTTATATATGTATTATATATTTTTAAAATGCACATATATGACTGAAAATAATATTTTAAAACCATGGGTCTCATTTGTTGTTAATAAACAATGTATAAAGTGATTCATTAGGATTAAGATTAATTTATAATTGAAGTTCTCTCCAACATCCTCTTCTCCTAAATTGGAAAAAATAATTGGAAAACTGATAATATCTTAATGAAATACAAATTCAACTTTTATTTGTTTTTCATTGGGTGGGTAAGTAATTAAGTGAAAGTCACTCAGTCGTGTTCAACTCTTTGTGACCCCACGGACTAATATAGTCTGTGGAATTCTCTAGGCCAGGATACTGGAGTGAGTAGCCTTTCCCTTCTCCAACCCAGGGATTGAACACAGGTCTTCCAATCTGCAGGAGATTCTTTACCAGCTGAGCTGAAGGGAAGCCCCAGAATACTGGAGTAGATAGCCTTTCCCGACACCAGCCAATCTTCCCAACCCAGTAATCGAACTGGGATCTCATGCATTGCAGGCAGATTCTTTACCAACTGAGCTATCAGGGAAGGGTGGAATAATACAAATTATATTTTCAGTTGGAAATGCACTAAGGATTTGGGAAGTATGAAATCCAAAAGAGTCTTAAAATTTAGAAAATGAGAGAATATTGAAAGATTCAATGACTTAGGGGGCAGCTTTTTTTGTTTGAGATGATATCTCAAAGCCACATCTCTGGGAAGTATGGGTAACTGTATCATCAAGTATTCTGAAAAAAAAAAAAAAATAGCTCCAGGAAAATTGTTGATCTCTTTTACTCACTGCAGTAGTTAAAGCTATCTTATCCTTTAATTGGGATGTGATGAATCAGAAAGGGTCTGTTGTTTTTGTTCAGTAGTTCAGTCATCTTCAGCTGTTTGGGACCCATGGACTACATTATGCCCAGCTTCCCTGTCCTTCACCATTTCCTGCAGCTGGCTCACACACATGTCCATTGAGTTGGCAATGCCATCCAACCATCACATCCTCTTGTCATCCCCTTCTCCTCCTGCCTTCAATCTTTCCCAGCATCAAGGTCTTTTCTAATGAGTTGGCTCTTCGCATCTGGTGGCCAAAGTATTGAAGCTTCAGCTTCAGCATCAGTCCTTCCAATGAATATTCAGGACTGATATACTTTAGGATAGATTGGTTGAATCTCCTTGCAATCCAAGGGTCTCTCAAGAGTCTTCTCCAACATCACAGTTGAAAAGCATCAATTCTTTGACGCTCAGCTTTCTTTGTATTCCAACTCTCCAACTCTCACATCCATACATGACTACTGGAAAAACCATAGCTTTGGCTATACAGAATTTGTTAGCAGATAAATCTCTCTGCTTTTTAATATGCTGTCTAGGTTTTTCATAGCTTTTTTTCCAAGGAGCAAGTGTCTGATAATTCCATGGCTGCAGTTACCATCTGCAGTGATTTTAGAGCTCAAGAAAATAAAGTCTGACACTGTTTCCATTGTTTCCCCATCTATTTGCTATGAAATGATAGGAGTGGATGCCACGATTTTATTTGAATGTTGAGTTTTAAGCCAACTTTTTCACTCTCCACTTTGACCTTCATCAAGAGACTCTTTAGTTCCTCTTTGCTTTCTGCCATAAGGGTGGTGTCATCTGCATATTTGAGGTGTTGAAATAGCCTAAGCCAACGCATAATCATGAAGCAAAATGGATAAAAGCAAAATTTCACATTATTAGGCAGTCACTGCGTTATTTGAAAGAATCAACTAGTAGAGGAGTGATTAATTCTAACCTTGTATCTGAAATAGTCACTTTATTCAAATGACTAAACTTTGAATCATGTTCTTTCATTTATAAAATCAAGAAGTAGAAAGAGGAGTTCATTTTACACTCTTTATTCTGTATCTCTCAAAGCCATATCTGGAATATAACTTTAAGCTACATGGATTCGGAGAATAAAAATGTATCTTAACACAGCAGATCTTTGCATGTCTTTAAATTTAGCACTCAGAGATCATTAAGGGACTATAAAAACTACCCCACTAACTTCATGTCACGTTTTAGAAAGCACTTAAACGAAGGACCAAAGTCTAGACCTATAACTATGTTTGACTGTTTTAATTTTAAGCAATTATCCATTTTGTTAGTTTACCCAGAAATGGTTCTTCAGTGCAAAAACGTGGTAGTCAGCACCAACAACAGCAGTGTTTCTGGCTGCAGTAATAAAGGAAGTAACAATAGCTGTAAAAGCAATTACCAAATTTTAAATAATACATATTGATAAATGTCAGATATTATTTTCTGCATTTCCAATTTACATTTTTTGCTCTTATAAAAGGTGATTTTTGTTTTCCCATTTTACAGATGAGAGAAAGAGGGATAAAGTATGACAGTTTTCAAAAGAACTAATATCTGATGACTATCCTGTCCTTTCTTAAGGGTGGATATGATTAACATTTCATAAGGCAACCATTTCAGCACTTGCTCACATGTTTTCTTAACTTTTTAATTATCATAATATTTGATTTCTTTTTTTGGTTGTTAGATTATTCACCAGTATACCTGACTAAGGCATGTTTCCTATATTTAGTGAACATTAGTCTTTAGATCTGATGTTTTTTAATAACCCTCCATGCTGAGAACTATTTGTTTGATTTAACGAGGTGTGTTTGTTCAAATAACTTTTGTAAAAGTCATTCATATCCTTTCCCACCCACTTACATTATAGTTTTGAGATATTGCTTTTAATTAAGTTCATGCTTTGATAGCCATAAGCAGTCTATATAAAGTATACAGTTACTTAGGGACAGTTGTTTAGGTTGTAGTTTTGGAGGAAAAAGGCTGATAAATTATATAATTCTTTGATATAAGGAAAATTACATCAGCTAAACATCAGTAGAGTAATTAAACACTCAGAAGTTTAGTGTCATCCAAATAGAACATAACTTGAATATTACAATTAGGTCAAAGGAGATGGGAATACATCAAGACTTTATAACTGGAATAGACTAAAACTTCCATATACACAAAGAAAATGTTGGTGTTCAAACAGCAATATTTTTCAAGATCGCAGATAGGAACATTTAGTTATTGGCAGGAGGGAAAGCTAATGAAGAAAATTATTCAATGCCTTCAGGAAAAATATTGCCTGATGTAAATTTTACTCAGCCTAAAATAAGATATGAACAATGAAGCAATGAACGTTGTCAATTTTTTGTCCTCAAGTGTGGGTGTTTCAAAAGAAGCAAAACTAATTAACAAACAGAACAACTCAGACTTATTTAAAATGTGGTACAAAAGTAGATCAGGACAACTAGAAAATGGAAAAATACAAACAACAGAAGTTCAGAGAGGAGGTGTCCCACCCACTTTACTCCCACAAATATCGTTGTCTCTTGTGGTATCAGTTTCCATCTAGTTCAAGCAAGGAGTACTTCAAAAGAACTGTATTAGTCACAACTGAATTATTTTGTATTTATACTGTAGAATTATCCTAATGTGACTTCATATAGAGAATCATTCATTTTCTTTTCTCACTAGATTTAATTCCAAAATGTAAAATCACTACTATCAAAAATATGAGTCTTTCCTTTCAAATATATCAGATATATAGCTTGCAAATATCCACACACACACCCTACCCCACCCCACCCCATTTTGTAGGCTGATGTTGATTGTTTTCTTTTCTGTGAAGAAGTCTTTCAGTTTGATGTAGTTTTATTTGTTTACTTTTGGGGTTTTTTTTGCCTGACTTTTGGTAACATAGCAAAAATAAGTTATTTCCAAGATCAATATCAAGGAGTTTTTCCCTATGTTTTCCCCAAGGATTCTATAGAGTCAGGATTTATGTTTAAGTCTTTTAATCCTTGAGAAGATAATTTTGTGAGTCGTGTAAGATAGGGGTCTCAGTTGCCTAGTTTCATTCTTTTGCACGTGGATATCCAGTTTTTCAATACTGTGCCACTTACTGAAGTGATCACAATGCTAAACAAGGTACGGCAGCATACATCTTCAGCTGTACAGATACAACAGTATGCATCTTCTTGGTGATTGTGACATCTTTGGGCTGGAAGGGATGAAGGGAATAATACATACAGAGTTTAGATAAGGGATTAACATGTTATATTTATACTTCTATACTCTTGTTCTGCTGGTGATAAAGAACCGCCTGCTAATGTAGGAGATGTAAGAGCCATGGGTTCAATCCCTGGGTTGGGAAGATCCCTGGAGGAGGGCATGGCAATCCACTGCAGTATTCCTGCCTGGAGAATCCCAGGGACAAAGGAGCCTGGCGGGCTATGGTCCATAGGCTTGCAAAGAATCAGATGTGACTGAAATGACTTAGCATTCTTCACCTGTGCTCTGAACTTTCTAGGCCAAATACATACGGTTCCTTCTGATCCTCTAAGTTGGTATCAGTGCTCCATTAAATAAATGTTTTACGCATTTTGACCGCTAAATCTTCAATATTCAAAAGTAAGCCAAACATTAACAATACAATCACTATGATGATTTTCTATGAATTGGGTTTTTATATTCTGCACCTGGAAATTTAAGCTATTATAAGGCAATATTTAACATCAGAATTCAGTAGAATAAAATAATTGGCAAATAGATCAATGGGATTTGGCTCTTGTATTGTTTATAAAAGGAATATTTCAATGGAGATCTTAAGTCTGTTGGCATACAGCTCTAACTTGAGTACAAACACACAGTGCTGATCTGGAGTTTCAATTTTCAAAGATCTAAAAATAATAATACATATTGGAATTACCTAAACTGTCACTTAACGCTAACGTATTGCTAGTGATAAGAATTTAGACCTATGCAATGTCTTCTTTGATGATCTACATAGGAAATAGAACATTTTTGTAACTTCTGAATTTGGGGTTACCCATAGAGCCCCAGAGGGTCTTCCCAGGGGCCACAGTTGTAAAGAATCCACCTGTCAGTGCCGGAGAGGCAAGAGACCTGAGTTTGATTTCTGGGTCAGAAGGATCCCCTGGAGTAAGAAATGGTAACCCACTCCAGTTTTCTCACCTGGAAAATTCCATGGACAGAGGAGGTTGGTGGGCTACAGTCCATGGGGTCATAAGAAGATGGACACAGCTGAATGACTGAGCATCCGAGAGTTACTGGCATCTTTCTTTACGACTAACTGGTGCAGATATGTGTACATAGAGCCCCAGAAAGTTTCAGATATTATTAGTCAAAGCAAGGACTGTCTACCTAAGCTACCTTTTCCTTCCTTGAATCAAAGCAAATAAGTATTAAATACCCTGTCTTTGGGAAAAAACACAGATATCTAACTTATGTACATTGTCTTTCTTAATTGCTTTATACATTTTACTCCTGATGAAAATTTAATGATGTCATTCTGTCAGATGGATCATGTGGAAGGAGATATAAAATTCTTCACTCTTGTTTTTTTTGCTTATCACATATATTTTATCTCCAATGTGTTTATTTCTCTTCCTTTGCTTCTCTTACACAAAGAATGATGAATGGAGCCCAAATTATAGTCATGGTTCCAAGAAAATTACTTTTAAGTACTAAATTGTAACTTTATCTATTCTCCTCTACAAAGTGGCTGATTTCCAGGAATTAATAAATTGACTCTATTCTACACACACACACACATGCACACACACGTGCATGCCTCTTGATTTTTAAGGTTTAAATAACAAAAATATAAAGATATTAGATCCCTTGGAGTTTAATGTCAGGTATAGGTAGAAATTCTTAGTTTATCTTATTTATTTCTCCTAACCGTCTCTGCCTACCTACCCATAAACCCTCTCATTCCAGAATAATGAATTCATTAACAAATTAAGTCACTCAATCTTACATTTTCATTTACTCCTCTCAACAAAACTTCAGGATTAAATGACTGCATGACATTTTTATATAGTCCTGGTGTCAAGTAATTCTTGTTATTAAGTCTCCTTTATTGCAATTTATAACCATTTCACTTCATCTAATATTCCTAAGGCAATATTTCAAATTCCGAGAGTTACTGGCATCTTTCTTTATGATTAACTGGTGCAGATATGTGTTCACATACTTCCCTGCTTTATAAATACATTACAATGTGTTAGTCGCTCAGTTGTGTCCAATACCTCGTGACCACATGGACTGTTGCCCTCCAGGCTT
This sequence comes from Neotragus pygmaeus, assembly GCA_006410875.1. Taxonomy (NCBI): domain Eukaryota; kingdom Metazoa; phylum Chordata; class Mammalia; order Artiodactyla; family Bovidae; genus Neotragus; species Neotragus pygmaeus. Next base: position 395,309 of record SJYV01011040.1, on the reverse strand, counting down.
CTCCACCCATGGAATTCTCCGGGCAAGAATACTGAAGCGGGTTGCCATTGCCTTCTGCAGGGGATCTTCCAGACTCAGGGACTGAACCCAGGTCTCCCGCATTGTGAGCAGACCCTTTACCATCTGATCCGCCAGAGAAGCAAATGCTGCATAAATCAAGGCTTCCCTGGTGACTCAGCTGGTAGAGAATCTGCCTGTAATGCAGGAGACCTGGGTTTGATCCTTGGGTTGGTCGGATCTCCTCGAGAAGGAAAAGTCTACCTACTCCAGTATCCTGGCCTGGAGAACTGCTGAACTGTATAGTCCGTGGGCTGCAAACAGTCGGACATGACTGAGCAACTTTCAGTTTCAGTACATTATGCATCTTGGCAATATATAGAGAAGCCAAGCCAAGGGGATTTCACTGTGTGTTACATACATTAAATGATGTGACATCATTACGTTCATCACCCACTCCTTTAACTTCACCCACTTCCTTAACAGTTAAATAGCAAAAGCCACTAAAACTGAATGAAACAAATGATTTATTTAATATTAGGATGGCATCACAAAATTTGTCTTTCTGTATCTCTAGAAGCAAGAACACATATCCTCTATCTTCTATTCAATAAACTGCAGTGTGATATAGACTATTTGGACTTTCTGGGTGGCTCAGCAGTAAAGAATCCACCTGCAACGCAGGAGCCACAAGGCTGGGCCCTGGGTCGGGACGGTCCCCTGGAGAAGGCAATGGCCGCCACTCCAGTACTCTTGCCTGCAGAAGCCCATGGGTGGAGGAGCCTAGCGGGCTACAGGCCAGGGGGTCACAGAGAGTTTTACACAACTTAGCGACCGAGCATGCATGCATGCATTATTGGATATTTAGTATTTACTTTTTATTTTATGATAAAAACATCACACTCATCTACTCATGAGCTTCACATTGATTTTGGAGGGACATTTTATGTTCTTTTCCACATTTCCATATGACATTGCCAATCTTTATGGTGATTAACTAACTTGTTTTGATCCACCTATGCAGTCAGATATGTAGCCTGACACAGGCATATATCCTCTTAACTGCTTTATGATCTTAAAGTTACTGCATTTTCCTACTCATGTACCCCAATCAAGGATAAACTCAGCTCACAGTACTGTTTTTTCAGCAATTAAGAACTGATGGCAATTTATTTTGCCTCAATTCCTTGCTATATTGATACTGCAAAAAAGACATCAGTTATATCTTTCTTTTCTAAACTACATATTTATCAGGTATTAATAGAACAGATAACAGCAGTAAAAAAAAACAAATGACACTTTTAGCACACTATTTTAACTCGACATCTTTGAACCTTAGTATATGAGCTCTTATTTTCTACACAGATGTCTTCAGTGTGATCAATCTTTGTAGCATTTTAACATGCTATTCTATACAAACATTTCTTTTTATATACACAATCCACATATTTATCACTTACTAACAAAATATTTATTACACCATATGTCATAGATCATGTAACATTCTTCAATTGCTAGGAATATTTATTTTTACACTAGTTTTGGTATTCTGAAACAGGCAAACTTTAAGATGTTTAATAATACATGACATATTTTCACTTGAAGTTTATATAGGCCTTTAGACTTACAGAATTAGCGAGATAGAAAATAAGGTTTTATGGTTTTATTGCTCATCATTTTATAGATAAAATAGCTGAGAATTTGGAAAGTTTATTGTCTTGTGTCATAAAATATAAGTGACACAAGGCCTGACATTAGGACTCCAGTTTTCTGGTCCAGTGTTCTTTCTGACATTATAAGCTTTATATTGACATTATAAATATGAAAGCTTAAGGCTAGCTATAGAAACAACATGTTAATTTTAAAGAATACCTCAAATGCCTTTTAATCCATGACTTTATCGATACTGTATAGAAACACTTGCTTTGTCTTCATTTTTAGTTTAAAAGCTAGGGCAATTAAATAAAATGTGCAATTTACAGTATCTTTCGTATTTATTTTTCTGTAATCTCACGGTTTATTTAAAGCTAAAGTAAAACTTTTCAAGTAAAGTAGAACTTCTTTTGTTTTCTGAAGTAACTGTCGAGTTCCATACAGACAACATTAATAGAATTTATAAGATATGCTAAACACTAGCTACTAAAATCTGCTAATGCAGCATTTAAGCAGAAAAGATAGGTCAGGAAATTCAAAGTGATGACTGTGTACTATTGTTCATGCAAAACTATATTCCAAGTGACCAGGTCACCATAGAAACTAGATATATAAGTATACATAATACATATTTTCTAGATTTTATGCATTGAAACTACCAAATTATATTAAGTTTGTTTATATGCATCCTTATTTCTATTATAGGCTTAGGTCAAATTGTATTCAAAGAGTTTAGAACACATGAGGCATACTTAGAAAACCAAATGGAAGAAAAACGCAGCCTGTGTCTTTCTGGGGGTCACTGAGTTTTTTCAAAATCTTATTATTTTTATTTAAATTAATATTTCTTGAACATTCCATTAGGTTAGCAATGTATTTGGCACATGTTTTTAGGCGTTAAAATATATAGGCCATTTTAATTCCACATTTAAACTTATGGATGTAAATTATGATTCATTGTCAATAAATTATGTCTTTAGAAATTATCATAGAAATGTACTTTATTCCAGTCTAGGTTTTTCATTTCCTTCTTTTTAAAGGGAAATATGTTTTCAACCCAATAAATTTCTTATACATATTATTCACTGATTGAAATATGTCTTGAATTGTCTTATATTAAAGAAAGAACACAAGGTAAAGAAAGCTACACGTGTAAGAAGAAAATAGTGTTTTCTGCTTTACGACAGCGTCTTCTCCACGGACAGATCTAGGTAATAGCAACAGTGGCCCGAGTCTCGGCTGTCCCTTGCTTCATCCCTTCAAGCGCGGTTCCTCTGCTAGTGCTCTCCAGGGCTTCATCACAGCACACCAGTCCTCTCTCTTTACACCTATCTTGTTCTCTTTCGTTCACTCACTGAGCATCTTCACCACCTGCTTTGGACCCAGAATTATACTCGGTGATTGGAACGGACTGTGTATTCTAAGGTGTTCTGGACACATAATGACAGCGTAGCATAAAAAAGCTAAAATAGAAGCGTGTGTAAAGGACTATAAAACCACACGGGGAAGAAAACNAATTTCTTATACATATTATTCACTGATTGAAATATGTCTTGAATTGTCTTATATTAAAGAAAGAACACAAGGTAAAGAAAGCTACACGTGTAAGAAGAAAATAGTGTTTTCTGCTTTACGACAGCGTCTTCTCCACGGACAGATCTAGGTAATAGCAACAGTGGCCCGAGTCTCGGCTGTCCCTTGCTTCATCCCTTCAAGCGCGGTTCCTCTGCTAGTGCTCTCCAGGGCTTCATCACAGCACACCAGTCCTCTCTCTTTACACCTCTCTTGTTCTCTTTCGTTCACTCACTGAGCATCTTCACCACCTGTTTTGGACCCAGAATTATACTCGGTGATTGGAACGGACTGTGTATTCTAAGGTGTTCTGGACACATAATGACAGCATAGCATAAAAAAGCTAAAATAGAAGCGTGTGTAAAGGACTATAAAACCACACGGGGAGGAAAATCTGGAAATCCTCATAATACAGGGCTTACCTGGCGGCTCAGATGGTAAAGAATCCACCTGTAGTGCAGGAGACCCAGGTTCGATCTCTGGGTTGGGAAGATGCTTTGGAGAAGGGAATGGCTACCCACTCCAGCATTCTCATCTGGAGAATTCCATGGACAGAGGAGCCTGGTGGGCCACAATCCACGAGGTCACTCGTCATAGAAATGGCTTTTGATAAAATACTTGACAGATAAAGCAGGAGAACTTCAGCTAAAATAACCAGTGAAAGTGCCCCAAACTATGGAACATTAGAATAGGTCAACAGGCAACAATGCTGGAATCATAAATTATTTGGCATGAACATAATAATCATGAAGACCTGAGGATGAATTTTTAGACATCAGAGCAGCATTTTACCAGCTGAAAGGAAGAGGGGTAAGTGAAGGATAAGAAATGAAATAGGATTTCCAGGTGCAAAGAATCAGGCTGTCCTCTTGAACTGAATACTTATGTACAGAAAATATAGATATGACATATCAATAGTAAAAAAATTATATTTTAAACTCCTTAAGGGAATACAACCAAAGCACTCTTTCAAGATATTTTAAAGTTGCTATTTCATCTTGCAGTTTTAAAAAATGTATGATATGCGTAGTGAAGGAGGACAGTCATATTTTCCAAAGTGGGGGGAAAAACACACTTCATTTGCTGGGAAGCGGAAACAAAGCTTCTGGCTGCACAGTACTGCTGCCCCTTGTCCGTTCCCTTCCAGTTATTGTTGGGAAAACTTTGGCAGCCTGCAATCCCCTAGATCATCATTCACATTGGTGAGATAAAGGATGTAACACTAGTTATTAAAAAAAAATGTTCCCTTTCCATAAACGTCTATAGTCAGGTCCCATTTTTCAAACCCTTTTGTCCCAGCAAGAATAATTTTCAACACACGAAATAATTGGATGAAAGTATACTAATAGTTTTATTTGACATATTGCTAAGTATACTAGTACTATTGCATTTCATCATTTTATCTCCATTCTATCTGGTTCAAAAATAGGCGATGTGCTGTATCACCGAATATGGCATGCATTGTTTTTCTTCTGTGCAGAATTTCTGGGAAAGTCTCTCTAGAAAATGGTTCCTAGTTGTGCGGTCTTCAAATTCAAGCATAGTTATGGAAATCTTCCAACTCAAAAAGGAAGAAGGTTAAGTCTTGTAACTTAAGTATATTTATTTTATCGTTAAAAGTTCAGCTCTTTCAAATTTTCATCCTTGATCATATCATGTATTTTAGTGCAAACAGAATGTTCATCAAAACATGACACTTCCTTTAGTCAGTCATGAGTTCTGTTTTAACTAAACAATTATTCTAGTGTACAACCTACATACAAAAGCAAAATTTCAAACATTTGAAAGGTAATTAGTCATACCTATATTTTTACAGCTGCAGACACTAAAAATGTATTGGAACAGTTGATATATTATAGTATTTCTCTCTCTTTCTTTAACACACACATAGGCACACACACACACACACACACACACACACACACACACACACACTTTTCCCCTGATGTGTCTAGTTCTATTTAATTCAGTCAGTTATATAAAAGAATAACTGGAACAAAATTTATTCTAATCCAGTTTTGACAATGCTTGTGCTGAAAGTGAAACTTTTATTAAAAAATGAATGCACTAAGGGTAGTGTTCTCTTTAACATAAATCTTTTCAAAATAACCATCCCAAGATTATGTCTCTAGTGTCTTAAAAGCGTCACTCTAAGGACAGTAAGGACTTTAGCATAGGCCTGGCAGAAAAAAATCTCTTCTATCTCTTATTTCTTGTTCTAATTCACTTTCTACTTTGTAATACTTAGAAAGTCTTTTTACAGAGTGTTACTTCCTTTTAACAACATTTGATACATTTACTTCAGTTCTTCAGAGGAAAAGCAGTCTGGCAAAGTATATAATGGAGTTAACTTCTGTGCTTTTAATTATTTGTACTTAGCAAAGACTATGACAAAGGTACTCTTTAAACCTCTATACCTACGTTTATGTATATGTAGGTGTTAGTCGCTCAGTCGTGTTCGACTCTTTGCCACCCCATGGACTGTAGCCCTCCATGTTCCTCTTTCCAAAGACTTCTCCAGGCAGGAATACTGGAATGGGTTGGCATTTCCTACTTCAGGGGATCTCCACGTTGCAGGCAGATTCTTGTCCATCTAAGCTACCAGGGAAGCCTGCTGGTATACATAAACATATATATTACATATATATATTCTAACTTAATGAGATATTACTTTACAATGATTTGTTAGTTTCTTTTTACAAGAAGTGAATCAGCGATGTCGATACATATATCCCCCCCTTATTACCCTCCCTCCCACCTCTCCGCTCACCTGAGACCCCAGAGTCAGATACGACTGAAGCGGCTTAGCACACATGCACGCACCCATATTTACCTATCTAGTCTCAGAGAACAAATCACATTTTAACCTGCTAGCTCTTCAAATAGTGGAGAAACATCTGGCCATGTCAGAATCATTCAGAAACCATGTTATTAAGGAAAAATCATATGTAATGAACGTTTTGAGCAGCGCAAGGGATTTTTTGAGGTTGGTTTAGGTGTTTGTGTCTTCTGGTCTTCTCTATAACCAGACCACCCAGTTAGATGGTGAGCAGAAAAAGATGGGACTGGGAGCCGAGCACAGCATGATAGAATCTCCTCTACTCTCTTATTACGGGTCAGATGTAGACAAAGTAGCTGTATTCTATGAACTCCAAAGTCTAGATGAGTTAAAAAATGCTCTCTCACATAATAATAAGGCATCGTAAATTGTAAAGAACTGAAGATTGTCAAGAATGGGGCATCACATGCCACAAGGCCTAGTTTGTAGACAAAACGCTTTAATTACTTAAGATTATCAAATGATTATTTTTAAAAATTGAAAAGCTTTTTTGTCTACTTATATGACCTCATATAACGACTTATCTAATTTTCTGAATACATACTCCCTTATAAATAAAAATTTTCATAAAAATGTCATAGAATATAAGTCTTCAAAGAATTAATAAATGGCCATAAAGGAAGACTGGCATATGCTTTAATTTGTCTAAGAGAATTTACTAAGACATTTTGAATTGATACAAATGCACTAGATATACCTGTTAATTTACTTAAGTATGGCTTTCAGAAGCCACTGTTTAATCACAGATACATACATGTACTTATACTTTTAAAAATCATACTTTTTATTAATTTTTTCTCTGATAAAATGTGAATAGTTTGCATACAAATGTTTCCTGAGTTATTTGCTCGCATTAGCATGTATCATCATGTTCTAGACATTAGAATAAACCAGGGGCTAGATCTCTTGATCTTCATCATTTAATAAATTATTGAATTAAAGGAAAAAAAACAGATAATTGTTAACGTAGGAATGGTAGGCTGCTCATTTGAGGCTCCAAATGAGTCCTTGTTTCTTTAAATGTAGCTTTCCCTCAGCATTCTATTCTTCAGAAATCAAATTTTTAAACTGATATTTTCTTCACTTTCACAACATCATGAATTCTTATATGTGAATATTTAAAATATATATCTCTAGCACAGACTTTGCCGTTGTGAGATAAAGATATACACTGAACTGCCTTTCAGAAATGAAAAGCTGATGTCCTATGGGTATATCAAAACTACAGTGTCTACAACTAAAAGCATTAATTTTTCTCCAAAAGTCAATGCTCTTTAATTATATTGTCATCATTCAGGTTACACAATCATAAACCTAGAATTTGTCTTCAAATATTTTATTCCTCTCAGTCTGTACATAAATGGTAACACAGTCCTATTTTTCTACCTTTTAAACAACTTTTATGTCTTTCTGATGCTGCCTTATTTCAGGTAAACATCTCTTACACAGATTTTTCACTCTAGTCTATTAACTAGTCTAGATGAATTTTCTCTCAGAATTTGACAGAGAAGTCTATCCTTTCTCCAGCCAATCTTCCCGACCAAGGAATCAAATCGGGGTCTCCTGGTTTGTAGGTGGATTCTTTACCATCTGGAAGCCCCTCTAAAACTTATAACAATAAAAATGTGATCCCCATTGTCTGTGAACTTCAAATCATTAAGTTGTTTCCTGTTGCCTGCTAGGTAAAGTGAAGAATTCTTAGCAAAGTATGAAGAGTTCATCATAATCTGGTCCCTGCCGAACACTCTAGAGTTACTGTCTTCACATGCTACTTGCATAAACCTGAGATATCAGTGAAATGGAATTATTTGTTCATCAAAAGCTACCTGTGTTTTGCTACTATATCTAGAGTACTGAAGCCGTATGTCAAGATAGACTAACAATGTTATACTCTTAAGAGGCTTTCCAGTCCAAATAAAACTGACCACCCATTTTTGCACCAACTGTAAAATTTGAAAATGTTTTATTTTTCATTACAAAAGTTTTCCATTTATATATAATAGAATCTAAATTCTTTTGGGCCACAAAATTAGCTCATTGAAAGCTGGAATCATGCCTCATCTCCCATTGAGTTTCCTCAGTTCCTGTGGTTAGAATAATAACTAACTGAAAGCAAGTGTCTATTACTGTTTATGCTCTTGGGTTCCAAATTATACACTGTTTATCACTCTTGGTTCCAAAATCATTGTGAACAGTGACTGCAACTGCAAAATTAAAAGATGCTTGCTACTTGACAGAAAAGCTTTGATAAATCTAGACAGTGTATTAGAAAGCAGAGAGGTCACTGTGCCAACAAAGTTCATACAGTCAAAGCTGAGGCTTTTCCATTAGTCATGTACAGATGTGAGAGCTGGACCATAAAGAAGGCTGAGAGCTGAAGAACTGATGCGTTTGAACTGTGTCCCTTGGACAGCAAGGAGATAAAACACAGTCAATCCTAAAGAAAATCAACCTGGAATATTCATTGGAAGGACTGATGCTGAAGCTGAAACACCAATACTTCGGCCACCTGATGCAAAGAGCTGAACTGAGTCACTGGAGAAACCTTGATGCTGGGAAAATTGAAGGCAGGAGGAGAAGGGGATGACAGAGAGAATATGATAGTTGAATGGGACCACCGGCTCAAAGGACATGAGTTTGAGCAAACTCCAGGAGATGGGGAAGGACAGGAAAGCCTGGCCTGCTGCAGTCTATGGCACCACAAAGAGTAGGACACGACTGAGTGACTGAACAACAGCATCACTGTTTATACAATAAATTAATCTCCAACCAATGTCTATTAATTCATTTATCAAACAAGTTGGGTGAATGTTCTTCATGCCCATCCCAGGGAAAAAAATTAATTGAGAGTAGGAAATTCCAGGGATAAAAAGAATTATTTTTATAATGATATTGGTGATGATTAAAAAGTGCCTCAAAATACTCCGAAAGAAACAAACTCTGTGGGCTGGTGAGATGATAGGGATAGGGGTGGAAGTTGGGGATAAAGGCAATGTAATGTGAAAATTATAACAATATGCAAGTAATGAATTTTTTCAGGGATATGGTGTGGAACTTATAAATGATATTGTAAATATGTAACCCAATTGCTGGCAATAACAAACTGGATTAGAGAGCTATTATGTCTTTCATTTTATTTTGTCTTTTGATCAAGAGAAATATAATTAGAATATTCTTAAATTGATTCTATGCATTTATGGTTATACCTCATTTATCTCACATTATTGAGGAAGGACATTGTTATTCATATTAATGAAATAATCAGATAACTGACAGCATCCTTTAGACAATGATGGCATCATGAAGAGCTATGCAGTACTTCTTCCCAGAGAAACAAGAAAATCTGGTGCAAACCATTGATACAAACAAAGTTTCTCAAAACTGACCTAGGAAAACACTAAGAGCACTGGATTAAAGGAAACAAGTATTAAGAAAGTCTCCAAAAATTCTCTAAGAACAGTGGAAGTTTATGCATTGAGCAACAACATTCTTCCTCCCTCCCATCACCCAGCTTAACTTGATTTGGGCTATACTTAGGTGGACTTCCCTGGTGGCTCAGACGGTAAAGCATCTGTCTACAATGCAGGAGACGTGAGTTCGATCCCTGGGTCGGGAAGATCCGCTGGAGAAGGAAATGGCAATCCACTCCAGTACTATTGTATGGAAAATCCCATGGACAGAGGAGCCTGGTAGGCTACTGTCCATGGGGTCACAAAAAGTCCGACATGACTGAACGACATTCCTGTATATTTAAGTAGTCCCTGGTGGCTCAGATGGTAAAGAATCTGCCTGCAATGCACGAGATCCAAGATCAATCCTTGGGTTGGGAAGATCCCCTGGAGAAGGGAATGGCAACCCGCTCCAGTATTCTTGCCTGGAAAATTCTATGGACAGAGGATCCTGGCAAGCTACAGTCCATGGAGTCACAAAGAGTTGGACATGACTGAGCAGCTAACATGCACAAATATTTGGGTAGGTGGCCAAGAAAACAGAGATTTTTCTGTCCTCACCTCTCAAGTCAAGAGTTACCATATCTGTGAAGGTCTGGTCACCAACATTTCTTATCTCCTTTAATACCAAGTTGAAGGAGCCAAGTGCTTGGTGAGTGAGCTAGGACCTCCTTTCCTTTACCAAACCCCTACACATAGGATAGAGGTTCTACACCAGGCATGACCAGCCAGAATCATTAGGGCTGAGTGCCTTCACGCCAGCCTGCGTGTTGGGTAGATGTTCCATGCTGGAGAGGCAAGCTGTGGGGACCAGAGCTTACAGTGACATGCAACACGCAGTAGTGGCTTAGGGAATCGTCCCAGAATGAAAGGAAATCCACAAAAATAGAGGGCTGCAAAGTTATCCCCAAGGTTAATGATTTTATTTGAAACAAAGTTTGGGGATGCTCCCTTGTAAGGACCCTGAAAGCAATAGCTTAATTAAGAACAACAAATTAAAGCACAGACCATCTAGCTCACCAGAGAGAAAAAGAAAATAAAACTAATAAGCCTGCTGGTGTCAGAACACTGCCATCTCAGGGTGATTGTGTACATTCTCAAGGCTGTACCCTCCAAGGACGCCAAAGCCGAACCGTAGAGTAGAAATTAATTTTATCAAAATAGCCAAGTTTCAAAACACACAAACAAATAACAAGAAATCAAGCCACGGAGTGGAAAGAAACCAGTCTCCAGTGTTGCTGAAATGCATTTCTGAAAATGAACTGTTTTCAACAAGAAATTATGAGAAAGCCAAGAAGCATAAACCACAACTTATATATGATAAAGCAACCAAACAAAATAACAGGACAACAGAAACTTGTCAGGTTTAATGGGTCGACTTCAAAGTAATCATTATAAGTACATTCCAGGAATGAAAGGAAGCCATGCCTAGGGAAGAGTAGAAAGATATGACAATGCCTCATCAAACATTAAACATGAATAAAGAATTAGAGCTAATTTTTAAAAGCAAAGGAAAATTCTAGAATTGAAGAGTACAATTTTTAAAGTTCTTTAGGGGAACAAAATAATAGAATTAAAATGGAAGAAAGCATCAGCAAACTTGAAGTTAGATCTATGGAAGTTATTCAATTTGAAGAATAAAGAGAAAATATAATGAAGAAAAATTAGCAGAGTCACAGAGAAAACGTTAGACTCCTTTAACAGTACCAACCTAGTATAGTGAAAGTACCACAATGAAAGAAGAAAAGAACTGAAAAATAAATTAAAAAAAACTTGTTTAATATTCCCGAATTTGCTGATAAGTAGTAAAGTATATATCCCAGAATCTAAACTAATTCCAAATAGGGTCAATGCAAAGGGGTCTATATACAAATACATGATAGTAAAAATACTGAAAGACAGAGTAAAAATTTGAAAGCAGAAGGAGAAAAATCATTCATTAACTACAATGATACTAACACCTGATTTCTAATCAGAAACAATGGGTGGTCATATGGGAAGGTATAGTCAAAGTGCTGTAGAATACAACTGCCAACCAAGACCCTTCTAATGAGTAAAACTACCGTTCACACATGAAGATAAAATATACTCCCAGATAAATAAAACAGACCATTTTTGTAATTGTAAAAAAATTGCAAGAAATAATTAAAGATATTTTTGTGTTGGAAGCAAAATCTAGATGGAAATTCAAATCCACAGGAGGAACTGAAGCGCACTGGTGAAGGTAATTATTAATTATAAAGTGAAAGTGAAGTTGCTCAGTCGTGTCCGACTCTTTGCGACCCCATGGACACCAGGCTTCTCTGCCCATGGGATTTTCTAGGCAAGAGTACTGGAGTGGGTTGCCATTTCCTACTCCAGGGAATCTTCTTGGTCCTAGGTCTCCCGCATTGTACACAGACACTTTACTGTCTGAGCCACCAGGGAAGTTCATATAATTATAAAATATATAATGTAAATTCATATTTTGTCCTTTTTCTCTTAATTGATTAAAAAAGTAATTGTATAACATTGTATAATATATATATTCGTACTGTTTAGCTTATAATATATAGAAATGTAATAAGTTTATTAAAGAAGCACAAAAGTGGTAAGTAAGAGCAAGATGATGACTCAAACCCACAGGAACATGTCAGAGAACTGTAAATGATAATTAAGGAGGTAAATAAAATAAAATCTATAAACATGTACTTGTTCTCATTTCTTTTCTCAGCTTTTATAATTGACATGAAATTATGCAAAGTAGTTCATGAGTGGATTGCTGATTTTGCGACATACATAAATACAATATATATAGTGATAATAGGATTAAAGTAGAGAGAAAAAATAAAGCTATATATGAGTAGCATTTCTATATCTCAGTGGAATTTAGTATAAAACTTGATATAAATATGAAGATTCTGATAAGGTAAAATATATGTGGTAAGCCCTGGAGCAACCACAAAGAAAAGAATTCCAAAGTATAAGAAAAAATAAATAAATATTGCATTTGGGCCAAAGGATGAATAAATTATACAAAATAAACATTTATAAATGGACTGTCTTCTTTCTTAACCAAAATTTTGTGAATATATACTAAATCTTCCTAGGTAACTTGAGGCCATCATTATGAATATAATTGAGGATGTAAATAAGCACAAGTAGTATAAAACAATGTGAAGTTGAAACATATAGAACAGTTTACTGTTAATTTCCTTCCTGTTTTTCCTCTGGTTACCTGTCAAATGTTCATAATCCCCTCTGTGCCCATATTACAACACACACTAACTGAGATTTGCTGATTTATGGAAAGGGAAAGTTGCTCAGTCGTGTCTCTTGAGACCCCACGGACTATAGCTCTTCAGGCTCCCCTGTTCATGGAATTGTCTGGGCAAGAATACCAGAGTGGGTAGCTATTCTCTTCTCAAGGGGATCTTCCCATCCTGGGGATGCGAACCTGGGTCTCCTACATTGCAGGCAAATTCTTTACCATCTGAGTCGCCAGGGAAGCCTTTATTGGTTTATATATCTGTCTTATTTCTCTTTATCCACAGCAATCAGCTGAGGCTACTATAAACATTAAACACTAAATACATACCTGAATACAGACTAAATAAAGATTTGGAGATTAACCACTCGAAGTTATTAAAAGTAAGGGCTCTATTTTGAATACTTGCTGCCCCTTTGCTGTCTGGACTCCTGCAAAAAGATTCCAAAGCTCTTCCTGAGTCTGTTCTCTAATTTATCAAACAAAGATCAACATAATGCTTATTTTATAAGGTTGCAATGAGGATTAAGTGAGTTAGTGTCTAAGGACAGCACTCTGAACTGGATCTGACTTACACTCAATGCTACAAGTGCTTGTTCAGATTATTCATGTATGGATATGCTAACATTTGTTTCGATTGCTCTGGTAAATCTTTTGATACGTTAGGTTCTTAGTAAATTTGAGACGGCTGAGCTTATCATAAATCACTTCTGGATAAAATTTCACATTTACTTCTTTCTTTGCTATTTGCCTTTCTATTCTCCTTGTAAGCTACTCTAATTATCAATAGAACAGAATAACCAGAAAACATATGATATTTGTCTTTGGGGAGATTTGAGAATATGACTGAGATGACAGGGAGATCTTATTTTATAACACCAATTTGATAGTGGAGTCTCATTCAAGACAGAGGCTTATGAATAACTAGGATCAGGATTTCTGTATTGTTTTTATCCCCTTGGTATTCAACATGGTTTTGCAGTCTTGTCACAATGACTTCTTCATGTTCACTTATCTGTTCTCTATTAAATGTTCTGATGGTTCATGTCAGACAGTGAGTGTTGGAACTCATACCAAATGACAGAGGATCTGTATTGTGGAATCTCATTGACTGATAGTTGATGGTAACTTACAGAAATTCGTGCTTCCTGGGGGCTTTTAAAATTATTTTAAATTCACCTCAAAAAACTGTGATAATCCTAGAGTCTTACTGAGTATCAAGAACTTAAGAACAGCACTGAAGAAAACGGACTCCAAACATATTTAATGTTTAATTTATCATGTTCAAGGGATATAAGTGGCCAGTGGCTCAAGCATGTCACCAACTCTACTTTCTATTTACATACTTACTATTACAAATCTTTATATTCTGTAAGTCTTTATGTTTCTAAAGAATGTTTTGCTTTGGAATTATAAGAGGTATGCTAATCTCTTCTAGGTGTGTTCATGCCACCCACATACTTTGGGATCGGTGGCATACATTAGATTTTTCAAACGAGGTATTCTGTCAGGGACCTAGGAATCTTTCTTGATGAGAAAAGGAATGAAATGCTAAGAGAGTACAGAAGCCAAATATTAAATTATCTCTACCAATTAAATGCTTCTACTGAAAACCATGCAAAATGTATAATAATATTTCCAGAGTGTAAACAACAAAGGAAAAAAAGTTCAAACATTTATACATCCCGAGAAAAATGGTCTAAGCCTATATGATTCTTGATGCTCTCCTTTAAGTGGTAATTTCTTATTAATATCAAAATAAAACTTATTCCTTATATGTAAAAAGTGTCACATTCAGTTTGGAAGCCCTAAAAATAATGGTCACTGTTAGGCAGTATTTAATGATATCCTGATAGCCCCAAGAAAATATGTGAAACTAGTTAAAAATCTCTAATTTATTTCTTAAAAAAATATTTATATGCTCAAGGTTCTAACTCATATGCAGGTTTCTTCTTCTAGTTGGAGATGATTCTAATAGCCTAATCTAGGACTTCACAAGCCAGGCATTATTAATTTATAGGGCTGTATAATCCTGTGCTTTGAAGGGCTGCCTTGTGCATTGTAAGATACTTAGCAGCATTCCAGGACCCTCCCTCAAATGTTGACAATCTAAAACCTATCTCAACATGGCCAAATGGTCTAGTCTGAAAAGAAGCATTTTAGTTTTCAATACTGTGCAACAGATCACCACAAATCTATATCACACTTTCCCTGGGCAGCAGTCTATGTTAGCAGGGCTCTCTGCTCAAGATATCAGTAAGCTGAAATTGAGGTATTGGCTGCTGCTGCTGCTGCTAAGTCGCTTNCCCTCACAGGACAAAAACAAGATAAAGTTGGACCTGAAAGAATCCAAACTGGGAGGGAGGGAGGGTCTCTGATGGAAAAATGCCCTGGTATAGATCAATGAATGGAAATTGCATGCCATGGGTTCATAGAACCCTTTTAAATGACATACTCTGAAGTGTTTTAACAGAGATATGAAGATGAAAGCTAGGGCACCTTGGGTCATTCAGGCCTAGTTTGAATCCCATCTAAGATACCAGCTCGAGTTGCTTCTGAACCACTCAATGCAGTGCCCCCAGGAGTGGGGTTCCATTGTAGAATCATGGAACATTGAGCTGGNGTGTTTTAACAGAGATATGAAGATGAAAGCTAGGGCACCTTGGGTCATTCAGGCCTAGTTTGAATCCCATCTAAGATACCAGCTCGAGTTGCTTCTGAACCACTCAATGCAGTGCCCCCAGGAGTGGGGTTCCATTGTAGAATCATGGAACATTGAGCTGGAGAAAATGTTGAGAAGCATTTGATTCAACCCCCTCACTCACAAGTAAGGACACTTTGGGACTTTTGTTATGAGTAGAGCTTCCATGCTACACTGCAGTACCCATGAGCCTTCCCTAAGTAGGGGTGTGGAGGGAGACAAGAGAGGGCAGAAGCCCTCTGGCCTGGGGGAGGCAGCCTGCAAACCCATAGTGGCCTCCCTAAAACCCAGGTGTAGTTCTTATCTATTGCTGTGTAACATTATTGCCACAACCTTGTGGCATAGAGCATCTTACGGGTCCCGTGGGTCCNATCTTGGACTCCCAGACTCCAGAACCATGAAAACAATAAGTTCTGCAGTCAACGCCATTCAGCTTTATGGAGAGCCTAGCACACTAACACAGAAGACTATTCAACAGTCTTAATCTGTGGCAGCAAAGCAGTAGGCTGTCAAGAAACCGTCAGGAAGCCAAAGTGAATTTCACATCAGGATGCAAATGCCTCTGAAAAAGCATGGCTTCTCCTCTTCTATTGATACTGTCCAAATCTCATGCACTTCTGGGTCTTGCACAGGGAAGGGGATTCTGGAAAACAGTATTCAACTTCCCTTCTATACCTGGAAGAAACTGCAGGCATGCTAAGTCACTTCAGTCTGTCCAACTCTTTGCAATCTTACGGACTGTAGCCCACCAGCGTGCTCTGTGCATGGGGTTCTCTAGGCAAGAATACTGGAGTGGGTTCCATCTCCACCTCCAGGGGATCTTCTGGACAGAGGAAATGAACCCTCGTCTCTATGTCTTCTGCATTGACAGACAGGTTCTTTACCCCTAGTGCCACCTGGGACGCCCAGAAGAAACTTTAGATGTTACTGATGAATCCAAGTTGAAAATAGACAATGAAGCATAGTATTGATAAGGAACTTATTCCCAAATCTTAGCTTGCTATTATTTTTCTCCTTGTTTCTCAGTTCCAGTTGTATTTGTGTTACAGGTCAATTTTCTTTAGTGCTCTTACTGTTTTTCTTTTAAGTGGATATTTCTCCCCATTTGTTGTATGTCTTTAGAAGTTTCCTAATCCATATGCTTTGGCTGCATTTTGCACACTGCTACGGTATCTTCTTGGATTTGTTATTAATGCTAATTTGCTAATTTATTTTTTGACTTGACCATTGCTTTATGTCCTTAGGTAACTTGAAAGATAGTAAAGATGATTAATTTCTCTTTCCCATGGATTTACTAGCCAAGAGCTGTTAGTACCGTTGCAGGTGGAAGACTCTAACGAGTCTTCTAAGTGGCAAAGATTGGATTTCCCAGTTTAGGAGACAAGTGTAGAGCATGAAGAACTCATTGGGCCAAAAGTCAGTTCTCTGAGAGACTTGAGGAAAGGTTCTTTTCAATATTTGTGGCAACTTTTTTTTTTCACTTTTAAAATTCTAAAATAGTAAAGAACTCAAGCCTTCAAAGCCATCCATCTCTGAAGAGGAAGGTCATTTCAAAGGTCATCACACGGCTGTCACTCCCAATAACGAAAGAAGCGGAAATTTACAGATCCTATTTAATAAAACAAGACAAACATAAAAGTCTTCCTTCAGCATTCAGTAGGATTTGACATTTTAAATTTATAATATCTTAACTTATGGATAAGAATATATGACACAGTTGGCTAAATGTTTCTTAGATTACCAACTATTAATCAGACTCCTTTCCTTGGCTAATTATCTGAATTTTTTCCCACTATCTAAAAAAAGTTTAAATTTGTACAAATAAATTAATCAATGAAAGGACCAGAGCTCAAAAGGAGATGGATGACCACAGAATATAAAAGGGTTCTTCATTTTTCATCTTGCTGATAGTCAAAAGGACCAGCCAGTGTAAGAAATCTTTCTGGATAGAAGTTTTGTATCATTTACACCAGTTGCATTAATAATGGTTAATTATAGTCTGTCTACAGACTTCCTAGAGCTTAAATTGGATATAATTTTACTCATTTCCTGCCTTAAGTCACTTTTGAAATTTGTTGAAAAATTTTAAACATCTGCTTAATTTCCCCTAAAGAAGTAGCTCCATTTTATTATAAGTGAGGCAATCTGTAGGTTTAGCTTATTTCTTGTGTGTGTGTATTCAGGATGGTGATTTGATATAAATGGACCTATACATCTAAATCATTTACTAGTCATGTGCAAAGTTCAGAGAATTTTGGAAAATTTAGAAATTCAAGATTACACTTTTGTTATACCTAAACTAATCACAAGTGATGCCAGTGTGTCCTTCTCCACTCGATTGTTTGGCTTCAGTCTCTATCTACACAGTAAAAAGGGACCCCTTGTCCAGGGAAACATAATTTTTTGAGCATCACGTCTTACTTGCTATCAAGTAAAGTTTAGTTTTATTCTTTTGGCAGATGCTCAAGCTTATTACTACGTAACTGGCACCAACAGCTGCCTCTGCTGTGTAAACCATATGAATATCACACAGTCCGTATTTTCACCATCTCGTTTAGTATTAGCTCATTTTTTGTGCAATGAAGTGTGCAGTCACAAAAAAGCAAAGCAAAACAACAACAACAAAAAGGTATGGGGTGTATTTTGACCTTGAACTCAGAAAAAATGTGATCTAAAAATATTCTTATCAGTATCTGAACATGGTATATTATCGTTTTCTTAAAGCCATGTATATGTATTTTTTTTTCTACATAGCATGGGCTTGCTTATAAACTAGAGGAGAAAATAAACTTTTAAAAAATTCAAATAAAGTAACAATATGAAAGATTCAACTTCTTCATTCATCAATTAAACAAAAATTATGCACCTATGTTTACCTTGGGAAGCACACTTTTAAATAACGAATAGGAAAGACAAGGGTAAGTAGATTTTCAAGGTGTTACCTTGAGGCGTATGGAGTTTTATCCAGTTGAAGATAAAACAAACTGAAATCTCTAATTTAGAAGGCTATCTCCTTCTGGCACTTCAAACCAAACTTTTATCCATCTGCCCTCTCAGTGGGTTGAAGACCTTTCACCCATAATAAAATTCACCTTAAGTATGCTCTTTTAAAAAACAGATGTCCCTCTTAATCATACCCAGTAATACGTGCAGTAAGCTTAAGAGATACATCCCGACTGATAAAGATATATGTAAAGTAAACAAGACCATTTAGTTCTTTGCAACCAGTTACCACGCTTGATCACTAATTCATTTATACATATGATCATCTATCTTTTAGGGTCAGTGTACTGTACTAGGGAAAATATAGGGTACATGGGTCTAGTAAATGATATTCATAAATATTCTGATAGAAGATAGTAGATAAGATAGGGCCTACTTGGTGACTCAGACAGTAAAACATCTTCCTGCAATGCAGGAGACCCCTGTAGGGGTTGGGAAGATGCCCTGGCGAAGGGAACAGCTACTCACTCCAGTATTCTTGCCTGGACAATTCCACGGACACAGGAGCCTGGTGAGCTACAGTCCATGGGGTCACAAAAAGTAAGACATGACTATGCTACTAACACACACGCAGATGAGATAAATGTGAATATGAATATAAATCTGTACCATAAGTATATATAGTGGCCTTACCAGGTGGCTCAGACAGTAAAGAATCTGCCAGCAATGCAGGAGACCCAGGTTAAATCTCTGGGTCAAGAAGATCCCTTGGAGAATGAAATGGCAACCCCTCCAGTATTCTTGCCCAGAAGCATGGTAAACTACAGTCCAAGGGGTCGCAAAGAGTCAGACAAGACTGAGCAACTAATATTTTCTTTCACTCTCATAAGTTCATGTATAAATTAGTGTATATATATATATATATGTGTGTGTGTGTGTGTGTGTGTGTGTGTGTGCATGCATATACTGTAATTTCACTTACTATATATAGCTAAATGCAGCCATGAAATTAAAAGACACTTACTCCTTGGAAGGAAAGTTAGCATATTCAAAAACAGAAACATTACTTTGCCAACAAAGGTCCGTCTAGTCAAGGCTATGGTTTTTCCACTGGCCATGTATGGATGTGAAAGTGGGACTGTGAAGAAAGCTGAGTGCTGAAGAATTGATGCTTTTGAGCTGTGGTGTTGGAGAAGACTCTAGAGAGTCCCTTGGACTGCAAGGAGATCCAACCAGTCCATTCTAAAGGAGGTCAGTCCTGGGTGTTCTTTGGAAGGACTGATGCTGAAGCTGAAACTCCAGTACTTTGGCCACCTCATGTGAAGAGTTGACTCTTTGGAAAAGACTCTGATGATGGAAAGGATGGGGGGCAGGAGGAGAAGGGGACGACAGAGGATGAGATGGCTAGATGGCATCACCAACTCGATGGACAAGAGTGTGGGTGAACTCCGGGAGTTGGTGATGGACAGGGAGGCCTGGCGTGTTGTGATTCATGGGGTCACACAGAGTCGGACACAACTGAGCGACTGAACTGAACTGAACTGATAGCTAAATTTAACTATCACTAAAAAAATACTTTAGAAGAGTGATTTCTAATACATATTGAGAACGCATATTTAAGTTTAGCCTGATTTATTTACCCCATGACATTTTAAGAAACAAAGTATCTGATATATATATATATATATATATATATTTTTTTATTCATCTTGATGATGATTCATCTATTCATCTTGATGATGGCTACTACTAAAAAGACCCAGATTGTCATGTCTGGAATAAAATGCTTCATGGTTTTAGCCCCTTCCCCAGCCCATTTTAAATCACCCAAGCATATTAAAATATGTCAGCTTTCTAAAATAAATTTTAGACATCATGATGTTGTTTGGAAAATGAGAGAAATATCTTCTTTTTACTTAAAAATCTGGCTCCTTGAGACAAATTATTTATAGCCTCAAAACTTTCTTTGCAAATTAATACCTACTTTCACAAATCCACACTCACATAACATAAACACATTTTACATCCTCCTATTTTGAGCCTACACTCCTACATGATGTTCTTTAGATTTGCTAAAGTGATTAAAACTATTTGAACAGGTCAGACTTTATGTGTGTGATTTATTGTAAATTGTCCACTCATTTTATGTACTGTAAGTGACTTATTTACATATGCTGCTAAGTTGCTGCTAAGTCGCTTCAGTCGTGTCCGACTCTGTGCGACCCCATAGACGGCAGCCCACCAGGCTCCCCCCTCCCTAGGATTCCCCAGGCAAGAACACTGGAGTGGGTTGCCATTTCCTTCTCCAATGCATGCAAGTGAAAAGTGAAAGTGAAGTCGCTCTGTCGTGTCTGACTCAGCGACCCCATGGACTGCAGCCCACCAGGCTCCTCCGTCCATGGGAGTTTCCAGGCAAGAGTACTGGAGTGGGATGCCATTGCCTTCTATATTGCATTTATAGAAGGTACTATTCTAATCATGGGTAAAAAGAAAATAACCAAGTCATAGTCCTTGCCTTCCAGAAGTACCCATCCTGGATGCTTAGAGAAGTATACTCTAAGAGAAGTATACTTTATTTTTATTTTGCTGAGAGTATTTCTTCAATAAACACACGTTGAATTTTATAAAATTTATTTTCTATTTCTTTTTATATTATACCATTTTTATTTGTTTTTTTAATATAAATGTATTTATTTTAATTGGAGGTTAATTACTTTACAATATTGTATTGGTTTTGCCATACATCAACATGAATCCCCGTCCGGAAACCTCCTCCCCATTTTATTTAGCATGTTACTATGGTACATTGCATTGTTTAAGTTTCAAGTGTTGAACTAATCTTTCATTACTAAAAGAAACTCTACTTGAATGTAATATATTATCCTTTTATATATTTCTAGATTTTATCTGTTAATATTTAGCTGAGGATTTTCTGTCTATATTCAAGATGAATATTTGTGGTTTTCTTTCCTTATAATTTTTATCTGGATATGATATAAGGATGTTGCTCTGATAAGTTAGGAAAGATTTTCTCCCATTCAATTTTCTGGATACATTACGTACAAAATATATGACTTCTGTCCTAAATGTGTTGTACAGTTCACCAGTGAAACCACCAGGGATTGAGATTTACTTTGTTAGAGATTACACTGTTGGTGGTAAATTTCACTGATAGTAAATTTCGATAGCTTGTATCTTTTAAGGGTTTAGTGCATTCCATCTAATTTTTTTTTTTCAAATTTCTTACCATAGAGTCATTTGTAATACTGTCCTGCTATTATTTTAATATCAGAGGAGTATGCATTGTGTATTCTTTCCTTTTTTTGTTGGACTTGCTAGAGGTTTATCAATTTAATTGATCTCGAAAAAAAGAAATTTTGGCTTACTGATTTTCTCTGTTTCCTTGTAATTTCACTGATCTCTGCTCNCTAATTTTTTTTTTTCAAATTTCTTGCCATAGAGTCATTTGTAATACTGTCCTGCAATTATTTTAATATCAGAGGAGTATGCATTGTGTATTCTTTCCTTTTTTTGTTGGGCTTGCTAGAGGTTTATCAATTTAATTGATCTCGAAAAAAAGAAATGTTGGCTTACTGATTTTCTCTGTTTCCTTGTAATTTCACTGATCTCTGCTCTAATCACTGTTATCATATCTCTTGTTTGCTGTAGGTTTATTTTGCCCTTCTCTCTCTCATTCTTAAGGTGAAAGCTTACTGATTTTGGATCGTTCTTCTGTTCCAATATATGCATTTAATGCTATAAACTTCCCTCTAAGAACTGTTTTATCAGTACCCAACAGTTGTAGCTATTTTTATTTAATTCAAAATATTTTAATTCATATTTTAATTATGTACAAAATATGACTACATATATTCAATATTTATGATTCACTATTTTTATTTAATTCAAAATATTTTCTTACATAGCTGAGACTTCCTTTTCAGGCAACAAATTGTTTAGAAGTCTATTGTTTAACTTCCAACTTTGGGATTTTGAAGGGATTTTCCAAATATCTTTTTGTAATTTATCTCTGCTGCTGCCGCTGCTGCTAAGTAACTTCAGTCGTGTCTGACTCTGTGCAACCCCACAGATGGTAGCCCACCAGGCTCTCCCATCCCTGGGATTCTCCAGGCAAGAACACTGGATGATCATAGGATATGCTTTATATGGTATCAATTTTATTAACTTAATTACTTGCCCTTCATTCCTGAAGTTACAAAATTTCTTCTGTAATCATTTTTGTTTAGCTTAAGGAACATTCTATAATTTCTTTTTTTGNAAGGACAGCGTCCAGCTCATCTAAAGACAGCGTCCAGCCTCATCTAAAGTAAACTGAGCCCGCAGTATGCTGTCTTTGATGTCATATGGGGGACACTGAAGTGAAGTCAAGTGAAGGTCGCTCAGTCGTGTCTGACTCTTTGCGACCCCATGGGCTATACAGTCCATGGAATTCTCCAGGCCAGGATACTGGAGTGGGTACCCTTCCAGGGGATCTTACCAACCCAGGGATTGAACCCAGGTCTCCTGCATTGCGGGCGGATTCTTTACTGGCTGAGCCACAGGGAAGCCTGCAGGACACTGAGGGAGGAGTTAGTAACAGTTAACAGTTCGCAGCTGACACGTTTTGACCATCAGCTGCCACTCTGTCTCCACCCTGTACACAGAGATGCTAGAAGCAATGAGTAAGACTTAAGTGATTCGGACATGGTTAGCTAAGAGCTGCAAAAACACTTTGTGTTGTTGTTCTGGCTGCTTGGGATTTCAGTTAATTTTGTTTATTGATTGCTCTCTTTCCACCTTTCATTATCCATTCTGTCTTGTCCCTGTCTTCCTCTCGGATAGACAACTTTGCTCGTTTTTCCTTTGTTAATCATCATTCTCAACTCCTGCCATGTTTGACCAGTTCTTTTCTAATTTCCTTTTCATTAATGTTTTTTTTTTTTTTCCCTAAAAACACAGGAACAGCAAGGAAAGATCACTTAACATATCCCTTTAAATGTATACATATTTATATAAATAAATCTTTGTTATTCAGACTGAGATTCTGAACTAGCAGCATTAACATCACTTGGAAGCTTGTTGGGAATACAGAATGTCAGAACTTGCAAAAGAGCTGCTAAGCCAGAATGTGCCTTTGATCACCGTGCCTTGGTGCTTCTTCTGTGCATTAAGGTTTGCCATGTACTAGAATTCCCAATATGGCTAAACAGCATGCTCTAGAGAAGCTGGCACTACCCAGTAGTCTGATTTATGTAGCCTGTATCTTCAAGAACCTAGCACCAAATTTGATACATTGAGGCATGTGCTGTTTATTGAATGAAAGAATTAAGGTAGGATTTGAGAAATTTTTGGTTTGTATTCACGTTTTATTGTATTAGATTTATGTACTATTGAATTTCAAGATTAATATGTAAGAAGAGTCATATATAAGGTTATTTATGGTCACTTAGCTGGGCTTCCCTGGTGGCTCAGAGGTTAAAGTGTCAGCCTGCAATGCTGTAGACCTGGGTTTGATCCCTGGATCGGGAAGATCCCCTGGAGAAGGAAATGGCAACCCGCTCCAGTATTCTTGCCTGGAGAATCCCATGGATGGAGGAGCCTGGTAGGCTACAGTCCACGGGGTCGCAAAGAGTTGGACACGACTGAGCGACTTCACTTCACTGTGGTCATTTAAACCTTTACAATTAAAAAGAAAATACAGAAATATGAGTAGTATAATGAAATGTACTAGATGTTGGGAATCAGAAAAGCTGGGTTTCTGACAATTACTAGATTCATTATGTTGTACACCTGAAACTAATATAATATTGTATATCAACTATAATTTAATAAAAAATAAAGTGGAAAAATAAAACCAGAAAATTAATATTGCACAACTATCTTAATTTCTAAACATTATTATTTCCAGTGTCCAGTGGTGATGATAATAATAGACCTATAAGTTCAAAGTGATTTTCCAAGTATCAGATGGGAAATATAATAAAGACATGTATAAACTGTAAATCTAAACTAATGATGAATGATATTAAAGCATACCTTGCTTGAGTTAAATGTCATAGTTGAAAGTTAAATTTGTTACTGCAATTTCTAATAGCCGTGACCATTGGCTGGAAATGCAGATTATCTCTGTCTTACATAAACAAGAAGTCAGACCTTCCCCAAATTTGTCAACTTCATCAACCATGTCTATAGTTGATACTGAATAACGTATTAGATAATATGAAGACACAAGAACACTACTCAAGAGTGTCTATAAAATTTGAGTGTATACAATTAGAAATAATTGTAGTGAAGAGATATATTTCTTCAGGAAACCAAAGTATAAGATAAAAATGTTTCACTTATGATGATCTAGCTTCCTAAGAGAAGGGATGAAATGTTCCACAAAATGAAAAGACGGAAGAACTGACTTACACTGACGGATCCCAGTGTATTTTTATAACTTGATCAGTGTTTCATTCTCCACTGGCAGATAATTTATGGGAAACTTTAAATCATTCTCTTTGATCTTCTATAAATGCTAACTCTTTTATAGCAAAATAGAATCTTTTCTGGGAGAAAAAATTATGCTTGCTTTTCCATGTGTTCACAAAAATGGCCTTATTTTTTTTTCCCTTCCACTTTCACTGAGAATGTTTGTCATTATCTTAAGTGTTTTAACTGCAAACAACTAATTTCTGGTAGTGAATCTGATACAGGCATTAGAAAGTTTTTTTTTTTAATTCTTATTGATTAAGATAACCACANGAGTTGACTCATTGGAAAAGTCCTTGATGCTGGGAAAGAGCAGAAAGAGAAGGGGATGGCAGAAGATAAGATGGTTGGATGGCATCACCGACTCAATGGACATGGGTTTGGGTGGACTCTGGGAGTTGGTGATGGACAGGGAGGCCTGGCATGCTGTGGTTTATGGGGTCACAAAGAGCTGGATATGACTGAGTGACTGAACTGAACTGATCTCCAGAAGACAGCAAATTATAAGTGTTGACAAGGATTTAGAGAAAAGGAAATGCTCTTGTCATGTTGATGGGAATGTAAATTGGTATAGCCACAATGGAAAACAGTATGAAGATTCCTTACAAAATGAGAGAGAGAGAGAGAGAAATATGATTCAACTATTCTTCTCCTGGGTATTTATCTGAAGAATAGGAGAACATTTGAAAAGATACATGCATCCACTCCCTGCCACATTCACTGTAGCATTATTTATAATAGTCAAGATATGGAAGCAACCTAAGTGTCCATATTGTTGTTTTACAGTTACTAAGTCGTGTCCAACTGTTCGTGACCCTGTGGACTGCAGTATGCCAGGCCTACCTGTTCTTCACTATTGAAACCTAGTTTGAAAGAGTTTGAGTATTACCTTCCTAGGAGAAGGCAATGGCACCCCCTCTAGTATTCTTGCCTGGAAACTCCCATGGACGGAGGAGCCTGGTAGGCTGCAGTCCATGGGGTCGCTAAGAGTCAGACAGGACTGAGCGACTTCACTTTCACTTTTCACTTTCATGCATTGGAGAAGGCAATGGCAACCCACTCCAGTGTTCTTGCATGGAGAATCCCAGGGACAGGGGAGCCTGGTGGGCTGCCGTCTATGGGGTCGCACAGAGTAGGACAATACTGAAGTGACTTAGCAGCAGCAGCATATGAAATGAGTTTGAACATTCTTCGGCATTGCATTTCTTTGTGATTGGAATAAAAACCAACCTTTTCCAGTCCTGTGGCCACTGCTGACTTTTCCAAATTTGCTGACATATTCAGTGCAGCACTTTAACAGCATCATCTTTTAGGATTTGAAATAGCTCAGCTGGAATTCCATCACATTCATTAGCTTTGTTTGTAGTAATTCTTCCTAAGGCCACTAGACTTCATCCTCCAGGATGTCTGGCTCTAGGTGAGTGACCACACCATAGTGGTTCAGGTTATTAAGACCCTTTTTTGTATAGTTCTGTGTATTCACACCACCTCTTCTTAATCTCTTTTTAATGGTTATCTGAATTAAATTCACCCATTCTCATCCATTCTAGTTGCCTGATTCCTAATATATTGATGTTCACTCTTGCCATCTCCTGCTTGATCACGTTCAATTTACCTTGATTTGTGGACTTAACATTCCAGGTTCCTATGTGATATCATTATTTACAGCATCGGACTTTACTTGGTCCACCAGACATATCTACAAGTAAGCGTCATTTCCACTTCAGCCTAGCCTCTTCATTCTTCCTGGAGCTATTTCTCTGCTCTTCCCCAGTAGCTTACTGGACCCCTATCAACATGGGGGGGGTTCGTCTTCTGGAGTCATATCTTTTTGCCTTTTCATACTGTTCATGGGGTTCTTGAGGCAAGAACACTGAAGTGCTTTGCTATTCCCTTCTCCAGTGGGCCACATTTTGTCAGAACTCTCCACCATCACTTGTCCATCTTGGATGTGGGAGGTAAGAGCCACTGAGTCTGCAAACTGGGACCTTCATGTGTTTTGCCGCATCTGCAAGCCCAGGATTTCAGTTCTTTACTGCTCCAGAGAAGTTAAGTACAGAAGATGAGTGCATGTTCTTTGACTCTTCCGTCTTGGCACTGAAGCTGTAACCCACCAAAGAAACATACCCAATGTCCAAGAACAAAAGATAAGCCACAGCAAGACAGTGGGAGGTGTGCAATCACAATAAAATCAAATCCCATACTTGCCAGGTGGGCGACCCACAGACTGGAGAACAATAACACCAAAGAAGTTCTCATTCTGTTGCAAAGGTTCCAGGCCCACATCAAGCTTCCCAATGTTAGGATCCAGCAGAGGGACTGGGAATCCCCAGGGAATCTGATTTTGAAGGACAGTGGGATTTGATTACAGAACTTCCACAGGACTGGGGGAAACAGAGACTCTCGGAGGGCACAAACAAAGCCTGGTGCCCACCAGGATCCAGGGGAAAGGAGCAGCGACCCCGTGAAAGACTGAGCAAGACCGGCCTGTGAGTGTCTGAGGATTCCCTGCAGAGGCGTGGGTCAGCAGTGGCCTGCCGCAGGGACCGGGGCCCTGCCCGCAACTCTCTTGGGAGATGCGTGTGAGCATAATTCCTTCTGGACGTTGCCAGTATCCCTACCATAGAGCCTTCAGACTCAGGCCAAACTACAGGCACAGCCCCAGCCATCATCAGACAATTGGATTAAAGGTCCCAATGACTCAGCCATTAAAAATAAAGAAATCCTGTTATTTGTGCCAACATGGAAGGACCTAAAGGACATTATACTAAGTGAAAAAAAAAAAGTCAAAGACAAATCTGTATGTTGTTATTTGCAAGTAGCCAATAAAAAATGTACAAATATAACAAAACAGAAATAAGCTAATAGTGGCAGTGATAAAAAATGTGTGCTTGCCAGGGAGGAAGGAGTACAGAATGAATGAAAAGCATTGCAAGGATTAAGAGGTACAAACCAGCAATTGCAAATGAATCCCAAGGATATAATATACTGCACAGGGAATATAGTCAATAATATTGTAATAACTTACTGTGTTGTGTAGTGTATAAAAATATTGAGTTACTGTATTGTTCCCGAATCTCATATAATGTTGTAAACCAACTATACTTCAATTTAAAAAAAAAAGAAAAAAATTCTAGGTTGAAAGGATTCTTTTTCATTGTTAGTCTGGTTAGAGATTTGTCAGCTTTACAATTTAACTGGCATCTGCAGTGGTTCAGTTTGGTTCTCAAGTCCTTTCCTGTGTTTCAATGGATTGTTCAATTAATTCCATCAGGGTTGCTAACTCACTTCAGTGGCATCCAACTCTGTGCGACCCCAGAAACGGCAGCCCACCAGCGTTAGTTCAGACTTATTTATGTTTATGGACCACTCTCGGGAGCCTTCTTCTCTTGCTTATTCCTCTCCATTACCCCGCATTCTCTGTACCATTTAGGGCCTCTTACATCATCTACTGGATACAACATTTTCTGCTTATTTATTTCTCAGTAATTTAGCTTCCCATCCTGCAAAGCAGTTTCGTTCTTCTGGAGCTACCCTCATAGATAAATGCTATAAGAAAACACACACACACACACAAAGGGAAATCTCCCAGAATTTTGCGGTTCACAGGATATCGGTTCTGTAACTCCTCTGGCCAGGAAAATGGTTTTATCTTGAGCTTTTGGGGCCTGTGATATGCTGCACTATCAATGTCTCCTTCCTTTCTAAAATCCTCTTTTATAGTTTTTACTCTACTTCAATAACTGCTCCAGCTCAGTCTTTAAGTGACTCTCTTGTCGATTCTATCCTATTTTTCCATATCCTCCAATTTCCAATATGCAATGGATCTGTGTTTGCACAAAAGTGACTCTCCCTTAAACTTTTCTCCCATATTCCTATTTGAATAAACCATTTCCTGGAAATATTTTCAAAGAGTATAGTCTTTGCTGCTGAGTAAATTCTTCTTTTATTTCAACATGAGCTACTATTGCTTACATTTAAAGTCATTCAGCAGGAAGTCAGCAAGTGAACCAGAAATTTGAAATATTGTCAAAGAGAGTAAATTAAGAGATAACCAATAGGTAAATAGTCATATATTTGTGTACTTACTATTTCTTCATATACTTGCAAAATTATTGTAGTTTTAGTACAATTTTAAATGTGTTCTTAGCAAAAAAAACTATCTGCAATTGGTATCAATCCTAAATTGTATCCTCTACTATTAGGCTCAAATGTTTACAAAATTAAATCGATTGTCTTAGACAAGAACTTTGCATGCTCTAGTCTTTATCTTATGAGACAAATTTACTCCATAAACAATAAAAAAACTTGCTTAATTTAAAATTGTTGATAATAATAGTGGTGAGAGTGGGCATCCTCATCTTGCCCATCCTTGTCTGAGAGGGAATGCTTTCAGGTTTTTTACCATTGAGAATAATGTTTGCTGTGGGTTTATCATATATGGTGTTTACTATGTTGAGGTAGGTTACTTTTATGCCCATTTTTTGAAGAGTTTTTCATCAATCCATTTTAGTGGTGGTTTATTCAAATATTGAATATGACAATAAAATAAATTTTGTTCTTTTAGTATATATGTGCAAAAAATATGTATTTCCCCTCACATTTGTGATTGATTCCACATTCCTCAATTGCTGTCAGAAGATTATTATGTGTGTATTTTATTCCATGTCATTTCTTCTTAAACATCCGATAATTCAGAAAACATTTATTTCCCAATTGAGCACAATCAGAGATATTACTAAAAATATTAAAGTGTGAAATTCAATGATAATTAAGAGCATTACAATACAGAAAGGTGAACTGAGAATTCCTGTGTTGAAATTATAAGAGAAGAAAATACTAACATTATACTTGGTGAGAAAAAAAATGGGAAAGAAAAAATAGAATGAATGGAAAGTGCAATTTTATACACAGCAAAATTATAACACACAATGCTTTAAACTTAAGAAATGTCAAATTCCATATTATAAAGCAAGTATCATTCAATTAAAAATAAATTTTAAAAATGTCGAATTCTTTCTGTTGGTGATAATTCAATCCTCTTATTTTAATGGTCTTCCCCAACAAAATTTGATTTCACCTGTAAGAAACTGTGGCTCTCCCTGCTGCCTCAGGTGGTATAGAGTCTGCCTGCAGGAGACCTGTGTTCAGTCCCTGGGTTAGGAAGATGCCCTGAAGAAGGGAATGCAACCCTCTCCAGTATTCTTGGCTAGGAAATCCCATGGACACAGGAGCCTGGTGGGCTGCTGCCCATGGGATCACAAAGAGTCAGACATGACTAAGCAATAAACTTAGTGAACATTCACTTCACTTTCATAGGACCTATAGCATCTTAATTTTTATTTAAATCTTTATGAAGATAATATTCTAACACTAACCTATGACCAACCTAGATAGCATATTTAAAAGCAGAGACGTTACTTTGCCAACAAAGGTCAATCTAGTCAAAGCTATGGGTTTTTCCAGTGGTCATGTATGGATGTGAGAGTTGCACTATAAAGAAAGCTGAGCACTGAAGAATTGATGCTTTTGAACTGTGGTGCTGGAGAAGACTCAGGAGAGTCCCTTGGACTGCAAGGATATCAAACCAGTCAATACGAAGGGAAATCAGCCGTGAATATTTATTGGAAGGACTGATGCTATAGCTGAAGCTCCAATACTTTGTCCACGTTATGAGCAGAGCTGACTCATTGGAAAAGACCCTGATGCTGGGAAATATTAAGGCAGGAGGANCAGGAGAGTCCCTTGGACTGCAAGGATATCAAACCAGTCAATACGAAGGGAAATCAGCCGTGAATATTTATTGGAAGGACTGATGCTATAGCTGAAGCTCCAATACTTTGTCCACGTTATGAGCAGAGCTGACTCATTGGAAAAGACCCTGATGCTGGGAAATATTAAGGCAGGAGGAGAAGGGGACGACAGAGGATGAGATGGTTCGATGGCATCACCAACTCAATGCACATGAGCTTCAGCAAGCTCTGGGAGTTGGTGATGGACAGGAAGGCCTGGCATGCTGCAGTCCCAGGGGTAGCAAAGAGTCAGACATAATTGAGGGACTGAACTGAAATGATTCTAACACCAACTTCTAAAATTAGAACATAATATCCTACTTTTTATTTAAATCTTTTGGAGAATAATATTCTAAAACTAATATATCCAATAGCTTAAAATATCTAAGTTGATTATGGTTTCTGTGAACATTTTATAGCATACTATTGACTATACTTTATGTTTTGTGATTATATATAAAATAAATTCCTTACTGGCAAAAAATCTGTTATTCATCTATGTACCTTGAATGATGCCTACCACAGTGTCTCGAGCACAGTAGGAACTAAATAAAGAACTAAATGTGAGTAGGCCAGATATTTTAGGGCGTTTGATACATGCATGTCACAGAATTGTCTTCTTTTGACCCGAGGTCCTTGGGGGCACCTTGCCGCACCACTGGGCGCATTCTTTTTCAATTGCTTGTAGTGATCCAGGCACCAAGAAAAGAGGAGATATGAGCATGAGGAAATGCTTAAAGAGGTGTGAAATCTCCCTTTTGATATTCTTTAGATTGTTAAAATATGTGATCATCATTATGGCTTTTAAAGAAATAATAGAATTTTATTTCTTCTAATGCCTGATGCCTCTGACCTACATCCTCCGTACAGATATGCCAAAACAATGTTAGTACCAAGTTCCATAAGCTGAAATTAATTGATACATATTTATTAAGAACTTACATTTCAATAGGAGATAAGATGTGATACAAAAACTCAAATAAACTTTTCCACCAACCAAATATAATACGGTAAGTAGAGAAAAAAAAATTTTTTCCAATTTATAAAAACTGACACTCAAACTTGCAATCTTAGAACAGTGTGATCAAAAATCACAAAGTCCAGAGGAAACACATCTTGATCATCAAAATCACCCTGTGGTCTGGACGGTGACTGTATGAAGGAAACATATATTCATTAGTATTAGTATACATCAACAGATGGGCTATAAAAGAAAAACTGTTTAAATCACAAGGGCAATTAAAATCCCTGTATGTTGCCAAGTGAAGTAACTAATTGTGTAAAAAATATCTTTCTCTTACATATACTGCAGTGAAGCTGCTTTTTTATTTTTCAACATGTTTTAAATTTGTTGTTGTTGTGGTGGTGGTGGTAATCTGGGGAGAAAGGGTACCCATTCTAGAGCCTATGAGTATTTCTCCATTTTTGGTTAGCCTGCATCCCTGGTCCATGAACTTCACTGATGCTTGCCATGTTTTGTTGTCTTTCTCTCTTTCAGTAAAACAGGGAGGGTGAAAGGCCTGGATCTGTGTATTTCCATTCTCTACAGGTAGATTAGGCTCCGATCTCCTGCTGGAGGCTCAAGGGGATTCCTCTCTGATAATCACTAGGAAGGCCTTCAGAAGGTTGAACTTTCGAAAGTGCTAGGACTCTCCTATGATGATGTCTTAGTTTTTTAACTCTCAGAATTGTCTCCATTGCACTTATCACAATTCATCAATTACCATCTCCTATTCCAGCATTGGACATGGAACAACAGACTGGTTCCACATAGGAAAAGGAGTACGTCAAGGCTATATATTGTCACCCTGCCTATTTAACTTATATGCAGAGAACATCATGAAAAATGCTGGGCTAGAAGAAGCACAAGCTGGAATCAAGATTGCCAGGAGAAATATCAATAACCTCAGATATGCAGATGA